>CM035420.1:34698809-35068809 GCA_020310875.1 Ceratopteris richardii | reverse complement strand
AGGTAGTACATGAACTCACATCAACTATGGATGTTCTGAAGAAGGCGGCCATTCATAAATACTTTGAGTTGCCAATATACAAGCCTGATTTTCAGCGATGTGCACAAGTGATGGATACGTTGTAGCCTGCCTTCATGATCCATTGGTGCTAGAGGCTAGAGTCATGGATGCAGTAGGTGAATGGGTCATCATCCAATTCACACATGATCTAATAAAAGAAGCTTTTGGATGGGAAAAGAATGGAACCACAATATTGAACGAAGAAAGTCCACGAGCAAAGACCCGCACCTTAAATGACATTAATCGCATTGATATTGAGAACGAAGTGAGACTCATCCATCAACACTTTCTGTTTTTTGAACATGCATAGGTACAGCGTTCCTCAAAAGATAGTAGTGCAAATGCTCTCACACGCTATTAAGCAAATCGGGAATTAAGTCAATATGAATCCCTATATCCAAGAAAGACTATTTGAGGCCAAGAAGCACTGGGGTCATAAAAAGTTTTTGAATGGCAGTAGCGCCTTAACTGTCTCAATATATCATGGATTGGGCATTATAGAACATTTAAGAGAGATGCCATCATTTGAGGGCATGGCTAAATATGCAAAGGTTTTTACCGTCCCAAAAAAGAGAAAGGAAGTAAAGATCATTGAAGAGGCAAAAACAAGCTTACAACCTAAAATGTGAGGTACAAAGAGATTAAGGGAAATGATGCAAGCAGAACCAGAAGTGTCGGCCTCAAAGAGGGCACATGTACTTCCAAAGACAAGAATTGAAGACCATTGACCGATTACGGAAGAAGAATTGACAAGAGCCTTGGAAGCTACACATCAATATACCTAACCCTCCTTCATGCTTGGGCAGCCAAAAAACCTTCCAAGAAACCTTGGGGACTTTATTTGTCTGTTCATTTCCTCCCCACAAGAATCTTCGAGCAAGGGCTATGGCCTGTTCTCATTGATTTTTTGAGGGGCTCCAACAAGCCAAGAAATAAACTAGGGATGGGAGCAGATAATGCTTCAAAATAAAACATCTGTGAGATAGGGAAGCATAAACATTATACCACGAGCATTTTTTTCTTAAATTTGTCAAGTACCCAATCCCACCTTTGCTGCATAGTGACATTAAAACCCATAAGGATACCCATTAATCTAAAGATGGTCCAATCCTACACGATAAGACAATCAATATTAGTAATACAACTGGGAATCACATGATTAGAGGATCTGAACCCAGTTTTGGAGTGATTGATGTGAGAACCACTAGCAAGGCAGAAAGTATTCAAGCATTCAAGAAATTTCTCAGCAAAGATAGGATCAGCAAGAGTGCACATATTTGTATCATCAGCAAACATTTGAAGTCCAAGTTGGTGATTAGAATTGGGAATGGGGATGCCTTTCATCTTATCTCTAGACATTTCATAATTAACCAACCACCCAAGAGCATCACTGGATATGGCAAAAAGAAGGGGGGGCAGGGGACAACCTTGTCTTATGGATCTGGCTATTTTAAAAGGGGGGGGGGGGGGGAGTTGACCATTCAAAGAGACTCTAGACCAAACATTACCAAACAGGGTACTAACATATTTTATAAATTTTTCCCAATCCCAATATCTTGGAGAGACTGAAGGATAAAATCCCATTCAATTCTGTCACAGGCCTTATCAAATCAAATTTGAAGAAATAGAAGTCAAGATCAATCTCACTAGCATAGTCAAAACCTTCCCAAAGAGAGATGATGGCATCAAGAATGTATCTACCTTTGATGAAACCCTTTTGCATGGGTAAAATGATAGTGTTCATGATAGGACTGAGCCTTCTAGCAAGGGCAGAAGCAAACACTTTGTAGATAGAGTTGAGGCAAGTAATAGGTCTCCAATTATTGAGATCCTCTTTAGGGCCCTTCTTTTGAATGAGTCTAATAACCCCCATGTTCATGTCAGATGAAAGAATACCTTTCCTAGTTCCCTCTCTCCAAGTCTCTAGAAGGTAAGAGGTAAGGAGATCCTTAAGATCCTTAAAAAATTCATTAGGAATATCATCAATGCCAGGAGACTTACACGGTTTCAATTTATCAATGGTTTCTTTAACCTCACCAGCAGAGAGGGGAAGGTCCAAAAGAGCAGCTAGTCCCTGAGGGAGAGTTTTCACCCTAACAGAAGCAATGTGGGCTGTGGCTCTCTGGATGTCCTCCCCCCTCTTGGGAGGACTAGAGAAAACATTCATAAAGAAACTAGAGGCTTCATGTAAGCACTCATCCATGATTATAGGAGTAGTACCACCATTTCGTTTAGTTAGCATAGGAATAAAGTCCGTGTTCTTCTTTTGATTGAGTAATTCATACATATGTTCATTGGGTCTGTCCATATTCCTCTCCCAGAACCTTCTGGAGTTGGCAAGAGACCATCTAGCTTCCAGATACTCCTCACATCTAAGTTTGTGGTTCAACACAATGGACTCCACACAAGGGTTATTAGGATCATAGAGCTTGAGGGTGTCCATGATTTTCTCTTTTCTCAGAGACCTAGCCTTAGTAACGTTATCTTTATAGAAGGTAAAAATCTTTTAAATATCCCTCACAACACACTCCCAACTTTTGAGAGTAGAGCTGTTACGAGAGAAGTGCCAGTTAATGGTCAACTTGATATGATTAATGAGTGAGGGTATCTTCAGAAGTCTAGCATCAAGGTGGGGCTAGCCGGATCTAAAAGGTTTACAGTTTCTCTTAAAGTTCAGACAAAGAGGATTATGGTCGGACAACATCAGGGATTGGTCTATAATAGCAGTAATCTCCCAAAAATTCTTACCATAAGAGGAATTAATGTAACACCTATCAAGTCTAGCACCTAGGGCATTCCCATTAGAGTGTCTATTGAGCTAGGTTATTCCAATATGCTCAGAGTGATCAACCAAATCATGAAAATGACATAGAGAAAACCAGCAGGCCTTCTCAAAACCATAAAGGCAAGAACCTTTTTTATTAAGTCTATCATTAATGTTGGTTACCATATTAAAGTCCCTAGTTAAGCAGATATTACCTTGAATGATCTTCCGTTCCTCCCAACACTTGCTTCTCATGTTTCTGCAATTAGAAGCATAAAGACTGACTATCCTCACATCTAGAGGAGAATCAAAAGAGATAACAACTCATTGATTAGAAGGGCTTTTAATGATCCCTTTGATAAGGCGACCAAGCTTTGGGTTAATCCCAATGGCTGCACCTCTTTTTCCCTGGCTAAGGTCACTAAAAACCCACTTAAAGTGAGTGTCAATAATTTTCAAATGGGTATCAAGCTTATGACCACCAATCTTTAGTTATTGGAGACAAATAAAATCAGGGGACTTGAGAAGATTCTTTCTCCATCTATTGATGACTTTGGCTCTGACCAGGTCACTCAGACCCTTAGTGTTAAACGATACTATATTAAACAAATCCATGATAGACGGAGAGAGAGAGAGAGAAAAGCAAAAGGAAACTTAGATTTTTGAGGTCTTGTTGGGTTGCATACTAGAGCTTGATGTCCTCACCCCATGTTTTCTTTTTGGCTTACCTTGTAGCTTGACCACCATATCATTGACTTTATTTTGAGACAAAGCAAGGTGTGCTTAAATAGGAACCTCATGAGCCATTTGATCCAACAGTTCTCCATCAACTTTATTAATTTCCTCCATTAAAGGATCATCATTAACATCTAAAACATATCTGTTATTGTGTATCTTTTTTCTCTCCCATTACCTGCCACCCTTTGACACTGTTAGAATCTGCTAGCAGTTGATTATCAGAAGAATCCACTAGGATCTCTTCACTATCCTATTTTCCTGGACAATTTTCCTTGTCTGATTCACATTCATCAATGAAGGAATGATTAGTAACTTGAAGAAGTACATTGTAAGAATTAGAGAACTTACCTGTTTTCCTTCTTGGGGTTTTAGGGTTGGATTTTTTGGCATTATGAGACACAACCTGAACATTAGGAGTGGACTTATTGAGAGAAGCATCACCACAATCTGCTTTAGGAGCTAGAGAAACATCATTGGAGACAGAGGAGATGTCCTTAAGAAGGGGGCAATCCTTGATTAGGTGACCCGAGTTGAAACACTTGAAACAGGCGTTTGGAAGATTCCTTTAAATGATTTGTTGCTCATGAAGAAATAAACCATGAGAGTCCTTAATACGAATGGAATGTTTAATAGGCTTGGATACATCAATTTCAATCACCAGTTGGGGATCCCATTTGGGGTTGATACCACCAGACCTAGACTTCTGCCCTAACACTTTTCCCAACATTAACCCAAGGTTATTTAACTAGGGATAAAAGTCAACCGGGAGGTCAGGGAAATCCACCCATATTGGGAGTTTAGTAGGCTTGGGCCCTTTAGGGTTGAACCTACATGCCATCTGAACAAGGAGATAGGGATATTCCTAACTAGCCATTGACCTTCTGCGATGACTTTCAGAGTAGGGTAGAATCATCGAAGAAAAACAAGTAATAATTGTTAGGCAAATATTGGACCTGCTTAACGAATAAGCCCCTAGACTCCCAGCTAGTTTTGATCCAATTCCTAAGAACATCTTGCGTAGGTCTTGATCAATGGCAGAGCCCTATGACCACACGTTCCACTAACTAAGCATGTCAGTTGGAAAGGGAGTTTCTATCAATGATAAATTCTTCCTCCTCATTTAAATCTTGACCACCTACATTAAGGAAATGAGGACTATGTTCTACAGGCCCTTTCCCTTTCTGATCTGTTGCAGAGTGGAAGTGGGGAGTATCGTCCATACCTATGTCAGATTCGATAGGGAAAGCATTACCAGGTTCATTAGGCTAACCGTGAAAACTTTGAAATGTCAAACGTTTTGGTGAACGCATGATTTTTGCATAGGATCTTGAGGACGAACCTTTGTAAACAACATCTTGGAGCGACATGGTCTCCCCCTTGCGAGAGAGAAGGAGAGGAAAGGGTCACCTCAGTAGCACGTGAGGGAAGGGAACCCCCGAGGCACCAGAACGGGGAAGCCACGTCTAGAAGAAACCCTAAAACCCAAGGCTCATCGAGTCTAGTTCGTCATGACATCCGCATCCAGGACTAAAACACTTTTGCGCAACACGATGGACCGGACTATTTGTCGGCAATATTCAGACTCAGAGATAAGATGAGGGACAACACGAGATAAGGTGACGTCGGTCATATATATAAATAAATATATATATATGCGAAAGGCGTTCTTGCATACCACATTACCTTATCTCAGCGAGACGTAGAAAAGTGTTGCGATCGTCCCACTTGCAAAAGTGTTTTAGTATGCACCTTTATCTGATTGATTTTCATATATATATATATATATATATATATATATATATATATATATATATATATATATATATATATATATATATATATATATATAAGGGAGAGAGAGAGTGTTTTAGGTCGTTGGACTTCTTCTCTCTTCCAAAGATCACTTCGTAAGCTAACCTTGAGTACATTACCCTTTTTTTAACTAAACAAAGCGAATAGCAAATTCGAATGCATCCGAGAGCAATGATAAATCATTCAAGTTTCCTCTTGTGTACACTATCCTGAACATCAACTTGATGTAATTTTGTTGATCTTTCCAAATGGAGATTCTGATAAAAGCACAAAGTCGAAATTATCACACTCTCCTACAAGAGTTGCTTGAACAAGGATGAAAATCATTAGATTTTGGATAAGAACAATTCCAAACATGCAACAAGGCACTACAGAATTAAGAAAGAAGAAAATGAAAACGCAAAAGGTCTTTTTAGTTTGTGCATCAAGGTTATTTTCCGATGAGTCTTCCAAAATATCTAGAAGAAAATGATGGCTGCACTTCATGCTACACATGATGTACCAACATTCACAATTATTTAACTAAGAAACGTATAAAGTTAACTCACAAACGACACGAAGCATCTTATTTTATACACAAACCATCCTTCAAAGACTCTTACAGAGATAATAGAGCCGAAACACAACGATAATTTCCTGAATCTGATCTCTTTTTCTTGATTAAAGGGTAACAATAGGCATACAATAATATAGCCAAAACACAACGATACTTTCCTGAATCTGATCTCTTTTTCTTGATTAAAGGGTAACAAAAGGCAGACAATTAAGGCTTTCACTATATATATATATATATATATATATATATATATATATATATATATATATATATATATATATATATATATGTGTGTGTGTGTGTGTGTGTGTGTGTGTGGGAGGGGGGGGAATGCATACACATAGACACACACACTATACACACACATATATATATATATATATATATATATATATATATATGTGTGTGTGTGTGTGTTATATATATATATATATGTGTGTTATATATATATGTGTGTGTATGTGTTTTTCTATAAATACATCTTTTTCTATGTTTGTATGTATGTGTTATGTATGTATGTATGCATCCTTGAATATATGTATGTACATATGTATAGATGCATGCATCTATGTATTTATATGTTTATGTATGTATCTATGTAGATAGGTATGTATGCAGTTATGTTTGTGTCTGCTTATAATGTGTGATATATATATATATATATATATATATATATATATATATATATATATATATATATATATATGTGTGTGTGTGTAGCTACCTTTGATTCTTGTATGTTGTCAAGAGACCCACAACTGAAGGGATAAAACACTTTTTCGTGGCATGAGGGACCGTACTATATATATATATATATATATATATATATATATATATATATATATATATGCGAAAGGAGTGTTGCATTTTGACGGTCTATCTTGCCCTTCAATTTTGAAGGTTATCTACACGTAATACCTGTATTTTAGATTTTTAATGTAACTTTTAAAAGTCTAAAAAAAATTGTTAACTTGTTTTACGGTCCAAAATGGCCAAAACGGGCCATATGGCCGTCAAAAACCGACAGTGCAGGCTGAGCAGCGAAAGACGTTCTCGCATACTGCACCTCGCAGAGTCCAAATATGGCCGACATCACCTTATCTCACATTGTTCCTCACCTTATCTTTGAGTCTGAATATGGCCGACAAATAGTCCGGTCCCTCATGCCGTGCAAAAGTGTTTTAGTCCTTCACATGTAGCGAGACATAAAAAAGTGTTGCGGTTGTCCCACTTGCAAAGAGGCTTCCGTGTGCATCTACATCTGATTGATTTTCTTATTTATATATATATATATATATATATATATATATATTTATATATATATATATTTATATATATATATATATAAAGAGAGAGAGATTTATGTCATTGGACTCAGTGTTGCATTTTGACAGCCGTATTGCCCGTATTGCGCTCTTTGGCCCATATTTTATAGGTTGATGATCAATTGAACCTTCATACATGACATGGATAATTTTTTACCTCCCGTCAATTTTAAAACAGAAAACATTTAGGCACCTGTAAAAGTGATGGGTAGTTCAAACCTTTGGCCATCAGTTATAATGTGAATTCTGTACCATGTATACAGTATAGAAATTAGGCTTTGCGAGTAGCGACTCATTCATAACTCTATATGAACATTGAGTGCCGAAGCTTGCGCCACCATGCTACTGTACTAGTGTACGATCCACTTCAATACTAGTGTACGATCCGACAGTCGACTCATGACGCCGAGTCTATGTTCTCCTTGTCAAGACTCCAAAAGCACTCTTCGTGATTTGTGAATAGTGAGTAGACTGTACTATGTAGTGACATGTTTATCCTTAATGGTGTGGAAATGTGGTGGCATATCATAGTCTTCTTCTGTCTTTGTTTTTATACATTTCTCGTTTCCTTCTTTTCATGCCTATGTTGGTTGTCTTAATGTAATTTGTATACACAGTGAAACGACGAGACATGAGTTAGAGTTGGTTCGTGATGTACATTGAATATTAAGGATATGTTATTTTTTGCATACAATGAAGTGCTCATCCATTTTTCACCAACATTGTTTCCTGGGTTGTATGGCGTTCTTTCATCAGACATTGTAGGTCTTTGAGTGCATCAACATTAGGACAGAGGACGTTGATAGTCTCTTTTGATATATATCTAGCTTTTGAACATTCAAGCTGACAAAAGCACATTGTTCACACTGTTCCAAGTATATGATAATATTTGTAAATTACATTCTCATATGATTTAGTCCAACTGGACGATAAATGTTACTATCAAGGAAGCAATTTATTGTGGTTGTGATTATATAGTAGGTTTCCTGAGAATTGGATAGCTGATGTTGTTTGTAGTTTACCTTCTAGTTTTTTTCGCTCCTTCAGGTGAACGAAATGTGATGTCAGTGATTTCTATTGATTTGGGTTGTATTAATGAATGACATTAATAATTATTATATGTAGGGCTTTTATATGATAAAAACATTATCTTACTCCTGTTTGTTTGTGCATGTAGTCAGGTTCGACTGAGTGCTGTTGAGTTGTGATTTTACACATACTTGTCTATTTAGCAACTCAACTCTTCATAATGTGTGTGACTTTAGGTTTATCCAAAGTTTAATTCTTATATATTCATCACATATCAACCAATTTCTTGGACTCAATGTGAATAGTGCATCATCTAGTGGGCGTGAAAGTTAACATCAAATGATAATACTATCTTTCATAGAGTTCTATTGTGAACATCATTTTGAATACTGGACATGGAAGCTCATATTTATTGGTAGGGTTATATCTTTTACATAGAAATGTAAGCCAAAAGATACACAATATAACACAGGAGCAATAGCAGAGAAGATAACAGATATAGTAGAATCTCAATAATTTTCTACTAGCACCAAGTACAAAGATTATGGCGTTGTCCACCCGTGCGCTCTCAAGGTAGAGCTTAAATGGTGATCTAGACAACTCTAGAACGGGAGATACAAGGTAGAGGTATGCTGGCTCAACTCAATGTCTCAGGTAGTGCAGAAGTCATGTATATATAGGATCATGGGTGGCCTGCCATGGACGGCTATACATGGGCGGTAGAGCGTGGGCAGCCACCGCCCGCGTAATTGCCATACACGGCTTAGACTGGTTGAACCGACCTAACAAATATAAACGAACCCTTGGACCCCCCAGCCGGGGCTGCTCACCGCTACCCCAGACCCCACAATTGGGGACCCTGGTAACTCCCTTTCCTTATAATACCTTACATGGTCCAATATGACCTTCATCCAACATGCAAGTTGGGATTCCCATCAATTGGGTAATGCACGCTTGGCTTCTCCTCATAAAGGGGGCCTTACAAAATGTGCATACAATCATGAGGGGTAGACATTGATCATATACTAACACCCCCCCTCAATGTTTACCAATGATAAATCAAGTAGGTCTCGGTCCTCTGCCCATCTGTTGAAGATGCCTGTTGAGCTGCTCTCTTCCAAGTGCTTTAGTGAATATGTCAGCACAATTTGCCTCTGTTGGGCAATATTCTAGCTCCACAATTTCATCTTCAATTAGCTCACGAATGTAATGGTACTGTACTTCTATGTGCTTGGTGCGAGCATGAAATACTGGGTTCTTTGCAATAGCCATACAACTTTGATTATCACACTTGAGTACAGTTGGCATATTTGATGGAAAGCCTAGATCTGCAAGAATTCTCCTTAACCAGACTGCCTCACAAGAAGCAAAACAAGCTGCTTTGTACTTTGCTTCAGTGGAGGAGAGTGCGAGAGTTGGTTGCTTCCTACTTACCCAAGAAAATATTCCTGAACCAAGTGAGAAACAATATCCAGAAACTGATTTTCTAGAATCACAATCTCCAACCCAATCTGAATCACAATATCCTTGAAGTGTATCACCTGTGGTATACAAAATGCCAAAATCCAAGGTTCCTGCAATGTACCTTAGAATTCGCATTCCAGCATTCCAGTGACTCTCCTTAGGTTTGTTGGAAAACCTGCTTAACACTCCAACAGCATAGCAAATATCTGGTCTAGTGTTGCACAGAAAAATAAGACTTCCAACAAGCTTCCTATACTTCTTAGCATCTACATCAGGCATGTTATTATCCATAGATAGCTTATGATTTACCTCCATAGGTGTGCTAGTTTGTTTGCAGTCCATCATTCCAAATGCCTTGAGAATTTCTTTGGAATATTTTTGTTGTGAGATGAAAATGCCATCCTTCCTTTGCCATACTTCAATTCCCAGACAAAAATGGAGTAGACCTAAGTCTGTCATTTCAAACTTAGTTCCCAAGCTGATCCGAGTTTGATTGATGAGTTCCTGATGATCTTCTGTAATGATCAAATCATCTACATATACAATGACGACAACTAGCTTGCTATCCCTTTTTGTTACATACAAGTTAGCATCAGAAGTACTTCTTTCAAAACCCATGTTTTTGAAAAAATTATCTATCCGTTGGTACCAAGCCCGTGGAGCTTGTTTAAGTCCATAGAAAGCTTTCTTCAACCTGCAAACTTTATCTTCTGAATTGGGCACCTCAAAACCTGGTGGTTGAGATACATATACCTCCTCCTTGAGGTGACCATTCAAAAATGCAGATTTGACATCCATCTGGAAAATAGGCCAGGACTTTTGTGCAGCTACTGCAAGTACCGTCCAAATAGTTGTCATGCGTGCTGTTGGTGCAAAAGTTTCTTGAACATCAAATCCTTCAATCTGTGAAAAACCCTGTGCAACTAATCGTGCCTTATACTTTTCTAATGTTCCATCAGCTTTATACTTAGCTTTCCAAATCCATTTAGTACCTATTACCTTCTTCTTTGGCGGCAAGTCGACTAGATCCCATGTATCATTTTTGAGTATACTATCATACTCAGACTGCATTGCCGCTCTCCAACCTGGATCATCAATGGCTTCTTCAATGGTGGTAGGTTCCTTTATCGAACCCATGATATCTACCATTAGAGCCATGTTAACAATGTGTTCTAAGGCTCTTCTTTGCTCCTCTATTCTCTTTGATCTTCGTAATCCATCTGATGATGATTCTAGTACATCTACATGTGGATTGTGATCATCAAAGAGCTGTTGTGCCCACTTCGGTAGTGGCTTACGCTGTGCAGCTACAACTAGTTGGCTTTTTATTGAGGAAATTTCTCCATCAGATGTTTCCTCCTCGTCAACTTTAACCTGTCTTTTGATAGGCACAAGCTGAGATATTTCTCCGTTTGATGAGATAGTAGATTGACCTTTATCTTCTACTAAGTGTGGTCGTTCATCAAACACCACATCTCGGTTGACAAAAATCTTCCTTGCCTCAGGATCCCACAACCTGTATGCTTTAGACTCTTCACTATATCCTAGGAAGACACACTTTTTGCTTTTTGAATCCAATTTTGATCTTGTTGAATCAAGAATATGTGCATAACAGAAACAACTAAAAATTCTGAAATGCAAAACTGAAGGCCTTTTACCAGAATATGCTTCTTGAGGAGTCATCCCCTTCAGTGCTTTTGTGTAGCTTCGATTGAGGATGTAGACTGCTGTATTGACTGCTTCTACCTAGAATGAATCAGGCATGTCTTGAGCCTTCAACATACAACGAGCCATTTCAACTACTGTCCTGTTCCTGCGCTCAACAACGCCATTTTGTTGAGGTGTATGAGCTCTGGTAAGTTGCCTTTTCACACCATGCTCCTTACAGTAATTGTTGAATTCTGTTGACAAGAATTCACCTCCTCTATCTGTTCTAAATTTCTTCAGTTTCCTTCCTGATTCATTTTCTACATACTTATGCCACGTTTTAAATTTTTCAAAAGCATCAGCCTTCTCTCGAATGAAATAAACCCATATCTTTCTACTATAATCGTCGACTAACAGCAAAAAGTAGAAAGATCCTCCTAAAGCAGGTGTAGACATTTTACCACAGAGATCAGCATGTACCAACTCTAGAGGAGCTTGAGTGAACTTCAAGGCCACGATCTGTTATTGCAGAAACTGACAACAAATTTCTTTTGAGTGTAGGTACATAGAGAACATTGGATAACTTTTTCTCAACACCTGGAGAAGTGATAAAAGAGATGGTTCCAATTCCTTCGGCTGGACACTTGGAGTCATTTCCCACCACTACATTGATGGATTCCCGCAGAGGCACTAGGGAACTATACCAATCCTTTTTACTGGTCATATGGCGAGAAGCTCCACTATCTAAAATCCATGGTTCATCAACACGAGCTTGAGCAGATGAACATACCTCTTCAATAGCTATGCAAAGTTCCAGCTCTGTGTTGTTTGCAGACTCTTTGTTCTTCCATGATGATTTTACAGTCCCATTCCATTCATCCACTTGCTTCTTCCTGCAATCCTTGATGGCATGGCCTTTCTTTTCACAATAGAAGCAACTTCCTGTGAACTTTTTCTTCTTTGGCTTCTTCTTTGATACATCAGAAGAGCCTTTACCTTTTGCATTTGCTCAAAATGTAGCATCACTTGTGCTTTGCCGATTCCTCAACCGCATCTCTTCTTCTAAAAGCATAGCACAAAACTCTTCAAATGTGAGGGGAGTTGGTCTTACCTGAGTGTTAAGGGCTGTTACTAATCCATCATACTTTGCCGGAAGAACACGTACACATCTTCGAGCCAGCTCTTCTGGTGTTATAACAACACCAACTCCAGGCAATTGGTCTTGAAGATGTTTTATCCGTTTGATAAAATCTTCAACCTTTTCAGAATCAGAATGCTTTTCATTTGCCAACTGATTTTCTAAATTCTGTATCCTAGTGTGGTTCTTGGTCTCATATTGTCGAGCCAATATGCCCCAAGCCTCATGTGCTTTAGTAGTATGTTGAACTAAAGTAAGCACAGAATCACTTACACTAGTGACAATTGCACATAATGCATCACCATTCCGCCTCTTCCAAGCTCGTAGAAGATCTGGATCTGGTTGAATCATCAATCTTGAATTAGCTGGATCTTCAACTGGTATAGGCTCTAGATCCAGTCCCATCGGTCCCATGACAGTGTCAAGTAATTAATAGGAGTCCAAAATTGCAGAAATTTTGAACTTCCAGAGTGTATAGTTGGATCCATCTAGCTTCCCTTCAGTGAATGCAGGTGGACGAATTCGAATAGGTGCAGCATTAACATTAGCTGAAGCACCAAGACCAGTGTTCGACGATGAAGCCATCATGTAATCACTCGAATAATCTACTGATATTCTAGTATGCTAGTAGGCTAAAATAGTGATACTTCTCAAGCTATTCGAACCTTACAGCTCTGATACCATGTAAGACAATAGATAGGCAATATAACACAGGAGCAATAGCAGAGAAGATAACAGATATAGGAGAATCTCAATAATTTTCTACTAGCACCAAGTACAAAGATGATGGCATTGTCCACCCGTGCGCTCTCAAGGTAGAGCTTAAATGGTGATCTAGACAACTCTAGAACGGGAGATACAAGGTAGAGGTATGCTGGCTCAACTCAATGTCTCAGGTAGTGCAGAAGTCATGTATATATAGGATCATGGGTGGCCTGCCATGGACGGCTATACATGGGCGGTAGAGCGTGGGCGGCCACCGCCCGCGTAATTGCCATACACGGCTTAGACTGGTTGAACCGACCTAACAAATATAAACGAACCCTTGGACCCCCCAGCCGGGGCTACTCACCGCTGCCCCGGACCCCACAATTGGGGACCCTGGTAACTCCCTTTCCTTATAATACCTTACATGGTCCAATATGACCTTCATCCAACATGCAAGTTGGGATTCCCATCAATTGGGTAATGCACGCTTGGCTTCTCCTCATAAAGGGGGCCTTACAAAATGTGCATACAATCATGAGGGGTAGACATTGATCATATACTAACAAGAAAACTATTAATTCCTCTTACTTTCAGTTGAACTTTAGTAGTAAAATTTGAAAAGTTTTTCAAATATTTGTTGGTCAAATTCATATCAACATTCTTCTACAGTTTTTAAATTTTAGTCTTTTTTTTGTTTTACTTGATCTTAATAGAGAATTTGCAAAGTCTTTTGGGGGTCCGTCACGAGCATGAACTAGTGTATAGACTTTCACATAAAGAGCACTCTACTGAAATGCTGTGCACTTTGGGTTCACAATCAATTCCTCATTTTTGTATGTACTGTTACGATTTATTTCAAGTCATTCATGACAATTAGGACATTCTCCCATGAAGAAAAAAGCACACATTCAGCAAGTTCAACTTCAAGTTAAATTCACAAATGATCTCTCTTTTTCTTATGTGTGCAATGCATGTGCAAGGATATGTGCATCTATGTATCTATGTGTATGCATCTGTGTATTTCTGTTAGGATGGATAGTGATTTGACTAAGGTGTGTTTTGAAAATGGGCTACAACCTATCCTTAAAGTAATTAAGACCTTATCAATAGTTACAACTTGTGAATGGTCTAGTATACCTATGTTTGGAGTCTTGTACAATCAAAACTCTGAGGGAAAGTGTTCTCATACAATGTTTGGGTGATATGTGTAAATCTATTAGGTTTCACCTACATTTGGAATGTTGAGAATGAATAGATCAGAAAATTCAGATACACTCAAAATTGCGAATGAATTGTTTTCAGTATGGTACACAACCCAATGTGTGGCTTTGCAAAAGTTTATTTTACCTGTTTGTAGTGTAACATAGAACTCTTTTGTTTGGAAAGGTGTGGGATGAAATGATGTAGATTTTTGGAACATGTTATATTGATAGGCAATCATAACTACTATTCATTACTATCACAAAAAAACTTCATCTAAAATGCGTGTTGTCTCCTTTGAATCAACCCACATCAGTAAATATGAGCACTCAGTTGTGCATAAGTTCTTATGAATGTACATCATTTTTTATGTTTGGCACAACACTAGCAGTGGGTTTATACGGGACACCAACAAAAGCTGCACATCCAAGTAGCAGTTGAGCTTAGGTGCTTGTAGACGTCAAGTACCACAGAATCAGACAACAGAGTTTGCATTTTTGAATGCCAGGTACTAATTATTACTAAACTACTACATCATAAAATAATTTATTGATATGGATAGAGAAAATGATATTAGTTTGTTGTTGTTTGAAGTAGAAAGTGTACGGAACACATGCTTGTATGGTTGGCTTGATCAGTGTACGTGAGCGATACATGTTACTTGCCCAATGCCATAAAAGAAGAAAAGTAACGCAAGCTTGATTCCTCAATGAAGTTTTCATAAAAAAGCATCACTGATCATTCACGAGCTTGTATTTACCATGCCTATTCTCTCATTACCATTAGTTAGTTCAGTTCATGGCATTGTTTGGATTGTCCAAGTTTACTTCACAACAAGTTCCAATTTCAGCTCTTAGCTGGTTCAAAGCACTGTCTAACTGAGCTTGATACCAATTATTTGAGTTTGAGGTCTACAAAAGCATATGAACAACACAAAGAAGAAGAAGAAGCTTGGTGCACAACACACAATACTAAATGTATTACCACTAGAATGTACAAATATAAGTAACCCATTAGTGCTATAGGCGTATATACAAGCCGGGCAAAAAGAGCCTCCTAAAGAGGTAAAAAAGTGCCTCGGAAGTCCTAGTGTGTTCACACACATCACTTCCTAAATATATAAATAGAAGCAACAAGGTCCATGCTTAATGAGAAAAAATACCAAATTAATTGTGGGCAGAGGTTGCATCTATAGCTGCCTATCTCATTAATAGACTCCCATCAAAGGGATTGGATGGGATGACACCTTATAAAGAGTGAAGTGGAAGAACACCTAGCCTTGATCATTGCAAGATATTTGGGTGCATAGCCTATGCACATATTCCATCACAAATCAGAGGTAAGATGGATCCCAAAGCAAATAAATTATTCATTGGATATGATTTGAATAAAAAAGGGCACAAGTTATATAATCCAAGTACTAACGGTTTTATTGTAAGCAGAGATGTTGTTTTTCATGAGAACATTTCCTAGTTTGAAGATGAGTGCAGAAAGGTTAAGTTTCCATCAGACCTAGAGTAGGACTTTCCAACATTATAGAAGGGGGAGTGATCACTCACACAAAGAATCAAGTTACTTTGATGATAATCAAAGTACACCAAGGAGGAATAACAAGTTTTGGAACAACAAAGGTAAAGAAAAGATGCAGGAGTTGAGAGATGTTGCAGAATCTTCTCAACAAACAACAAGGAGATCAACTAGGAGAAAAGGAAGCTTGAAAGGTATGGATTTAACACCTCTCTGGTCACTAAGCATTCAATCTATATTTATCACGATATCAATTCAAAAGAGCCATCAACCTTTGAAGAAGCCAAGAAGAAGGAAAAGTGGAAAGAAACAATGGAAGAGGAGATAGATGCTCTCCAAGAGAATCAAACATGGGATTTGGTTCCCAAGAAGCCATCTATGAAGCTCATTGGATCTAGATGGATCTATAAGGTAAAAAAGAACTCACATGGTTCAATAAAGAGGTATAAAGCAAGGCTTGTGGCAAAAGGGTTTGCTCAAACACATTACATAGATTATGAAGAGAATTTCTCTCCTGTGGCAAAGATGCATACAATCACAGTACTCATGAGTACAGTTGCCTCAAGGAATTGGAACATCTATTAGATGGATGTCAAAAATGCATTCTTGAATGGTTGAATTTTAGAGCAAGTGTACATGGCACAACCTCCTAGATTTTTAGATGAATCACATCGTGAGTATGTGTGAAAACTCAGGTTAGCTCTATATGGACTAAAACAAGCTCCTAGAGCTTGGAACCATAGATTACTTACATTCTTTTAGGAAAAAGGATTCAAAGTAAGCAAGGTTGATTCTTGACTTTTCATTAAGAAAAGTAAATCTGAAGTAATATACTAATGTTTATGTAGATGATATCATTCTTACATGTGATGATGCTGATGGAATTCGAAAGATCAAAGATCAAATGTAAGAAAAATTCAAGATAAGTGATCTTGGATTGCTCACTTAGTTTCTTGGATTGGAAGTAGTCTACATAGATCAAGGGATGTTCCTTACACAAAGGAAATACATTAAATATATGCTTTCAAAGTTCAAAATTCAAGACACTAAGGTTGCAGGTACTCCCATGGAGGTCAACCACAAACTAAGTGCTCTTGAAGGAGAAATTATTGAAGATATTACAACCTACCAAAGTATATTTGGGAGCTTGAACTATGCTACTCTAACTAGGGTGGATATTTGATATGGAGTAAGTGTGCTCAGTCAATTCATGCATACCACTAGAAAACCTCACATGGATGCAACCAAGAGGATATTGAAGTACTTGAAAGGAACACTTAGTGAACGTCTATACTACCCCTACACATATGATTTGAATTTTAGGCTATTCAGTGATCGAGATTGGGTAGACTCCAAAGATGAGAGGAGAAGCACATTAGGATACTTATCATTTGTAGGTATAAAGCTCATATCTTGGTCTTCAAAGAAGCAAACTAAAATTTCTCTTTCCTCAACTATAGCTGAATATAGAGGGTAAGCAAATGCAACACAAGAAGCTATGTGGATCAAGACCCTATACATAGATCTAGGGTTTGGCACCCCATTTATATTTTTAGATAATATGAGTTCACTTTGTCTAGATGGTAATCATATCTTTAATGCAAGGACTAATCGTATAGAACTCCATTATCACTTGTTATGGAAAATATTCTAAGAAAGGAGATACAACTCTCCTATGTATCCACTCACATGCAATGTGTAGATATGATGACTAAATCATTGGATGGAAGCAAATTCAACAGGGTTAAATATATGATTGGATTGAAGGATATACCAAAGGATTGAAGACTCAAGCATCTTAGGCTTGAGGGGGAGCTTCTGTTACATTTGGCAAGCCTTGATGCTTGACAAAATAGCAAGGACTTCTCACATATCCATTTTTTGATCATTTGTGAAGTGCACATGAACACCCCTTGTAAAAGGCATTGAATTTATCTCAAGGTAAATGTAAAAGATAATGATTGAAGGAATCTCATGACATTAGGAGCCATAGGATACGACTACTTGGTGGTTAAATCAAATCAATCCACACCTAAAGTATGTTGAGATATAAAGTTGAACATGTGATGATCCAGGATGACATGTATCGCTTTTTCATTTCTCTAACATGTATAGTGGTCACACCGATATATGTTAGGGACACTTCATTGAGGTTGATTAGATTTATCTACGGAGAGTAATAACACATTTTTTTTTTGTGAGCTCACTCATTTGTGGACATAATGTTTTTCTTTATGTAATGGGCTTTATATATTGCACTTGTTGTGTTCTTATTTTGAGGTAATTCTTGTACACTACTTTTATGTAATAGAAGAAGAAGAAGATCATTATTCCTTGCCTCAATCTTTGTGTGTGCTCCTCTTTGATTGTGAATGTGTGTGAGCTCTCTTCCTTATCTCCTTTCTTGTGACATGGTATCAAAGCCAGTGTGGCTGTAGAGAGCTTGTGGAGAAGGTCGACGATGAAGAGTATGTGAGAAGGCGTGGAGAAAGCACGATTCACAAATGACCTCACATTGCTATGAAAATTGGCGTCAAGGTAGAAGACCTCCATTTTGAGCCTGCAAGGGGGAGCCCATAGAAAAGCCAAGTCAATTTGCAAAACTATGACTTTCTCGTGTTTGGAAACACTCATATATTCTAGATCCAAAATTTCAAGGGATTCCATGTACTGTTGCTACATGAAAACTGTGTTTTTCTGAGATCAAATTGTCATGTTCTGACACTGTTCAAGAAAGAGTGTTGCTTGCAGTGTTTTGTACTGTTTTGTAGTGTTTTGCAGTGTTTTGAATAGCTGCATAAATGGAAATGTAGATGGAATGAGTTAGCTTATGAATGATAAACTAGACAAGAAGAACTTGCATGCTTCAGGATGACAAATTTGACAATCAGAAAATGTTAGTAGAAGTAAATCAAAGGAGGGAACAAAGACACTCCATAGTTACGAGAGAGGAATCAGACTGCATACGAGTTATGACCATATGAAGAATGGAATCAAGAAGCATGAAAGGTAATGTATTGGCTATCAGTTAGCATCCATGATAGCGTGATTGGGCACATACAGGATGCCAAGACTCTAAAAGATGCTTTGAATAGTTTGGACACATTGTATGAGACCAATGCAAAGACATGGAAATTGCAACTCAAGAATGAGTTGCACACATTGGAGAAGAAGGGGTGACTACATCGAGAAAATAAAAAACATATGTGAGTCACTTGCATCTACTGGCATAAATGTAGATGATGAGGATAAGGTGGAAGTGTGCCTTCGTGGTTTAGGAGCTACATATAAGTAGTTCAAAACTTCTATATAGACGAGGGAGAATATTTGGAATTTTGCTAATCTAGTATCTATGGTGATTATGGAAGAAAAGAATCTTGGTGAGGATTCAAACTCCCAAGGAAAGCCCAGTTCTGAGCAGGTATTTTACTATGGAAGAGGAAGAGGAGGAGGAAGAGTCATAGGCTTTAGAAGTGAAAGCGGACAGAATAACCAAGTCCAAGGTCAACAGAATCATGCAGAAGGAAGAGGACAATTTCAAAGCAAGGTGAGCCAAAGAGGTTTCAAAAATTTCCAAAAACATGATTGAGGTAATGATAGTAAAGGATGTTGGAATTGTGGTAAACCTAGACACTTTGAACATGATTGCAAGTTGAAGAATCAAAATAATAGAAGGTAATAAAATAACTATGCATCCACAAGTGCCCATGATTCCGAGAAGCTATTCATGGTTCAACATCATATGATGAATATGATGTCTACTGATGTTTCAAAATCGAATGGTAATGTCAGTTATGTTGATTCAGGTGCTTCAAATCACATGACCAGTCATGCAGAATGGTTTAGTAGTTTGCAGAATTTGTCAGTTCCTCGATATGTTGAAACATGTGATGATATATATCCTATTGAGCATACAAGAAATATAGCACTATCAATGGAGGATGGGAAGGTGAAACATGTTGCTTATGTGCTGCATGTTCCAAATATAACAAAGAATCTGGTTTCTATTGGACAAATGGTTGACCAGGGATTACGAGCTAGGTTCAATGCTAATGGGTTATATGTAGAAGAGTACAAATAGGGTGGACAATTGATTGCCAAAGGAGACAAAGTGGGTAGGGTGTTCACCTTAAATGTGAAAATTCATGAAATGAATGCATCCATGTTTACAAAAGATGTAGGAGTTATTGATGGTATAGAGATCTGGCACAAATGAATTAGACATGCAAATATGCAAAGGTTGAAATTGATGCAATCAAAGGAGATTGTCAACGGACTACCGAATTTGAAAGTTGCAAAAATGCAAAAGGTATGTGCAGCATGTCAATTTGGCAAACAATCAAGAGAATCATTTCCACATCACAAGCATGTTAGTGAGAATGTGCTAGAAATAGTACATACAAATGTTTGGGGTCCTGCAAAGACGACATCTATGGTAGGTTGTAGGTTTTATGTTGCTTTCATTGATGAAAATACAAGAAAATTGTGGGTATATTTCATGAAAGAGAAGAGTGAGGTGTTCAATCACTTCCATATTTTTAAAGCTATGGTAGAAAAGCAGACAAGGAAGTATATTCAAACATGAACATATGATGGAGGAGGATAATACATGTCAAAGAGCAACAAGCTGATCAAAGTTTGGTAATTCTCCTCTAACATAAATTGAAGTAATGAATGGTTTCCATCTCTCATCATCCTTGATTCCATTGAGAGTATGTGCAACCAATTCGTTGTCCTCCACATCAGCTTGAATTGATCCTAGTTGATTTGCAATCTCTTTAACCTTGAAGAAGTAACCATTGACTGATGTCCTTGTATCTTTCTTTATGTTATTCAACTCATTTTTTCATTGAATCTTCCTTGCTTACATGTAGCATAAAACCTTTACAATGCAAGCCAAACATCTCTACTTGTGTCCAGATCTTGTATGTGTCCTACCATTGAATCTTGAATATTTTGTGATAAAATGAATATAACCCTTTTGTCTCTTTCATTCCAAAGTCCAAACTCCTTCAATCATTGTTGATTTGGTATACTTGAACTTGTGTGGATTAACTCCAATCCAAGAAAATAAGTGAGTGGTCTGATGTCACTTATTTTGAACTCCTCCTTTATTTGATTCTTTACGTGTTTGATTCCTTGAAGATTATTTCCTCTAATAATAATATCATCAACATACACACATAAATAGATCACTTCAGATCCATTCCTCGTTATGAACAAAGAGGTATCCACCTTGCTATCTTTGAATCCTTGGTCCTGCAAATAAGTCACCAATCTAAAATTCCAAGCTCTTGGAGCTTGTTTCACCCATACAAGACTTTTTTTAATTCACATAAATAGTTAGGATGATGTGCATTCTCATATTCAAGAGGTTGTGCAATATACACTTCTTTAGAAATCCATCCATTTAAGAAAGCATTCTTTACATTAAGTTGATAGAGCTTCCAATTTCTAGATGCAGTAAGACTAATGAGATCCCTAATTGTAGGCATTCTTGCAACAGGAGAGAAAGTCTCCTCATGATCAATAATATCATGGGCTTGAGCAAACCCGTTAGCAACTAACCTTGCTTTATTTATATTTATACTTCCATCTGGATTCCTCTTGATTTTGTATATCCATCGAGATCCAATTACCTTCATAGATGGCTTGTGCATCTCTTTAAGATTTCTTGCTTTGTGCTTCTTCAAATGTGGTAGGTTCTTCATTGGTTGAATCCTTTGCAATGTAGATTGAGTGGTTGGTGACCAAAGAAGTATCATAACCATACCTCTCTGGTTTCTTCTTCTCCCTTGAAGACTTTCTAAGTGGTGGATGTGAGCTCTTGTGTCCATATGTAGCATCTTGCATCTTGGCATCACCTTTGCTCTTCCATAGTGTTAGTATTTCCAAGTCTTCTAGGTCAATCTCCGAATCACGTTCTTCAATTTGCTTTGGATCCTTTTGGTTGAAGTGATAGAAAGTCTTCATCGAAGTCATAAGGCAGCTTCACTTTCCTAACATCATCAAACCATGATTTGTTCTTATAAAAAATTACATCTCGACTCATAAAAAATCCTTTATTGATTGGATTGTATAATCTATATCCTTTTTGGTTTTCATCATAACTAATAAATATGCACTTCTCTGCCTTGGGATCCAATTTCCCTCTTACTTGAGAAGGAATGTGAGCATAGGCTATGCATCCAAAGATTTTACAATGCTCTAGACTAGGTCTTCTTCAATTCCACACTTCAGATGGAGTGGTTCCATCTAGTGACTTAGATGGAAGTCTATTTATGAGATATGTGGCTGTACACACAGCCTCGACCCATAGGTAGTTTGGCCATACCTTTTCATTGAGCATGGACCTTGTGGCTTCAACTATAGCTCTATTTCTCCACTCTACTACACCATTGATTTTGGGTGTATACCTTGTAGTGACTTCCCTTTTAATGCCTCTTTCATGCAAGTAGGCATCAAATTCAGAAGAGAAGTTTTCTTCTCCACCATCTGATCTGAGTCTTTTCAAAGTCGTACCTATTTGGTTTTCAACAAGAGCAATATACTTCTTAAAGCAATTAAACACTTCATCCTTGTGCTTCATGAAAAAAAGAATGGTCCACTTCCGACAATCATCTATGAAAGACACATAATAACTTGAGCCTGATATAGATGGCTCCTTACTTGGACCCCACACATCCGTGTGCACTAGATCCAAAAGCTTTTGATACACATATCCCTTCTTATTGAAAGGTTTTCTATGAGCCTTGCTAAGTTGACAAGCTTCACACTTATAAATCATGTGTTGCCTTGTGATATTAGGCAAACCAAGTATAGTTTGGTCCTTGCAAATTTGTTTGAGTGTTCTCTCACCAATGTGAGCAAGGCATTTGTGCCATACCTCCAACTCTATGAGAGTTTGAGATCCATAGCTAAACAAAGCTATGTTCTTTGTATCTCCCACTTCAAAAGTGAAAAGTCTTCCTGTCTTTTCTCCTTTGGAAATCCTTCTAAATCCTTGCCTTGGGTCTTCAATATATGCTCCAAATCTATTGAATCTAACCTACAATCCTTTTTAAACAATCCATCCAACACTTATTAAATTTTTGGTAATTGTAGGTGTCACGAGGAAGGAGATAAGGAAGAGAGCTCACACACACACTCTCACTCTCAAGGAGAAGCACACACACAGATTGAGGCAAGGAAGAATGATCTTCTTCTTCTTCTTCTATTACATAAAAAGAAATGTACAACAATGACCTAAAAACAAGAATACAAGTGCAATATATAAAGACCAGTACATAAGGAAAAACCTCATGTCCGCGAATGAGTGAGCTGGCAAGAAACAAATGTGCCATCACTCTCGGTAGATAGTCTAATAAAGCTCAATGAAGTATCCCTGACATATACTGGCATGACCACTATACATGTCAGAGAAACAAAAATCTGGTACGTGTCATCCTGGATCATCACATGTTGAGCTTGATATCTCAACACTCCCCCTCAAGCTCAACACCCTATCCTGTAATCCAAGCATCTTCTGAAACTTCTTCAACTTCTCAGCTCCAAGTGCTTTGGTGAAAATATCAGCAACCTGCTCATCTGTTCTCACATAAACAAGATCAATATCACCTGCTAATACCTTCTCTCTGATGAAGTGATAATGTACCTCGATATGCTTTGTTCTAGCATGGAAAACAGGGTTCCGTGCTAACTGTATGCTGCTAAGATTATCACAATAGATAGTGATAGGCTTTTGCACTTCCACACCTAAATCTACAAGTAACATCTCCAGCCATGATGCCTCACATGCTGCCATTGCAGCACCTCTGTACTCAGCCTCTGTACTCGACAAAGCAACAGTGGGTTGCTTCTTACTGCTCCATGTAATAGCTGCACCTCCGAGTGAGAAAAGAAAGCCACTAGTAGATCTTCTATCTGGAGTATTACCAGCCCAATCTGCATCGGTGTATCCATGAACCTGCAAATCTACACCAGCTTCATAAAACAATGCATAATCCAAAGTAGCACTCACATAACGTAGAGTGTGCCTCAGAGCATCCAAATGTGGCTTCCTGGGAACCTGCATAAACTGACTTTCAAGTCCAACAGTGTAGCTTAAATCAGGTCTTGTAATTGTAAGATATATAAGACTTCCCACAATTTTCCTGTACATAGTAGCATTTTCCAATGCTTCACCTGATGTAGTATCCAATTTCAAATTCTGATCTAAAGGCATAGAAATTTGCTTACAATCAGCCATACCATACTTTTGCAGCATATTCAAGGCATATTGCCTTTGCGACATCCATATACCTGTTTCTGTATGTATAAACTCAATGCCCAAGAAATAGCGCAGCACACCAAGATCTTTCATGTCGAATTCCTGCATAAGAAGTTTCTTTACCTCTTTGATGCTTTCTTCATTATCACCACCTACAATCAGGTCATCAACGTAAATAGCCACAATAGTGATGCCATCATCAGCCTTCCATGCATATAGTGAGTGATCTGCATCACACATAGAAAACCCAATGCTGGTTAAGTAATCAGCAATCCTTGCATGCCATGCACGTGGAGCTTGCTTCAGCCCATACAAAGCCTTTTGCAACCTGCAGACATATTCTGGATGCTTTGAATCTTCATATCCTTGTGGCTGGTCCATATATACTTCTTCCTGTAACTCACCATGTAGGAAAGCATTCTTCACATCCATCTGATGCAAAGTCCATCCTTTTGCTGTAGCTAATGCAACAAGTGTTATGACAGTAGACATTTTAGCTACAGGGCTGAATGTTTCCTCATAATCAATGCCATATGTCTGTGCATAACCTTTAGCTACCAATTGTGCTTTATACCTGCTTATGCTACCATCAGCATTATGCTTTACCTTGTAAACCCATTTGCAGCCTATGGATTTCTTTCCTTGCGGCAATGGAACCAGCTTCCATGTATCATTTCCATAAAGTGCACCCATCTCCTCATCCATAGCTTTTTCCCAATCTGCATTACCAATTGCATCTTCAAAACAAGAAGGTTCAGCATCTTGTATTACCTTTGTCATGTAGGCACAATGGCGAGCCATGTAACTATCATATGTCAATCGTTGCACTGAATTACGCATCCTCCCAGATCTTCTTGGTCCTGGGTCACTTCTTCTTGTATCATCTGCATGTGCCCTTCTTACTCCTGGTGTCTTCACAGAGGGCAATCCAAGTTCCTCATCAAGACTCTTTTCTGAACCGCTTGAATCTCCATCAACGTCTTCAAAACCTGCACCTGTTTTACTACTAGCAAAAAGCTTTTCTTTACCTTTCTTGGATGTATTTGATGAATTTGCTGGACTGAAATTTCCATGCAATCTTCCACTCCATGGATTTGAGTTGGAACTATTGCTTGGTGATGCATCCGGTCCACTCAAAACCTGAGATTCTGCACTAGATTTTTCAGCATTTTCTTTGTCATTTGGTTCAAGATTCAGTCCTTCTTTGGCATCTGCATAGAAGCTTGACATTTCATCAAATACCACATCTCTACTCACCTTCACTTGTCGTATGAGTGGGTTATAACATTTGTACCCCTTTTGCTCAAGGGAATATCCAATGAAGACACATTTTTCTGCTTTCGGATCAAGCTTCGTCCTCAACTCATCTGGAACATGTACATATGCAATACAGCCAAAAACTTTCAGATGTGATAAGTTTGGCTTTTTACGTGTAAACTTCTCTTCAGGTGTAACTTAATGTACAGCAGCAGTCGAAGTTCTGTTCATGATATATATAGCAGTATGCACAGCTTCTACCCAATAACAATGAGGCATATTCTTCTCAGCCATTAAGGCTCTTGCTATTTCTGCAATATGTCTGTTTTTGCGTTCAGCAACACCATTCTGTTGTGGTGTGTAACTGCATGAAAACTGACACCGAATTCCATGATTTTTTAGAAAATTGCTGAACTCATTTGACATGTATTCACCTCCTCCATTAGATCTTAATCTCTGAATGTACTTCCCTGTCTGCTTTTCCACCATAACTTTAAAATTTTGGGAATGAGTAAACACCTCGCTCTTCTCTTTCATGAAATATACCCATACTTTGCGTGTATGGTCATCAATGAAAGTAACATAAAACCTGCAACCACCCATAGATGTGGTCTTTGCTGGACCCCAAACATCTGTATGTACTACTTCTAGTACATTCTCACTAACATGCTTGTCATGTGGAAATGATGCTCTTGACTGTTTACCAAATTGGCATGCCGCACATACCTTTTGCATTTCTGCAACTTTGAAATTTGGTAGTCCATGGACAATCTCCTTTGATTGCATTAGTTTCAGCCTTTGCAAGTTTGCATGTCCAATCCGTTTGTGCCATATCTCTATATCTGCAATAACTCCTGCACCTTTCGCAAACATGCTGCATTCATTTCAGGAATCTTCACATTTAAGGTGAACAGCCTACCCACTTTGTTTCCTTTGGCAACCAATCGTCCTTCTTGCTTGTACTCTTCTACATATAATCCATCAGCATTGAACCTGACTTGTAATCCCTGGTCAACCATTTGTCCAACAGAAACTAGATTCTTCGTTATATTTGGAACATGGAGCACATCAGTAAGATGTTTTACCTTTCCGTCCTCCATAGACAATGCTATGTTTCCTGTATGCTCAATAGGATGTGATGTGTCATCACCTGTTTCAACATATCCAGGAACTGGCATTTTCTGCAAACTACTAAACCATTTTGCATGACTGGTCATGTGATTTGAAGCACCTGAATCAACATACCAGACATTATCATTTGATTTTGAAACACCAGCAGACATCGTATTCATCATGTGATGTTGAACCATAAACAGCTTCTTAGAATCATCTGCACTTGTGGATGCATAGTTGTTTTGCTGCCTTCTGTTATTTTGATTCTTTAACCTGCAATCACGTTCAATCTGTCCAGGTTTACCACAATTCCAGCATCCTTTACTATCATTACCTGAATCATTTCTTTGGAAATTTCTGCGACCTCTTTGACTCCCGCTGCCTCGAAACTATCCTCTTCCTCCTGCATGATTCTGTTGTTGACCGTGGTCTTGGTTATTGTTTCCTCTTCCACTTCCAAAACCTCTACCTCTGCCTCTTCCTCTGCCAGAGTAGAATACCTGCTCAGAACTGGGCTTTCCTTGGGAGTTTGAATCCTCACCAAGATTCTTTTCTTCGATGATCAGCATAGATACCAGATCAGCAAAATTCGGAATATTTCCCTTGGTTTGTATAGGAGTTATGAACTGCTTATATGCAGCTCCTAAACCACGAAGGCACACTTCCACCTTATCATCATCATCTACATTCACGCCAATAGATGCAAGTGACTCACATATGCTTTTGATTTTTAGAGTGTAGTCACCGACATGCTCTTTTTCTCCAATGTATGCAGCTCGTTCTTGAGTTTCAATTTCTGTGCCTTTGTATTGGTCTCGTACAAAGTGACCAAACTGTTCCAAGCCTCTTTTGGAGTCTTGGCATCCTGTATGTGTCCAATCATGCTATCCTGTATGCTAACAGATAGCCAATACATTACCTTCTGTGCTCCTTGATTCCATTCCTCATATGCTCTTAACTTTTCTGCAGTCCGATTCCTTTCTGGTAACTGCGGAGCATTTTCATTCTCTCCTTCGATGTACTTCCAATAACCTTTTCCCATCAGGAAATTCGTCATTCTGAATCTCCAAGCATGGAAGTTGTTCTTGTCCAGCTTATCGCTCATAAGCTGACTCATTCCATTCGCGTTTGCCATTTTTGCAACAATTCACAACACCGCAACACACTACAAGTAGCACTTCTGCTTGAACACTATCGCACTATGACGTGACAATTCGATCTCAGAAAAACACAGTTTTCGTGTATCAACAGTACACGAAATCGCTTGAAATTCTGGATCTAGAATATATGAGTGTTGCCGAACACAATGCAAGTTACAGTTTCTGAAACTGACCTGGTTTTTCTGTGGGCCCCACCTTGCGGGCTCGAAACGGAGGTCGAGATGGCTCCGAAACTTCGATCTGACAAAAACAAGTGACCCTAAAGGGCCTAAAGGGGAACTATCAAAAATATTTTGAGGTCTTCTAACTTCATGGCGATTTTGGTAGCAAACGGAGGCCGTTTGTGAAATCGTGTTTTCTCCACGCCTTGCCGCGTAGTCTTCACCGTCGCCTTCTCCACGAGCTCTCTACAGCCACGCTGGCTCTGATACCATGTCACGAGGAAGGAGATAAGGAAGAGAGCTCACACACACACTCTCACTCTCAAGGAGAAGCACACACACAGATTGAGGCACGGAAGAATGATCTTCTTCTTCTTCTTCTATTACATAAAAAGGAATGTACAAGAATGACCTAAAAACAAGAATACAACAGGTGCAATATATAAAGACCAGTACATAAGGAAAAACCTAATGTCCACAAATGAGTGAGATGACAAGAAACAAATGTGCCATCACTCTCGGTAGATAGTCTAATAAAGCTCAATGAAGTATCCCTGACATATACTGGCATGACCACTATACATGTCAGAGAAACAAAAATCTGGTACGTGTCATCCTGGATCATCACATGTTGAGCTTGATATCTCAACAGTAGGGACATACAAGACTTTGCTTAAGAGGTTCATATTCCCATCGGATGTCTTCACATTACCTATCTTCTCGAGTGAGTGCTTTGTGTCATCTGTTTGCATGTTTGTTGTGAGGATCTTCCAAATGAGAAAGTAAAGCCACATTTTGTGCTACATGATTTGAGCATCCTAAATCAATGTAAAAGATTTGATGATCATCTTACCCTTCTTCACTGATAGATTCATAATCAATAATGAATCTTCTTGACTTTGGTCCTCTGCATAGTTATTGGAGTCTCTTTTTCTTCTATGGCCACTTTGATAGTTGTTGATGTTGTAGTTGTTGTTGTTCTAGCCTCCATTGTATCTGCCTCTATTTGATCCATAGCCACCTCTATTGAATTCTCTTCCTCTTGAGTTCCTCGGGTTCCTGAAACATTCTTGAGTAGTATGATTAGATAAGCCACATATATTGAAAGGTTGAGATGATTGGAATCTCCGCCTACCTTGCTTTCCACCTATACTCTTCCTCTAGCTCTTCTTCTACCTGCAAAGTTTGCTTGGAAAGAGCTACCTTC
Organism: Ceratopteris richardii; assembly: GCA_020310875.1. Taxonomy (NCBI): domain Eukaryota; kingdom Viridiplantae; phylum Streptophyta; class Polypodiopsida; order Polypodiales; family Pteridaceae; genus Ceratopteris; species Ceratopteris richardii. Next base: position 35,039,674 of record CM035420.1, on the reverse strand, counting down.
ATCTTCATTCCTCTTATTCTTTGACTTGTCCTTGACCTTAGTTTATGAGAGTATAAGGAAAAAGTTTGATAACCTCTTGAGGACTCACCAACTTTTCTAATTTTTGCTTCATGAGTGAAGAGTTGGCCCATGAGTGTGTTGAGGTCGGCTACATGCATATCCATGTACACATCCATGGTTGTTGTGAAGGACTCACACTTGTCATCTGCTTTGATTCCATTTACAATTTTTCTAATGATTTAATCCTCTTCAATTACCTCTCCAATGCTTCCAAGTTGGTCCGAAATCTCCTTCATCTTTGTGATATAATCAGTCACACTTTGGTTCGGGATTTTCTTATTGTTGTGAACTCCATCCACAATTGGTTCTTCCTTGCTCGAGTGTTGGAGGAGAAGAAAGATGCAAGTTCATTCCAAGTATCTCTTGATGTCTTGCATCCCTTGAAATGAGGTAAAAGAAAATCAGACATTGAGTTTAGAATGTAGAACCCTGCAAGTGCATCCTTTGAACACCAATTTGAAAGTCTTTCTTCTTCTTCATGTGATGGTTGGCCTTTGTTCCTCATGGTTGGAATTCCTTCATCTTCATATATGAATCCATATAGATTCCTCCCTTAAAGATAAGCCTCCATCATTACAGACCATGCTCGGTAGTTGTTTTGATCCAACTTGTCAATTGTTGATGGAAATCCATCTCCCATGTTGATTGGCTATGCTCTGATACCAATGTGAAGAGAGATGGTGGATGCAATCCTAAGATGAGTTAGTGCTGCTACAACCGGCTTCACACCAGCCAATTGAGTTTTCAGAGTTGATTAGTAGACCCTTTGAGCTTCCTAAATCCACCAAAATATCAACCAAGTACTTTGAAACATGTATCTCAAAAGTTTAAGTCAAGACATACTAGTTGCAAAATGACTAGCTCCCAAACTTGCTATTTTTGTACATACACCTGCTGGAAAAAATGAACAGTGCTCTCAACCTGGTAGGAATTAGAAAACATTCCTTTCAAAAATAGCACATAGACTAGCACGCCTCCCAATCCAAGCTAAAATGCTTCAAATGAGCAAATGAGCACTGAGGAGCAAATTCATCAACATCAAGAACACTCCCGCCATTTTCGGGGCTCTGCAGAGATATAACAGTGAGCAGTAAAATGCAGATTTCTCCCAAATTATATATCCAATTACCATGAAATGTCGTATGCAAAAACTATACTTAGATAGAAATCCAAGGCACTTTAACACTTTGAACAAGGTTGAGTAGAACTGAGATATGAGCTTCTGAAGTTACTGCTATGAGTGAGTATACCAGAGAACAAAACAGAGAAGTAGAGAATTATGAATGTATAGATTCACATATGATTACAATCACATTAGCAATGAATATTTGCACAATGGGAGTAGAATGATAGAGCTTTGGAGTAAGCTCTTCAATCTCTACAAAATGACATGAAATGGTCACATACAAGGCTTGGTAATCACGATTTTCTTCTTGCTCTTTTTATAGCTACTTTTAGAGGGAGTTTTGAATTCACGTTCGAATGGCTCCACCTAAAAGTGATCCCCAAAGTTAGGACATATTCCCTCAACTCACTAATTTGTGGTTTTAGGTAGCTAGGGCTACAATTTTCGTTTACATCATGTATGACTTAAGCCATTATTTCTTTTACAATTACAAGAGATAAAATGTACTCTTTTACAAGAGGTGTTCACATGACTACACATATGACTAGAAATGAACATAAATCAAATAATATCAAGCATGTAGGCTTGGGTAAAGTGCACTAACAAGAAGTACTCTGATTGTGGGCATCTTCGCCACAGTGGTCTTCTCATAGTCAACTCCTTGAGTTTTTGTAAAGTCCTTGGCCACTAGCCTTGCCTTGCACCTATTAATAGAACCATTAGAATTCTTCTTTACTTTATAAATGCATTTTGAACCTATTACTTTCATTGATGAATACTTGGGAACCAACTCCCAAGTTTTGTTCTCCTCAAGTGTTTCAATTTCCCCTTCCATTGCTAGCTTCCATTCTGGCTTATCCTTGGCATCCTCAAATAATGAGGATTCTTCTTGATTTAAGTCCTGTGCTAAGTAGATTGAGTCCTTAGTAACAGAGAAATATCAATCCCACACCCCTTTGGTTTTCTTTTCTCCATCATGGACCTTCGTAGACCATGATGTGATGATTATGCTTCATGACCAAGCTCCTACAGTTTAGCTTTACCTTTAGACTTCCATGCTTTGATTTTTTCTATCTAAGACACTTCATTATCTTTTGAGACATCTTGTTCTTCAACTTTAGGAGGTTTGTCTTTGATAAGATTTGGAAAATCTTCTTCAATATCATCAGGTAAGTTGACTTTCCTACATGAGTCTCCATACCAAGAACTATTTCTCATCCAACACAACATCAATACTCACCAAAAAAACCTTTGTTGCTTGGGTTGTATAGCTTGTAGCCTTTTTGATTGTTGTCATATCCAATGAATGGACATCTCTCTACCTTAGGGTACATATTTCCTCTAATCTTTGAAGGAAGATGAGCATAGGCAATACATCCAAAGATTTTGCAATGATCCAAGCTAGGTCTTCTCCCATTCCAAGACTCATATGGTGTTATACCATCAAGAGACTTTGAAGGTAACCTATTAATGAAATAAGTCTCTGTAGATACAGCCTCAACCCACGAGTATTTAGCAAACTGTTTTTCATTCAACATAGATCATGCAACTTCAAAAATTGTCCTATTTCTTCTCTCTACCAATCCATTTTGCTTTGGAGTGTACCTTGTAGTAATTTCTCTCTCGATTCCCATTTCTTGAAGGAAGGAATCAAAATCATGGGAGAAATATTATCCCCTTCCATTTGATATTATCCTCTTTAGTGTCTTATTTCTTGGTTCTCCACAAGAGCTACGTATTTTTTGCAGCATGAAAAAACTTCATCCTTGTGTTTCATGAAATAAATAATAGTCCATCTATTGCAATCATTAGTGAAAGAGACATAGTATCTTAATTCAGAGATTGAACCATCCTTGCTAGGTCCCCATACATATATATGAACCAATTCCAAGAGGTCTCCATGCATATACCCTTTCTTCATGAATGGTAACATGTGGGACTTTCAAAATTGCCATGCACTACACTTATAAATCATATGCTGCTTTGACAAATTAGGAAGTACAAGTACACTTTGGTCTCTACATATTTGTTTTAGTGATCTTTCTCCAATATGTGGTAACCTCTTGTGTCAAACTTCCAATTTTGTGAGTGTATGATACCATAATTAAAGAGAGAGATGTTCCTTGTATCCTATAATTCAAATGTGAATAATCTACCTATCTTTTCACACTTTTCAATCTTCGTAAGTCCTTGATTTGTGAATCTGACTTGCAAACCTTTATCCACACATCTTCCCTACTCTTATCAAATTTTTAGTGATGTTAGGAACATAGAGTACCTTGCTAAGAAGATTGAGATTTCCATCTGGTGCCTTTACATTTCCTATCTTTTCCACAAGCTGCCTTATATCATCACCTATTTGTAACTCACACTTATTTTTCTGGATCTTCCAGATCTAAGAGAAGAGACACGTTTTCTTCCACATGATTTGAACACCTTGAAGCTATGTAGAAAACGTGCTCATCAGATTTACCTTGAGGTATTGTCATATTCATGAGTAGGAATGTGTCTTCTTGATTGGAGTCCTCTATGTAGTTATTGAAATCTCTTCTCCCATTCTAACCTCCTTGATAGGTTGAATTGTTGTAATTGTATTAAAATTGTTGAACCTTCCCCTTGAGTAGCTCTAACCTCCTCTATTGTAGCCTCTGCCTCTTTGATTCTTGGAGTTCCTTAAGCAATTTTCAGTTGTATTATTGGTTAGTCCAAAAATAGAACTAGGATTAGAGTCTTGGGGTCTCCCCTTGCCTTGTTTGCCTCCTCTACCTCTTCGTGTAGCATTTCTTCCTCTACGTGCATAGTTAGCTTGGTGTGTACCTACTTCATCATCCAGTTTCTTTCCTTTCCCTTTCTTGTCTTTGATTTTTCTTTTATCAATGTACAAGGCAGAGGATTGATTACCTTTGGAACCTTCTCCTTTCTTCATAATCTTGGCCTCTTGAGTAACTAGTTGTCTAATGAGTGTATTGACATCTCATACATGCATATCCATGTATAGATCCATTGTTGTGGTAAAGACTTCCCACTTGTCATCTGCTTTTATGCCATTGATGACTTGCCTTACAATCTCTTCTTCATCCATCACTTCTCCAATTCTTGCTAGTTGATCAACAGTATCCTTGATTTTTGTGACAAAATCAGTCACATTTTGATTGGGATATTTCTTGAGGGTTGTGAAATCCAACGATAATTGATTTTTTCTAGACTTTGTGCTTGAAGAGAAGAAGGCTGCAAGTGCATTCCACACTTCCTAAGAGGTTTTAAGACTTCTAATGTGCGGCAACAAAAAATTAGAGATAGAGTCGAGGATAAAAGACGTTGCAAGTGCATCCTTGGAACACCATGTGTTCAATATTTCTTGCTCTTCTTGTGTAGGTTGATTTTTGTTTCTGAACTTTGGCATAACTTCATTTCTAGCTACATAACCATATAAACTCCTCCCTTGAAGGTAAACCACCATCCTTAATGAACAAGCAGAGTAATTACCTCTGTCCAATTTGTCAATTGATGAAGGGAATCCATCTACCATGTTGTTCAACCTTGTTCTCATACCACTATGATTAGATGGATTGTATTTGGTGAAGATGAAATGGTGCTACTAAAACATTGCACTACACCAACTGACTTGACTCCAAGGAGACCCCAAGGATATGTAGTGAGCCCTTTTAGCTTGGAAATTGATGTATTAGATACCCTCTTTACTTGCAAGATCACTCACAAATAGATGATTCAAAATAGATAGGTTTGACCAATGGTCAACTTAAGAAAACTTTCTATTTTGGAAAGATAAGCTCTAATATTTTACTCAGTGCTCCTTCTCTCATTAACATTGACTAGAGACTTTTAGAGCAAGCTAATTAGGAAGCAAAGTAACCTATTAGAAGTTGTTTCAATGAAAATGAGTGAGTATACTAAGAGAACTCAATTTAACAAGTGATCTATGTGATCCCAACTTTTTAGGAAGCAGTAGAAGTAAATACATAGTCAGACTCTGATGAATGTTTTCTCACAATTGAAAGAGGAAAATGAAATGAAACTTTGGGATCTAGAAGTAGAATAATAGAGCTACAATTAGCAAGTCAAATCTTTGAAAAATATGAGCCATGCTTAGAGAAATCATTTCTGCAATCTGAATAAAAATTTGAGATCAGCCAGAGTGAAGAGTACACTCACATAGACTTGAAGTTATGACAACGAATATGTGTGAACTCATATCTATATTACATAGAACGTACAATAGACTTGTTGATACATGTAGAAGCTTCGAGATCACACTCAAATGTAACAAGAAGATCTACCAAGGAGTGTATTTTTTGTGACTAGATAACTCACACATATATAGTGTATCTTGAAGCCAAATTTTGAATTTGAATTCTCACCTAAGACACTTTTCCTAAATTGTAGTAATAGATTCTATTACAAACGCATGGAGTTCTTTGCCTAGCATCAAGTGGCTTCCACCACTTTTAATTCTTTTACTTTTACAATAGGTGAATATCAAGAGACTACAAGAGTGAGTTCACAAGAGAACTCTTCATCACTTCAAGTATTTTCTTCAAGACTACATGATCTTGTGGTACTGAAGCCATCACATAGGCTTGCCAAGAACTTGCTCCAATAAATCATACATCTTTATCTCAATCTCCAATTTTCTCTTACTTCATGTGAAAGGGTGCAAGGCGTCAAGACAGACTTGAAAAACTCTTGCTTTTTTCTTCTCTTCAAATACTAGAGCAAGGAAGAATCAGCTATGGCTGGAGTTCGCTATCTTGAAGAAAAGACCCAAGAAAAGTGTCATTGATTATGTCACCAAAATGAAGGAGATCTGTGATTAGTTAGGAAGCATTGAAGAGGTAATTGAAGAAGAGAAAATCATAAGGCAAATCACCAATGGCAACAAAGCTTATGAAAAGGGGGAATCATTTACAATTGCCATGGATCTATACATGGACATGCAAGCGCCCTCTCAGCACTCTGATGGGCCAACTCTTCACACATGAAGTAGAGATAAGCAAGAATGGTAAACCCTCAAGAGGTAATCAATCTTCTCCCTTATACTCTGACAAAGCTAAAGCGAAGGATATGTTAAACTCTAAGAAGAATGGAGATGAAGGTAGCTCTTTCCAAGCCCACTTCACAAGTAGAGGAAAAGATACAAGAAGATGCAAAGGAGGAAAGCAAGGTAGGGGGAGATCCCAAGCATCTCAACCTTGCAATATCTATGGATAGTCTAATCATACCACTGAGGAATGCTAGAGGAAAGGAATTCTAGAGGAAGAGGATTCAATAGAGTTGGCTATGGATCAAATAGAGGCAGATACAATGGAGGATACAACAACTACTACAACAACAATAACAACCATCGAAATGGATATAGAGGGAGAAAGGATTACAACACCTACACTGAACATCAAAGTCAAGAAGACTCACTACTCCTCATGAACCTATCATTGAAGCAGGGTAAGGATAATGACCATGTTTGCTATATTGATTCAAGGTGCCAAAATCATGTATCAATTAATGTAGCATTGCTTTTTGATTTAGAAGATCCCAAGAATAAACATTAAGTGCATATAGGTGATGATATAAGATATTTAGTGGAAAAATACGTTATGTCAAGACATCATATGGCAACATGAATCTTCTAAGCAAAGTCTTGTAAGTAACTACAATAACCAAAAAATTGATAAGTGTTGGATAAATTGTGGAGAAAGGATTGCAGGTTAGGCTTAAAAGACATGGAGCATATGTGGAAGACCCCAAGCAAGGATTTAGAAGGATTTCCAAAGGATAAAAGACAGAAGGACTTTTCACCTTTGAAGTGGAGGACACCAAGAACATAGCATTGTTTAGCTATGGATCTCAAACACTCTTTGAATTGGAGGAATTGCATAAAAGGCTTTCTCATATTGGTGAGAGAACTTTGAAAAAAAATGAAGACACCAAAGTGTACTTGGATTGCCCAACATCACAAAACAACATACAATATACAAGTGTGGTGGCAAGGCTCATAGACAACCTCTCAACAAGAAAGGCTATATCCATTAGGAGCTATTGGATCTTGTTCACACAGATGTGTAGGGTCCAAGCAAAGAACCTTCTATTTTAGGATCAAAATATTGTGTATCTTTTATTGATTATTCTATTAGGTGGAAATTCTATACTCTATGAATCATAAAAAGATGAAGTTTTCAATTTTTTCAAAAGCTATCTTGCTCTTGTAAGAAACAAACTAGTACATGTCTCAAGAAACTCAGATTAAATGGTGGTGGAGAATACTTCTCAACTCAATTTGATACTCTCCTACAAGAAAGAGGCATCCAAAGAGTGGTAACAACCAGATACACACCTAAAATCAATGGACTAGTTCAAAGAAGTAATAGAACTATAGTTGAAGTAGCCAAATCTATGCTAAATGAGAAGATTCTACCAAATTATAATTGGACAAAGGCTGTATCAACAACCACATACCTTGTAAATAAACTTCCATCAAATTCATTAGATGGTATGAATCCCTATGAGGTGTGGAATTGAAGAAGTCCAAATCTAGAGCATTGCAAAATCTTTTGATGTCTAGATTATGCTCAGATACGTTTTCAAGTAAGAGAGAAACCAAATCCCAAAGTAGAGAAGTGTATCTTTATTGGATATGATCAAAACCAAAAAGGATACAGACCATACAATCCCACTATCAAAGGTTTCTTAGTTAGTAGGGACGTAGTCTGAAATGAAAATAAATCTTCGTTTGATGATGATAGAAAGGTGAAGCTACCCTATGGCTTGGAAGAAGACTTTCCATCTCTTCCAACAAAGGAACCAAAGCACCTTGAAGATAGTGACTCTTAAGATGACTTGATAGATTTAGATAAATCAAAGTTATGGAAGAAAAAAGGGAAATCTATGATGCAAGAACTAGCTCAAGGCTCAGAAAGCTCTCATTAACCAATGAGAAGGTCAATGAGAAAGAAGATGAAACTAGAGAGATATGGATTCTATACCTTTTTGGTCACAAAGCATTCAATATATATGGGAAGCAATGGATGAAGAAATGAAAGCTCTTATGGACAATGACACATGAGAACTTATTCCTAGCAAACCATCAATGAAGGTAATTGGATCAAGATGGATTTATAAAGTAAGAGGAATTCATATCGTAGTATTAATAGATACATGGCAAGGCTAGTAGTCGAGGGATTTGCCCAAACCCATGGGGATAGATGATGAAGAGACCTTCTCACTCGTTGCTAACATTCCTACCATTAGAGTACTTGTTAACATTGCTACATCTAGGAATTTGTTGAGCCCATAAAAGTCATGTTGGTCAAAGTCAACAGTAGTCAAAGTCAAAAGGTCAAAGTCAACCAAGTTAATGTCAAAGTCAACAGGTGCAAAGTCAAAGTGCTAAAGTGCAGGTGTCAAAGTGCACAGGTGGTGCACAATTAATTATCCACAAAGGGTAAATTGGAGAAAGTGGGTTGCAAGTTGCAGAGGTATTTTCTCTAATTTCCCTAAGATTCAAAGTGTGTTTTAAAGTGTTTTGAAAGGTTCAGGTGAACCCCCTCTTATCTGCAAAAGTGAAGACTTAAAAGGAAATGTGAAGGTATGTGAAGCGGCAATGTACGCACAGGTGAAAGTATGGCCCCCCATTAAAATTTTTGGTTTCAGTCTAAAGTCACTACAGGACAAAATAGTGAGTCGTTGGCTACCACTTATAAAGACAATCTTGGGACATCAAAGTGAGCACCAAGATACCATTGCAGTTAGGAGCGTACGTGATCGACACACTCAAATCAAGGCAAGGACTATTCTTGGACCAATCTTAGAGTAAGCAAGAGAAGCATAGTCTAAGTGGAGCAAGAGAGAGAAGTGCAATAGTCACCAGTGTGCGACGCAAAGAAGTGGAGTTGAAGGAGTGCATGGAGAGTGACTAAGGGATTGTGCAGAGAGTTCTAAGTTATACTCCCCCAAGGATCTCAAGGTCTCATTGCAGTGGGTGCGTGCCGATAGAAGGTATTCACTCCTCCCCCTTTGTGGAAGCTTGGTGCAAGGTGTGCAAAAGTGTGAGATTGAAACAGGTGCAGGTGTGGTGCAGAGGAGGCCGGCAGCAAGAAGACTTTGGGTATTGGGTATTTTGTAATTGAGCACTCTGTGGGGTTTTGCACAGAAGTATTGGCTTGTATTGTCCCTCAACCTTGTATTTCTCTTATTGTAATAAATCGAGAGAGGTTTCTAGGTGTATTTTCTCTTCTTGTTTCTTCCCTTTTCTCCTACAAACCCTCAAACTTCTTCTTGTCTAAGAATCCCCCAACAGAATTGAAAGCTATATAAACTAGATGTAAAAAATGCATTTCGTAATGGTTGGATTTCTGAGGAAGTTTATATGTCAAAACCACCTAGTTATGAAGATGCACATCATCCTAATTACATGTGTAAATTGAAGAAGGCTTTGTATGGTTTGAAGCAAGCTTTAAGATCTTGGAATCACATATTAGTTACCTACTTGTAGGACCAAGGATTTAATGCTAGTAAAGAAGATATGCCATTATTCATCAAGAGGGATGTATTAGAGGTTATATATCTCTATGTATATGTACATGACATTATAATTACAGGGAATGATGTCAATGGAATTGAATAGGTAAAGGCTAGAATGAAGGATGAATTCTAGATCAACGATCTTGGACCTCTCATTTACTTTCTTGGACTTGAACTTGTCTATATAGATTTTGTATATCACTCAAAGAAAGTATTTACATGACATGATTTCTAAGTTTAAAATGGAGAATAATAAGTGTGCAAGTACATCCATGTAGTTCAATCATAAGCTAAGTGCTTATGAGGGAGAAGCTATTGAGTATATCACAAGCTATCAAAGCTTTGTAGGAATCTTGAACTATGCAACTCTCATAAGGTGCTATAGTGTTCGCATACTTAGTCAATTTATGCACAAGCCAATGAAGCCATACATTGAAGCAACCAAGAGAGTGCTCAAATACTTAAAGGGTACCATCAATGAAGGGAGTTTATACCCTTTCAATTCTAAAATTGATCTCAATCTTTACTTAGATTCAGATTAGGCTGGATCAAAGGATGATAAGAAGAGTACATCAGGCTATTTGTCGTTTGTAGGTTCAAAACTAATTTCATGGTCTTCAAAGAAGCAACCAAATGTTGCTCTTTCATATAATTATGCTGAATATAGAGGTTTGGTTAATGCAACACAAGAAGCTATGTGGTTAAAGTGTTTATATTCAGATTTGGGGTTACATACCTTCACTCCTCACATCTTTGGTGATAATACAAGCTCACTTCACTTCGCATCTAATCCTATTTACCATGCTAGAACTAAGCACATTAAGTCCATTATCAATATGTAAGAGAGAAGTTGATGAGTAAGGACATTCAATTTTCTTTAGGTGCTCGCATGACTAGGAGTAATTTCTATGGTTCTAATGTAAGAGCCACTATTTTCGGTAGAGGAGAGGCACCGTCTGTTAAGAGTCCATCATTGAAGCGGAACCAATGGACCAGGTAAGCTCCAAATCTGATATCAATTGGTCTGCCTAATGCTGTGTATTTTAATAGGCTAGTTTTACTGTTGCAGCACATTGTCGTGTGTCATTCAACTATTTAGGACTTGAATGTGGTGCACCAGAACATGTGCAACAAACAATCTTTGGATTCTTTGATAGTGGATTCAACTTTCATAGAGATAAGCTTGTCGTGTTGATTAATATTATTAATATTACTTTTTATCCATGACTGTGGCTTCTTGGTTAGTTCTTTGTAACTAGATATTACTAATTAGGTTGCTACTTGTTACCTATTACTAAGTAGCTGGTTCTTAGTTACCTGTTACTAAGTATCTATTACTAATTAGATTATAACCAGTTACTTAGTTGCTGACTCTCGATAACTGTTAGCATCTGTTACTAATTAGCTTGTTACTAGTTAGCTATTACTAGGTTACTAAGTTATTACTAATTATCTTTTTAACAATTAACTATCACTAAGTAGTTGGTTCCTAGTTAGCCGTTATAAATTAGCTATTACTATTTCGCTTGTTACTAGTTAGTTATTACTAAGTAGCTAGTCCTTGGTTAGCTGTTTGTAACTAGCTATTACTAATAAGCTTGATACCAGTTAGCTATTACAAGGTAGTTGGTTCTTATTTAGTTGTTAGTAATCAGCTATTACTACTAAGCTAGTTACTAATTAGCTATTATTGATAAGCTAGTTACTAATTAGCTATTAGTAAGTATATGGTTACGGTTAGTTGTTTGTAACTAATTAGCATATTACTAGTTAGCTATTACTAAGTTGCTAACTCTGGATTACTCGTTAGTAATTGGTTATTTATAATTATATTGTTACCAATTATCTATTACTAAGTAGTTGGTTATTAAGATATTATTTTATTACCAATTAACTATTAATAATTATTTATTCCTAAGTAGCTATCACTAAGTAACTATTACTAAGTAGCTATTACCAAGTAACTATTACTAAGTAGCTATAACTAAGTAGCTAATTTATCATAGCTATTACTAAGTAGCTATTACTAAGTAGCTATTACTAAGTAGCTATTACTAAGTAGCTGGTTCTTAGTTAGCTTATTAGTAAGTTCTTATTAATTAGATTATTACTAATCGCCTATTACTAATTAGGTACTACGAATTAGGTATTACGAATTAATATTTAGTTTGTTAGTAATCAGCTATTACTAAGTAGCTATTACTAATTAGCTATTATGAATTAGCTACTATTAATTAGCTATTATTGATTAGCTATTATTGATTAGCTTGTTACTAATTAGCTATTACTAATTAGCTATTATTAATTAGCTATTATTGATTAGCTATTATTGATTAGCTATTACTGATTAGCTATTACGAATTAGCTATTATGAATTAGCTATTATGAATTAGCTATTACAAATTAGCTATTATGAATTAACTATTATGAATTAGCTATTACTAATTAGCTATTATTAATTTGCTATTATGAATTAGCCATTACTAATTAGCTTGTTACTAAGTGGCTTTATGAAGTAACTAGTTCTTGGTTAGTTGTTCGTAATTAGCTATTACTAATTAGCTTGTTACTAATTTGCAATTATTAGTTAGGTATTACTGATTAGGTATTACTGATTAGCTATTACTAAGTAGCTATTACCAAGTAACTATTACTAAGTAGCTATAACTAAGTAGCTAATTTATCATAGCTATTACTGATTAGCTATTACTAAGTAGCTATTACTAAGTAGCTATTACTAAGTAGCTATTACTAAGTAGCTATTACTAAGTAGCTGGTTCTTAGTTAGCTTATTAGTAAGTTCTTATTAATTAGATTATTACTAATCGCCTATTACTAATTAGGTATTACGAATTAGGTATTACGAATTAATAATTAGTTTGTTAGTAATCAGCTATTACTAAGTAGCTATTACTAATTAGCTATTATGAATTAGCTACTATTAATTAGCTATTATTGATTAGCTATTATTGATTAGCTTGTTACTAATTAGCTATTACTAATTAGCTATTACTGATTAGCTATTATTAATTAGCTATTATTGATTAGCTATTATTGATTAGCTATTACTGATTAGCTATTACAAATTAGCTATTATGAATTAGCTATTACAAATTAGCTATTATGAATTAACTATTATGAATTAGCTATTATTAATTTGCTATTACGAATTAGCCATTACTAATTAGCTTGTTACTAAGTGGCTTTATGAAGTAACTAGTTCTTGGTTAGTTGTTCATAATTAGCTATTACTAATTAGCTTGTTACTAATTTGCAATTATTAGTTAGGTATTACTGATTAGGTATTACTGATTAGCTATTAAAAATTAGCTATTACAAATTAGCTATTATTAAATAGATATTACTAATTAGCTATTACTAATTAGCTATTATTGATTATCTTCTATGAATTAGCTGTTATGAAATAGCTATTACAATTTAGCTTTTATGAATTAGCTATTACAAATTAGCTATTATGAACTACCTATGAATAAGTAGTTATTACTAATTCGCTATTAACAATTAGCTATTATTGATCAGCTATTAATAAGTAGCTATTACTGATTACCTATTATTGATTAGCTATTAATGATAGCTATTACAAAGTAGCTATTATGAATTAGCTATTGCTAATTAGCTATTGCTAATTAGCTATTAATGATTAGCTGTTAATGATTAGCTATTATGAATTAGCTATTATGAATTAACTATTACTAATTAGCTATGACAAATTAGCTATTACAAACTAGCTATTACTAATTAGCTATTACTAAGTAGCTATTACTAATAAGCTATTACTAATTAGCTATTACTAATTAGCTATTACAAATTATCCATTACTAATTAGCTTGTTACGAAGTAGCTATTAAGAAGTATTTAGTTCTTGGCTAGTTGTTCGTAATTAGCTATTACTAATTAGGTTGTTACTAATTAGTTATTACTAAGTAGCTGATTATTTGATAGTTGTTAGTAGTTAGATATTACTAATTTGCTTGTTACTAATTTGCGATTACTAAGGATCTAGTTTTTCGTTAGTTGTTTGCAATAAGTCATCCATCAACTATCTCTTTCTTACTCTTTAACCCTCTAATGGAACACTAATATAGCTCGTTTCATTGTGCTAAGAAATTAGTAAATAGTTTCAAAGTGAGGAAATTGATTTCACTATTTAATTCTACTATTCACCTTCTTACAACACCTCTTTGTAATGGTTACTATCTACACCTGACATTGTCCAAATCGATTCGCTCTCATAGGATTTTGTATTGAGCCATACAATTTTTGATAGACTAATAGTGTCATTGATTGTAAGTTGTAATGATGTTTGGCTTATAGGTCAAATAAAGAACAAAGTTTCCATCCACAACTGTTGTAAAAGACAGTCTTACATCCTCAACAAGTCAACGTCAGGTTGCAACAGAAGTTGAGTACAAAGATGCCCCTAAAGAAGAAAAAAACTAAATAAAGTATTAGTTTCAACTCAAACTAATCCTATTTCAACTCAAACATGTCCTATTTCAACTCAAACTGATCTTATTGCAACAACAGTAATGGAACCAGAATTTATTGAGATAGAAAGGGACCCTCTAGAGATTCAACGTGGCGTGACAGAGGTGGAGATATAGGAATTGAAACCTATTTACAAGGATTAACAACCTAGGGCTCTGATTCTAGAAGTTGAAGTATTTATGAATATCGGAAGTAAGCACGCCTTTCCTGATAGTAATGCTTTTCTTCAATGGTGCCTTGAACATTTCAATGTCTGGATTTGGAGTGCCTATGATCTAGACAAGGTCAACAAATGTATTGATACAATCTTCCCAGAGTTCAATAGGAAATTTATGGATATTTGGGAAGGGATCCGTGTTTTTGGAAATTTTCAATCCATTTCAAGAGTAATTAGCTACTGTTAAGTAGTTGGTTCCTGGTTAGCTATTTGTAATTAGCTATTACTAAGTAGTTGGTTCTTAGTTAGTTCTCAGTAATTAGCTATTACTAAGAACAATTAGCTTGTTAGCAATTAGCTATTACTAAGTAGCTAGTTCTTGGTTAGTTGTTTGTAATTAGCTATTACTACTTTGATTGTTACTAATCAGCTATTACTAAGTAGTTGGTTCTTGGTTAGCTGTTTGTAATTGTTGGTGCAGACCAATCACCAATTGAAGTTTGGAAGACAAAGGATGGAGATAAGGACAAGTATTGAAGCATAGAAGATGGATAAAGTCACAGGATGAAAGACATGTACATTAGTGAAGATAGAGTTCACTTATACTTTTGCTTAGTTATAAGCTTGTACATAATTGTCTATAAATACTTTGGAAAAATGTCGGGGCAGTAGAGAGAAGACAAGGAGAGAGTTTTTCAGAGAGCATAGGAGTTGAAGAAAAGAAAATTAGAGGTCATGAGACACATGAAAAGTTAGTTGAGTTTTCCTCTCATCACTCAACTGTATTTTCTGAGTAATAGGAAAAAATATTGCGCCCGATGTTTCTGCGTCTGCTCCGTCTGTGTTAGATCATTTGTGAAATCCTTTTGAGGATATCTAAGTTCATAGTTAATGAGTCTATGACTTGAGTTTCAGAGTTTAATTGTAATCAGGTAAGGAGAATTGTTAATAGGAACATTCATATGTATTGAGTGTTCACAGTCTCCTGAAACAGGCGCATATTTCGAGTCCAATGAAATGAGTAGTGCTCAGTGCACAGTGTAAAGTTTTACACATATGATAGCTCAAAATCTAAGTTGAGAGATAAGCTATCTACAGCTAAAAGGATTTGATCAAACGGGTTCGACATTGAGAGAATCAAAGCTAAGAAGTTAGGGGTGTCCAAATCGACTTCTCAGAAGTGCAGATTTAGACATAGGTACTTGTGAAGTAGATTTCTCAAGATCTACTGAATCATTTAAAGTGATTTGAAGTGGAGGAGGTGCGCAATCTTTAGGCGACACCTTGTGCAAAGTTTCATAAAAAACTTTACACATTTACTCAGTCAATGAGAAAGATATATGCAGCAGATTTTCTGTGTAACTTCCTTCTTCACAGTTTGTTCAAGAGTTTGATATTTAGTCCTTGATTTTTAAATTGGTGAAGATTTTGACTTATTCTTGATATAGAGGTGCTCTAAATTCAAGAGTAGGTTTTTCTTTTGGAGATTAACACTCTCCATCAGTAATTAGTTATTACTAATTAGCTTGTTACTAATTAGCTTCTTACTAATTAGCTTGTTGCTAATTATCTTGTTACTAGCTATCTTGTTACTAATTAGCTTGTTACTAATTAGCTATTGCTAATTAGCTTGTTACTAAATAGCTATACTAAGTAGCTGGTTCTTGGTTAGCTCTTTGTAATTGGCTGTTACTAATTAGCTATTACTAATTAGCTTGTTATTAATTAGCTTGTTACTAATTAGCTTGATACTCATTATGTTGTTACTAATTTGTTATTACTAATAAGTTTCTTAGTAATTATCTATTACTAAGTAGCTTGTTCTTGGATAGTTTTTTGTAATTAGCTATTACTAGTTATCTTGTTACTAATTAGCTATTACTAATTGGCTTGTTACTAATTAGCTTGTTTCTAACTAGCTTATTACTCACTAGCTTATTACTAACTAGCTTGTTACTCATTAGCTTATTACTAATTAGCTATCACTAATTAGCTTGTTACTAATTAGCAATTACTAATTAACTTGTTACTAATTAGCTATTACTAATTAGCTTGTTAGTAATTAGCTATTACTAAGTAGCTTGTTCTTGGTTAGTTGTTTGTAATTATCTATTGCTAATTAGCTTGCTACTAATTAGCTATTACTAATTGCTTGTTACTAATTAGCTTGTTACTAACTAGCTTGTTACTCATTAGCTTGTTACTAATTAGCTATTACTAATTAGCTTGTTACTAATTAGCTTATTACAAACTAGCTTATTATTCATTAGCTTGTGACTAATTAGCTATTACTAATTAGCTTGTTAGTAATTAGCTATTAATAAGTAGCTGGTTCTTGGTTAAATATTTTTAATTAGCTATTACTAATTAGCTTGTTACTCATTAAGTTGTTACTAATTAGCTTGTTAGTAATTAGCTATTACTAAGTAGTTGGTTCTGAGTTAGCTATTTGTAATTAGCTATTACTAATTAGCTTCTACTAATTAGCTATTACTAAGTAGCTTATTACTAATTAGTTTGTTAGTAATTAGCTATTACTAAGTAGCTGGTTATTGGTTAGTTGTTTGTAATTAGCTATTACTAATTAGCTTGTTACTAATTAGCTATTACTAAGTAGTTGGTTCTTAGTTGGCTATTTGTAATTATCTATTGCTAATTAGCTTGTTACTAATTAGCTATTACTAAGTAGCTTGTTACTAATTAGCTATTACTAAGTAGTTGGTTCTTGGATAGTCATTTTTAATTAGCTATTACTAATTAGCTTACTAATAGTAACCTATAACTAAGTAGCGGGTTCTTAGTTAGTTCTCAATAATTAGCTACTACTATTTAGATTGTTAATAGTTAGTTATTATTAAGTAGCTAGTTGTTGGTTAATTGTTTGTAATTAATTATTACTAATAATCTATTAATAATTAGCTTGTTACCAATTAGCTATTACTAAGTAGCTAGTTCTTAGTTAGTCATTAGTAATTATCTACTACTAATTAGCTTGTTAGTAATTAAATATTACTAAGCATCTAGTTCTTGGTTAGCTATTTGTAATTAGGTATTACTAATTAGATTCTACTAATTAGCTATTACTAAGTAGTTGGTTCTTAGTTAGTTATTTGTAATTAGCTATTAATAAGTAGCTTGTTACTAGTTACCCATTACTAAGTATCTGGTTCTTATTTGTTAGTAATTAGCTATTACTATTTAGCTTGTTAAGAGTTTGTTATTATTAAGTAGCTACTTCTTGGTTAGTTGTTAGTAATTAGTTATTACTAATTATCTTGTTAGCAATTAGCTATTATTAAGTAGTTGGTTCTTGATGGTTATTAGTAATTAGTGATTACTAATTAGCTTGTTACTAATTGGCTTTTACTTAAGAGCCAATTTCTTGGTTGGTTGTTTGTAATAAGCTATTTCTAAATAGCTTGTTACTAGTAAGCTATTACTATTAGATTGTTACTATAAGTTACTTGTTACAGGTTCTTGTATAATTAGCTAAAATCATGAATTGATGATTAAAAATAGGATTACCTGAGATACATCAAGAAGGTGAAAAAGATGCTCCAAATATTGATTTCTACCAAGTCAGCTCCTCCTTATATCCTTCTTATTTGGTGACACCCTGCTCTCTATTGTCCAAAACATGATAATCAGATGCTTGACCTCCTGTGTGATACATGTGGTACGTGTTGCCCTACTAGTTGCCTTCAAAAACCTATGATCAGACTCAATTGTACTTAACCGTCCAATCGTATCATAGACGACTTTCCTGCTTACTCCCAATACCCTAGAAAGTCTTGAAATATTTATCTTATTTGTTGATGAATATGCATCACTATTTAGAGCCATCATCAATGTTGATCTCTTCAACACAAGGTCACCAGAATTCTTTCTCATACTTTTCACTGTATTCCGAAGATTGATGAAAAGGGCACATGTTACATGATCTTTGTTACTACCCATTGCATAAAAAAGTTGCCCAATACATGGACTCTCCAACATCTTATTTAGTGCCTCGATTTTATTTTCACAACATAAGTTTCTAGTTTGACTTTTAAAATACTTGATGATCTTATCCACAATGCCATCCAAGTTGCTTGAACTACAATTAGCATTACCCTCCACCTTAGTGCCCGACCTTGACGTAATTGTGTCTCTATATTTCCTTTTGTTTTCCTTCCAATAACATCTTAATTCTTGCTGATCACTATCCACTATTGGTATTGTATTAACTTCCATCAGTTCGCTTGCCCGAGATTGCCCTACATCAACACATTACAAATGATGAAGAAACCATAACTACAATAACATCTACCACTCATCAATCCACTTTATTATATTGACTTTACATTGAGTATGCTCATTTGATATCATTATGTGCCCCATCACTTACATATGTAGACTTGTTATACCACGTTTAAACCTACAACAATCATCGAAAACCTCAGATGTTAGATACAATGAATAAACAATATGAAACTAAATGGACATTGTTAGGCATACTTTTAAACCTGCAACAATCATCCACAATCTAAGATGTTACTTGTATATAACTTCCTTCTTTTTAGAGAACAAGAAAAAAGTAGATTAATTAGGGAATTGTACAAAATGTGCAGGGGCCAAGAGCCCACACATCACCATAAAATCAATATCATCAGTCTTTACAATGAGAAGCTACACCATCGAACCATACCCAATGTTGGCTTAAGTCAAGGTTTATCTCTCTTAGCCATTGCCAATGTAATGGAAACACTGTTGCACAAAAAAGGTGTAATGCTTCCTGTCATGAAATATGAAGAAGCGGATTACCTTTTTAGGAATGATATGGAAACCAAAATATGTGATGTGCACAAAAATAGTTATCTTCACAGACTCAGGATGAAATTCGTAGAAAAAATCCGTATAGTGATGGAGTCCCTCTCATTGTTCCCACTCAACATGCAGCACATAGAAAAACTCATAGGTGAGATGAGGTATTGTGGCATACTCTCCAACATGTAGCACACAGAAAACTAGTTATCAATATTCCCCCACTCAGGACGCAGCATGTATAAAAAATGCCTATAGTGATGGAGTCCCTCTCACTATTCCCCACTCAACATGCAGCATGTAGAAAAACCCCAAGGCGAGATGAGGTACTACGGCTTACTCTCCAACATGCAGCACATAGAAAAACACCACGTCATGAATGCTCCACGGAGAGAGTTGGAAAAGCATTCCTACTCTGCCAGCCACAAAAATTGCATCAAGCTTTGTAATGTCTTTTCTGTCCCAAGGATACATGCTGGTGGTGGCTTCCAAAGTCTATTTCTGGCACTTAACAAAGTTGATTTTCCACTTCAACATGGGCTAATAATATTCAATACAGAGCTTCTGGGTTGGACCCTATTCCTTATAGTGTGAAATTTAGGGAACCTGAAGCGCAATGAGCAGAAGAAAATGCGAGAACCAATTCTTTATAGTTCATTAAAGCCTCCGATTTTTGTGTTGCGCACGTACGTCTTCCATCACCCATCAAGACAATTGTTCAAAGATTCGGTCATGACTTGTTACAACACCACAGACTCAAAAAAACAATAGCCAAGAAAACTTCTACCTTGCATGCTGTTGGTGCAAACAAGCCTACACACATTGGCTTGAACCCTTGGACTTATGGAAGACTAGAATGGATAAAGGTTTATCAAGGCTTAAATAAAAAACAAGGCTCATGTGAACATATGCTTATATGTTCTTACTTGTTTATCCCTTGTAAAAGTCTAAGTGACTTGTCATTTGGATGTAATCACTTTAAGTCACTTACCTACCACTAGAGTCGTGGATTTTTGGATGTTGAGATTGAGAGAATATCTCCCTACTTTTAGAGGAGAGATTCAAGGGAGCCTAAGTTTGAAATTCAAATTCAAATGAAGATCAAACTCCTATAAATGATGGAGTGAAAAAGTCGCGGGTAACACTCTCACTCTAGCTCACTCCCCGAGGCATTTTTTCCTTGTAACTCATTGTGTGTGAGGGCTACTCTATACCCAACATCACACTACCTCATTTAGCTCTGCTTGGCAAGCTAATGAGATTGTACAAACACATATATCAATAGAAGTATACATTCATCATCTCTGTTTTTGTCTGAGTCACCTACTCCAAGTCTGTCAACTTCAAAGAGGCATTGCTCTGGATCTACTGAACCAAATCAAGAGTTCTATAGCTCATTGGAACCAGCTCAAAGTCTACTACAAGCATACAAAATTTCAAAGGATTCCATTCAGCCATTTGGGAGAAAATCGAATCGAGGTGCACACTGGTATTTGTCTGCAGAGTTCCTGAAAAGTCGGGGGTAGATATAATTTTGCTAAACTTATTTCTCAGTGCATACTTTATCAATTGAAGTGATTCCACTTGTGATTGGTAGCTTACTAAGGTACATTAATACTCCCAAAAGGAATTGTGCCAATTTTAAGTGTGCTGGACACACTGAGTAAAAGTCTGAGCAGGTATCATTACAGGAATATAAGGTTTTGCTCAATTAGTGAAGTACCAAGTTATCTGTTTTGATTTGGTCATTACCCAAATCATTTCCAAAGCACATATATGGTTTCTTTATGTCATTAGGAAGCTAAACTTGTGTACTAAGCATATCTGGAAAGAAAAGAGGGCAGGTGTGAAGCAGGTTTTGCAGCACCAACTGATTTCCTGAGTGCATCCATCCATCACTCTCAACAGTGGTATCAGAGCAAAAGAAGGTAATCATGGGTGATGGTTTCCCTTCATTCATTGACAAATTGGACAGAAACAACTATCAAGCTTGGTCACTGAGAATGAAGACCTATCTACAAGGGAGAAGTCTATTTGGATACATATCAGGAGATGAGGAGTTGCCCTCATTCAAGACTAGAGGACTACCTACAAAGGATGAACATGAAAGACTTAACCAATGGTGTGCAAAGGATGCTTTGGCAAGGTCTTATCTCTTAAACTATATATCTGACTTTCTTTTACCTCATGTAAGAAACTGTAAGACTTCCCAAGAGACTTGGGAAACCTTGTCAAATTATTTTTTCTTCCAACACAAGGGCTAGGAAGAATCAATTGTGGATAGAGTTCACAACACTTAGAAAGCAGCCCAAGCAATCAGTCTCAGATTATGTGACAAAGATCAAAGATGTGGCAGACCAACTAGCAAGCATTGGAGAGGAAATTGAAGAAGAGCAAATAGTCAGGCAAGTGACAAATGGACTCAAGGCAGATGATAAGTGGGAAAGTTTCACCACTGCAATGGACCTCTACATGGACATGCATACCCCTGATCTTACAACACTCATGGGCCAACTATTTACACATGAAGCAAAGTTCACCAAAGCTGGAGATCAATCAAAAGGTAATAACCCCTCTGCTCTCTTTACTGATAAGAAAGTTAAAGATAAAGGCAAGAAGAAACAGGATGAAGAAGGCTCTACCTCTCAAGCCAATTATGCAGGGAGAGGTAGGTCATCTAGAGGAAGAGGCAGAGGAGGTAAGTCAGGTAGGGGGAGACCCTACAACTCATCACCTTGCAACATCTGTGGGTTGTCAAATCATACCACAGATGAATGCTACAAGAACTATAAAAATCAGAGAGGAAGAGGCTACTCAAGAGGTGGATACTCTCAAGGAAGAGGCAGATTTAACCAACATCAAAGCTACAATGGGTACAACAACCAATACAACAACAATTACAACAACAACCACAATGGAAGCTACCAAGGTGGATTCAGAAATAGAAGAGACTACAACAACTACACAGAGGAGCAAGATGACTCCTTATTGATCATGAATATGACCTCAAAGATAGGTACAAATGATGATCATTTATTTTACATTGACTCAGGATGTTCTAACCATGTAGCTGGCAATGTGGCATTGCTTTCTGATTTGGAAGAGCCCAAGGGCAAACATCAGGTACAAACAGGTGATGACACTAAGCACTCTGTTGTCAAAATTGGAAATGTGAAGACATGTGATGGTAATCAGAACCTACTAAGCAGGGTACTCTATGTACCAACAATAACTAAGAATTTGATGAGTGTTGGTCAGATTGTGGAGAAAGGTTTGCAGGTCAGATTCACACAACATGGAGCATATGTGGAGGACCCAAAACAAGGATTCAGGAGGATAGCCAAAGGGGAGAAATCAGGTAGATTATTTACATTTGAGCTAGAAGATACAAAAAATATTGCTTTGTATAATTATAAGGATCAGACACTCTCAGAGTTAGAGATATGGCATAAAAGACTAGGGCACATAGGTGAAAGGACTATCAAGCAAATGTGCAGGGATCAGTGTGTGCTTGGGATACCTAATGTATCCAAGCAACACATGATTTACAAATGTGGATCATGTCAATTTGGTAAGTCTCACAGATTACCCTACTCAAGAAAAGGTTTCATGCATGAAGACTACCTAGACTTGGTACACACAGATGTTTGGGGACCTAGCAAGGACCCTTCCATTTCTGGTTCAAGGTATTATGTGTCCTTCATTGATGACTATAGCAGATGGACCATTTTGTACTTTATGAAGCATAAAGATGAAGTGTTTAATTGTTTCAAAAGGTATCTTGCACTTGTTGAGAATCAAACAGGTAGAAGCTTGAAGAGGCTAAGGTCAGATGGTGGAGGAGAATACTTCTCCAATGAGTTTGAAGATTTCTTGCAGGAAAGAGGCATCAAGAGAGAGATCACCACAAGGTACTCACCAGAACAAAATGGGGTAGCAGAAAGAAGGAATAGACTTATAGTGGAAACAGCTAGGTCTATGCTCAATGAGAAAAAGTTGCCAAATTACCTATGGGCAGAGAGTGTGTCCACTGCCACTTACCTCATCAATAGGTTGCCATCCAAATCACTTGATGGCATGACACCATATGAAGCATGGCATGGTAAGAGACCCTCTCTAGATCATTGTAAAATCTTTGGTTGTGTAGCATATGTACACATTCCTTCACAGGTAAGAGGAAAGCTAGATCCAAAGGCAGAGAAATGTATCTTCATTGGTTATGATTTGAACCAAAAAGGATACAGATTTTACAACCCCACAAACAAAGGGTTCAAGGTAAGCAGAGATGTCATATTTGATGAGAATGACTCATGGTATGAGAATGAATGCAGGAAAGTGAGTCTACCCTATGACATGGAGGAAGATTTTCCAAAGCTTACCAAGGAAGAGCCAACTCAGCAAGAAGACTCAAGCTCAGATGATGATACCATAAACCTTGAAGAGTTCAAAGCATGGAAATCCAAAGGAAAGATGAAGATGAAGCAATTGGAGGACAAGGCAGAAACTTCTACTCAGGCTATGAGAAGATCTCAGAGAGAGAAGAAGAAACCTATCAGATTTGGGTATGACACATCACTTGTAACTAAACATTCTGTATATCTTGCAAAAGACTTGTTGAATGAAGAACCAGGTACCTATGAAGAAGCAATTGCAAAGCCAGAATGGAGAGAAGCAATGGATGAGGAGATAGAAGCCCTCCAAGAGAGTGATACTTGGGACTTGGTACCCAAGAAGGATACTATGAAGGTAATAGGATCCAGATGGATCTACAAATTGAAGAAGAATTCAGATGGAACAATTAACAGGTACAAAGCTAGGTTGGTAGCCAAGGGTTTTGCACAAACCCAAGGCATTGATTATGAGGAGACATTTTCTCCTGTGGCCAAGATGCCAACTATTAGAGTTTTGGTGAGTGTAGCTGCATCCAAGAATTGGAACATGTACCAATTGGATGTGAAGAATGCATTCCTAAATGGATGGATATCTGAAGAAGTCTACATGTCACAACCACCTGGCTATGAAGATCCAAGAAAGGTACATTATGTTTGTAAATTGAAGAAGGCTCTGTATGGTTTGAAGCAGGCACCTAGAGCATGGAACTACAGATTGACCACCTACCTCCAAGACCAAGGATTTGTGATGAGCAAAGCAGACACTTCTCTATTCATAAAGAGAAGTAGTACAGAGGTAATCTACTTATGTGTCTATGTTGATGACATTATCATTACAGGGAATGATGTAAATGGGATTAGACACATCAAGGGTCAGATGATGAAAGAATTCAAGATTAGTGATCTTGGATTACTAAAATATTTTCTAGGTCTTGAATTGATCTACACAAACTCAGGTATATACATTACTCAAAAGAAGTATGTACAGGATATGGTCAAGAAGTTTGGTTTGCAGGATGCTAAGGTATCTACTACTCCAATGGAGGTTAACCAAAAGCTAAGTGCTCATGAAGGAGAAGAAATCAAAGACATTACAGGATATCAAAGTATAGTGGGTAGTTTGAACTATGCTACCTTGACAAGAATTGACATAGCATATGGAGTAAGTGTGCTTAGTCAATTCATGCACAAACCTAGAGTACCTCACCTAGAGGCAGCAAAGAAGATCTTGAAATACCTCAAGGGAACTCAAAGTCATGGTTTGTATTTTCCTTACACATCAGACATTGATATTAAAGTCTATTCAGATGCAGATTGGGCAGGATGCAAGGATGATAGGAGGAGCACCTCAGGGTATATTTGTTTTGCAGGAGATAAGCCTATCTCTTGGTCAGCTAAGAAGCAACCTACAGTGGCATTATCATCCACTGAAGCAGAGTATAGAGGACTTGCAAATGCTACTCAAGAAGCTATCTGGTTGAAGCTTCTATATACAGAGTTAGGTCTATTCACAAGACCACCTATCATATTTGGAGATAACACTAGCTCTCTTCACCTTGCAGCAAATCCAATTTATCATGCCAGAACCAAACACATAGAGGTTCATTACCACTATGTGAGAGAGAAATTGTTAAGTAAAGAGATTCAATTGACATATGTTTCTACTAATATGCAATGTGCAGATTTACTTACAAAGGAATTGGATGGAAACAAGCTATGCAGATTCAAATCTATGATTGGATTGCAGGAAGTAATTGAAGAATGAAGAAGAAGACTTAAGCCAAAGTGTTTGGCTTGAGGGGGAGCTGTTGGTGCAAACAAGCCTACACACATTGGCTTGAACCCTTGGACTTATGGAAGACTAGAATGGATAAAGGTTTATCAAGGCTTAAATCAAAAACAAGGCTCATGTGAACATATGCTTATATGTTCTTACTTGTTTATCCCTTGTAAAAGTCTAAGTGACTTGTCATTTGGATGTAATCACTTTAAGTCACTTACCTACCACTAGAGTCGTGGATTTTTGGATGTTGAGATTGAGAGAATATCTCCCTACTTTTAGAGGAGAGATTCAAGGGAGCCTAAGTTTGAAATTCAAATTCAAATGAAGATCAAACTCCTATAAATGATGGAGTGAAAAAGTCGCGGGTAACACTCTCACTCTAGCTCACTCCCCGAGGCATTTTTTCCTTGTAACTCATTGTGTGTGAGGGCTACTCTATACCCAACATCACACTACCTCATTTAGCTCTGCTTGGCAAGCTAATGAGATTGTACAAACACATATATCAATAGAAGTATACATTCATCATCTCTGTTTTTGTCTGAGTCACCTACTCCAAGTCTGTCAACTTCAAAGAGGCATTGCTCTGGATCTACTGAACCAAATCAAGAGTTCTATAGCTCATTGGAACCAGCTCAAAGTCTACTACAAGCATACAAAATTTCAAAGGATTCCATTCAGCCATTTGGGAGAAAATCGAATCGAGGTGCACACTGGTATTTGTCTGCAGAGTTCCTGAAAAGTCGGGGGTAGATATAATTTTGCTAAACTTATTTCTCAGTGCATACTTTATCAATTGAAGTGATTCCACTTGTGATTGGTAGCTTACTAAGGTACATTAATACTCCCAAAAGGAATTGTGCCAATTTTAAGTGTGTTGGACACACTGAGTAAAAGTCTGAGCAGGTATCATTACAGGAATAGAAGGTTTTGCTCAATTAGTGAAGTACCAAGTTATCTGTTTTGATTTGGTCATTACCCAAATCATTTCCAAAGCACATATATGGTTTCTTTATGTCATTAGGAAGATAAACTTGTGTACTAAGCATATCTGGAAAGAAAAGAGGGCAGGTGTGAAGCAGGTTTTGCAGCACCAACTGATTTCCTGAGTGCATCCATCCATCACTCTCAACAGTGGTATCAGAGCAAAAGAAGGTAATCATGGGTGATGGTTTCCCTTCATTCATTGACAAATTGGACAGAAACAACTATCAAGCTTGGTCACTGAGAATGAAGACCTATCTACAAGGGAGAAGTCTATTTGGATACATATCAGGAGATGAGGAGTTGCCCTCATTCAAGACTAGAGGACTACCTACAAAGGATGAACATGAAAGACTTAACCAATGGTGTGCAAAGGATGCTTTGGCAAGGTCTTATCTCTTAAACTATATATCTGACTTTCTTTTACCTCATGTAAGAAACTGTAAGACTTCCCAAGAGACTTGGGAAACCTTGTCAAATTATTTTTTCTTCCAACACAAGGGCTAGGAAGAATCAATTGTGGATAGAGTTCACAACACTTAGAAAGCAGCCCAAGCAATCAGTCTCAGATTATGTGACAAAGATCAAAGATGTGGCAGACCAACTAGCAAGCATTGGAGAGGAAATTGAAGAAGAGCAAATAGTCAGGCAAGTGACAAATGGACTCAAGGCAGATGATAAGTGGGAAAGTTTCACCACTGCAATGGACCTCTACATGGACATGCATACCCCTGATCTTACAACACTCATGGGCCAACTATTTACACATGAAGCAAAGTTCACCAAAGCTGGAGATCAATCAAAAGGTAATAACCCCTCTGCTCTCTTTACTGATAAGAAAGTTAAAGATAAAGGCAAGAAGAAACAGGATGAAGAAGGCTCTACCTCTCAAGCCAATTATGCAGGGAGAGGTAGGTCATCTAGAGGAAGAGGCAGAGGAGGTAAGTCAGGTAGGGGGAGACCCTACAACTCATCACCTTGCAACATCTGTGGGTTGTCAAATCATACCACAGATGAATGCTACAAGAACTATAAAAATCAGAGAGGAAGAGGCTACTCAAGAGGTGGATACTCTCAAGGAAGAGGCAGATTTAACCAACATCAAAGCTACAATGGGTACAACAACCAATACAACAACAATTACAACAACAACCACAATGGAAGCTACCAAGGTGGATTCAGAAATAGAAGAGACTACAACAACTACACAGAGGAGCAAGATGACTCCTTATTGATCATGAATATGACCTCAAAGATAGGTACAAATGATGATCATTTATTTTACATTGACTCAGGATGTTCTAACCATGTAGCTGGCAATGTGGCATTGCTTTCTGATTTGGAAGAGCCCAAGGGCAAACATCAGGTACAAACAGGTGATGACACTAAGCACTCTGTTGTCAAAATTGGAAATGTGAAGACATGTGATGGTAATCAGAACCTACTAAGCAGGGTACTCTATGTACCAACAATAACTAAGAATTTGATGAGTGTTGGTCAGATTGTGGAGAAAGGTTTGCAGGTCAGATTCACACAACATGGAGCATATGTGGAGGACCCAAAACAAGGATTCAGGAGGATAGCCAAAGGGGAGAAATCAGGTAGATTATTTACATTTGAGCTAGAAGATACAAAAAATATTGCTTTGTATAATTATAAGGATCAGACACTCTCAGAGTTAGAGATATGGCATAAAAGACTAGGGCACATAGGTGAAAGGACTATCAAGCAAATGTGCAGGGATCAGTGTGTGCTTGGGATACCTAATGTATCCAAGCAACACATGATTTACAAATGTGGATCATGTCAATTTGGTAAGTCTCACAGATTACCCTACTCAAGAAAAGGTTTCATGCATGAAGACTACCTAGACTTGGTACACACAGATGTTTGGGGACCTAGCAAGGACCCTTCCATTTCTGGTTCAAGGTATTATGTGTCCTTCATTGATGACTATAGCAGATGGACCATTTTGTACTTTATGAAGCATAAAGATGAAGTGTTTAATTGTTTCAAAAGGTATCTTGCACTTGTTGAGAATCAAACAGGTAGAAGCTTGAAGAGGCTAAGGTCAGATGGTGGAGGAGAATACTTCTCCAATGAGTTTGAAGATTTCTTGCAGGAAAGAGGCATCAAGAGAGAGATCACCACAAGGTACTCACCAGAACAAAATGGGGTAGCAGAAAGAAGGAATAGACTTATAGTGGAAACAGCTAGGTCTATGCTCAATGAGAAAAAGTTGCCAAATTACCTATGGGCAGAGAGTGTGTCCACTGCCACTTACCTCATCAATAGGTTGCCATCCAAATCACTTGATGGCATGACACCATATGAAGCATGGCATGGTAAGAGACCCTCTCTAGATCATTGTAAAATCTTTGGTTGTGTAGCATATGTACACATTCCTTCACAGGTAAGAGGAAAGCTAGATCCAAAGGCAGAGAAATGTATCTTCATTGGTTATGATTTGAACCAAAAAGGATACAGATTTTACAACCCCACAAACAAAGGGTTCAAGGTAAGCAGAGATGTCATATTTGATGAGAATGACTCATGGTATGAGAATGAATGCAGGAAAGTGAGTCTACCCTATGACATGGAGGAAGATTTTCCAAAGCTTACCAAGGAAGAGCCAACTCAGCAAGAAGACTCAAGCTCAGATGATGATACCATAAACCTTGAAGAGTTCAAAGCATGGAAATCCAAAGGAAAGATGAAGATGAAGCAATTGGAGGACAAGGCAGAAACTTCTACTCAGGCTATGAGAAGATCTCAGAGAGAGAAGAAGAAACCTATCAGATTTGGGTATGACACATCACTTGTAACTAAACATTCTGTATAGGTTTAGAATCACATTTTTAGTCAGCTTCAGTTATTGATTACATTCATTTGAAGTCAGCTATGTATTCTGGCAAATAGTTCCTCAAATGTGGAGATGAAACCCCTATGTTCCTAAAATAATTTCTCTCAGTATGGTTCATCAAAATTCATATCATTTTTTGCTTTAGATTCATTATCAACCTAATGTAAAGTGTCCAAAATATCTCTAGTCAATTTCTAGTAGCTGTCAACTCTTAGTAAATTTCCAGAGTGCATCTCATCCAAAAATAACAAGTTTAGCTTCATCAGTTTTGTGTCAAGTAGTCTATCTTGATGAATCAATTTGAGATTGATATTTCAAAGCATTAGGATAGTTCATCTCAACCTCCATTTCGAGCTTGCAAGGTGGGGCCCATAGAAAAACCCAGTCAATTTGCAAATCTATAACTTGCATTGTGTTTGACAACACTCATATAATCCAGATCCAGAATTTCAAGCTGTGTTTTTTTGAGATCAAACTATCACGTCATAGTGCGATAGTATTCAAGTAGATGTGCTACTTGTAGTGTTTTGTAGTGTTGTGAATTGTTGTAGAAATGGCAAACGTAGATGGAGTGAGTCAGCTTATGAGAAATAAGATGGAGAAGAAAAACTTCCATGCTTGGAGATTTAGAATGATGAATTTCCTGATGGGAAAAGGCTACTAGAAGTACATCGAAGGAGAGAATAAAAATGCTCCATAGTTAGCAGAGAGGAATCAGACTGCAGAATAGTTAAGAGCGTATGAAGAATGGAATCAAGGAGCACGAAAGATAATGAATAGGCTATTTGTTAGCATACATGATAGCATGATTGGGCACATAAAGGATGCCAAGACTCTGAAAGAGGCTTGGAACAGTTTGGTCACATTGTATGAGACCAATACAAAGGCAAGGAAATTGAAACTCAAGAACACTACATACATTGGAGAGAAAAAGCATGTGGGTAAGTGACTATACCCTAAAAAGCAAAAGGATATGTGAGACCCTTGCATCTATTGCCGTGAATGTAGATGATGATGATAAGGTGGAAGTATGCCTTCGTGGTTTAGGAGGTGCATATAAGTAGTTGAAAACTTCTATACGGATTAGGGAAAATAGTTTGAATTTTGTTGATCATGTATCTATGCTGATTAATGAAGAAACGAATCTTGGTGAGGATTCAAAATCCCAGGGAAAAACTAGTTATGAGTAGGTATTCTACTCTGGAAGAGGAAGAGGAAGAGGAAGAGGAAGAGGAAGAGACTTTGGAAGTGGAAGGGGAAACAATAACCAAGATCAAGGTCAACAACAGACTCATGTATGAGGAAGAGGATAGTTTTGAGGCAGGGGGAGCCAAAGAGGTCGCAAAAAATGTCCAAAGAAATGATTCAAGTAATGACACTAAAGGATGTTAGAATTGTGGTGAACCTAGACTCTTTGAATGGGACTGCAGGTTGAAGAATCAAAATAACAGAAGGCAACAAAACAACTATGCATCAATAAGTGTAGATGATTCTAAGAAGCTATTCATGGTTCAACATCACAGGTATGTTGAAACAGGTGATGATACATCCCACCCTATCGAGGATACAAGAAATATAGCACTATCTATGGAGGATGGGAAGGTAAACACCTTGTCGATATGCTATATGTTCAAATAACAAAAGAATCTGGTTTCTGTTGGACAAATGGTTGACCAAGGATTAAAAGTCGGGTTCAAACAGGGTGGAAGATTGATTTCCAAAGGAAATAAAGTGGGTAGAATGTTTACCTTAAATGTGAAAGCTCTTGAAATGAATGCAGCCATGTTTGCAAAAGGTGCAAGAGTTATTGCTGATATAGAGATCTGGCACAAACGGATTGGACATGCAAGCTTGCAAAGACTGAAATTGATGCAGTCAAAGGAGATTGTCCATGGACTACCAATTTTCAAGGTTGTAGAGATGTAAAAGATATGTGCAGCATGTCAATTCGGTAAATAATCAAGATCATCATTTCCGCATGATAAACATGTTAGTAAGAATGTGCTAGAAATAGTACATACAGATGTTCGGGGTCTTGCAAGGACCACATCTATGGGTGGTTGTAGGTTTTCTGTTCTCTTCATTGATGACCATACACGAAAAGTGTGGGTAGATTTCATGAAAGAGAAGAGTGAGGTGTTCATTCACTTTCAAAGTTTTAAAGCTATGGTGGAAAAGTAGATAGGGAAATATATTTAGAAATTAAGATCTGACGGAGGAGGTGAATACATGTCAAATGAGTTTAGCAATTTTCTAAGAAGTCATGGAATTTGACATCAATTTTCATGCACGTACACACCACAACAAAATGGTGTTGCTGAATCCAAAAATAGACATGTTGCAAAAATAACAAGAGCCTTGATGATTGAGAAGAAGATGCCTCATTATTATTGGGAAGAAGCTCTGCATACGGTTGTATACATCATGAACAGAACTCCAACTACTATTGTACATCAAGTTACACCTGAAGAGAAGTTCATAGGTGAAAAACCAAACTTACCACATCTGAAAGTTTTTTGCTATATTGCATATGTACATGTTCAACATTATTTGAGGACGAAGCTTGATCCAAAAGTAGAAAAATTTGTCTTCATTGTATACTCCCTTGAGCAAAAGGGATATAAATGTTATAACCCACTCACATGACAGGTGAAGGTGAGCAGAGATGTGGTATTTGATGAAATGTCAGGCTTCTATGCAAATGCCAAAGAAGAGCTGAATCTTGAACCAAATGAAAAAGAAAATGCTAAAAAATCAAGTGCAAAATCTCAAGTTTTGAGTGGGTTGGATGCATCACCAAGCAATAGCTCCAAGTCAAATCCATGAAGTGGAAGATTGCGTGGAAGTTTGAGTCCAATTCATCAAATACATCCAAGAAAGGTAAAGAAAAAATTTCTGCTAGCAGTAAAACATGTGAAGGTTTTGAAGACGTTGATGGAGATTCAAGCGGTTCACAAAAGAGTCTTGATGAGGAACTTGGATCGCCCTCTGCCGAAGACTCCAAGAGTAAGAAAGAAACATGCAGATGATACAAGGAGAAGTGACCTAGAACCAAGAAGATCTGGGAGAATGGAAAATTCACTGCAACGATTGACATATGATAGTTACATGCTCGTCATTATGCCTACATGAGAAAGCTAATAAAAGATGTTGAACCCTCTTGTTTTGAAGATGCAATTGGAAATGCAGATTGGGAAAAAGCTATGGATGAGGAGATGGATGCACTTTATGGAAATGATACATGGAAGTTGGTTGCATTTGATGGAGAGTGTTAATCTCCAAAAGAACAAGTTATCCTTGATTTTTGAGCACCTCTATAACAAGAAAAACTCAAAGCCTCAACCAATTTGGAGGACTAGTGCGAGATTATCACTCTTTGCACTAAGTATGGAGAAAGTCACTACACATAAAAGTCTACTACACATAACTCACTCATTAACATATCAAATGTGTAAAGTTTATAATGAAACTTTGTATGAAGTGTCTCTAAAGGTTGCACACCTTCTCCAACTTAAAATATCTCAAAAGCTTTAGTAAATTGTGAGATTTACTTCAAACAATTCACCTATGTCTAAAACTATACTTCTATACAATCGACTTTGACACATGTAACTTCTAATGCATAGTTCTCTCAAACTACAACCCGTTTATTCAAATGCTTTTATCCATAGCTAGCTTACCTTCCAACTTAAAGAATGATGACTTTCCTGCAAAACTTTACATTGTGGAGGAGAATTGACCAAAACATTAGCAGTGAATTTGCACCACCTACAATATTCGCTTCTTCACATTTACACATGTAAATGTTCCTACTCTCAGTTCTCTCAGCCTGATCACAAGTAGGATCTAAAAACTTGTACAGAGGTTACTCAACTTAGACTTAGACTTGTACAAAAACATTTCATAAGATGATAAACATAGAAGGAGTACTCAGCAAAATATCGAGCGCAACTTTTCTTCTACTCAGAAAAACTTTACATCTGTTTGATGAGAGATATTCTCTTCATCTAAAGTGTCTAATGACTCATACAACTTCTAATTCATCATCTCTCATACATGCCCCAACTTTTTACTTGTATATATAGGCATATATGTACAGCCTCATGACCATTACAAAAGTATAAGTGATCTAATTACAAGTTTAGTTACATATATATACAAGTCTTCATTCTCTGATTGTTCACTAACTTCAAGCTTCATCAGTTGGTCTTTTCTTCATCCTTTGACTTCAAAACTTCATCCAAGAAATCAATTGATGGTTGATATGCACCAATAGCTCCCCCTCAATCATCAATTGAGGTTTTCTCCATCTTCTTTATACTTGACATGTTTTTAAATCTTTGTAGCTTTGGTCCGTCCAAGCTTTTGGTTAGCATATCTACAATCTGATCTTTTGTTGAAGTATGTATGACTTCAATCTCCTTATCAATCACCTTCTCTCTTACAAAGTGATATTGAATCATAATATGTTTGGTCCTTCCATGAAAAACATGGTTAGCAACTAGATACAATGAACGCATATTGTCTCCATGAATAGTAGGTGTACTCTGAATGATGTCAAAACTCTTCATGAGAGTCTTTAACCATATGACCTTCTTTGTAGCTTCAACCATACCTTTATACTCTACCTCTCTAGATGACAAAGCAACTATATGTTGCTTCTTAGAACACCAAGAGATTAGCTTGTCTCCCACATAAGATAAGTACCCATAGGTTGATCTCCTATCATCAGGATTACTTGCCCAATCTGTATCACTATATATAACTTGATATTTGTATCTGATGTAAAACCATAATACAAACCTTCCTTGAGGGTACCCTTAATGTATCTCAACACTCTTTGTCTTGCAACCCAATGTTCTCTCCTAGGACAATGCATGAATTGTGACAACACTCCAACTGCATACGACAAATTAGGCCTAGTTAAACTAGCATAGATTAGACTACCAAGTAGTCTTTGATATAACTTCATATCCTGGAATTCTTCTCCTCCATGTTTGCTCAATTTGTGATTCACCTCCATTGGAGTAGGTGTTACCCTGCAATCTTCCATTTTAAACTTGATTAACAAGTTCTTCAAAAACCTTTCTTGAGTCACATATACTCCATGTTGAGCATATGAAACCTCCATGCCCAAGAAATATGAGAAGTCTCCCAAGTCACTAGTCTTGAACTCTCTATTCATTTGCTTCTTGAGACTTTGTATGCCCTTCTCATTTGTACGTGTAAGAATTATGTCATCAACAGATATGCACATGTAAATGAACCCATCATCACTTGCTTTGATAAGCAATCTACTATCTGCTTTAGACACTTGGAAACTAAGTTCCTTCAAGAACTTCACAAGTCTATAATTCCATGCCCTTGGGGCCTACTTCAAACCATAGAAAGCTCTCTTGAGCTTACATACATACTATGGATACCTTTTATCTTTGAACCCTTCTACTTGCTCCGTGAAAACAACATTTGAAATGTGACCATTTAGAAAATCATTCTTCACATCTAATTGACATAGCTTCCAACCTTTACATGCAACAATAGCTATTAGTGTGCTTATGGTTGTCATCTTTGCCACAGGACTATAGGACTCATCATAATCTATACCATATGTCTGAGCATACCCTTTCACAACAAGTCTAGCTTTATACTTAGACACACTTCCATCTGCATACCTTTTTGTTTTGTAGACCCATTTGCATCCAATGATCTTCTCGTTATTTGGTTTACGAACCAAGTCCCATGACTCATTCTCCATCAATGCATCATACTCTTCCTGCATAGATTTCTCCCAATTTTCCTTACCTTTTGGCTCTTCATATGTAGAAGGTTCTTCTTTTTATTTCACTATATAAGCATAATCTTTAGGAGTCAAAAACGTATTATCATAGCTATACCTTGTAGGTTGCAATTTGTGCCTTGATGACCTTCTGAGTTCTCCACTTCTTGAAGTATCTGGTTCATCACATTCTGGATCAAACCTTGGCCTCTCTTCAACTTCAATTTGTACTTCATTGTTCTCTTCCTCATCACATATTTGAGTCTTTGATTTATCTTTTTTCTAATCCAAGGTTTCTTCATCACTTGCATGAATATTAAGTGTACCTATATACCAAGTACCTTGCTCATCAAATGTAACATCCTTAGACACAAGGAATTGCTTTGTGAATGGACGCGACAACCTATAACCCATCTTTTTATCATCATAACCAATCAAGACATACTTTTGAGCTTTAGGTTCCAATTTATATGCATAAGCCAAACATCCAAACACTTTGCAATGATCCAAGGTAGGTGTCTTACCTGACCAAGCTTCATATGGTGTCATACCCTACAAAGCGTTACATGGTAACCTATTAACCAAGTCTGTAGCTCTATTTATAGCCTCAGCCCACAAATAATTGGACAATTTTTCTCCCTCATCATTGACCTTGCAAAATCAACAAGTGTTCTATTTCTCATTTTTTCTTCACCATTTTGTTGAGGAGAGTATCTACAAGAAACTTCCCTTTTTATACCTGCATTCCTTAAGTAATCACTGAACTCATTAGAGAAATGCTCTCCCCCTCCATCTGACCTTAGTCTCTTCATTTTGACCTGTAATTCTTTCGGCATACACATGATAATGTTTGAATGTATTAAATACCTCTGATTTATCTTTCATCACATAGATAGTGATCCACCTGGTAGCATCATCAACATAAATCACATAATATCTTGAACCATTAATGCTAAAGTCTTTTGATGGTCCCCACACATCTGTGTGTACCAATTCAAGCTTCTCTGAATACATGAATCCATGCTTATTGTATGATTGCTTATGATCCTTACCTAATTCGCATGCCTCACATCTATATGTCATATGTTGACCTACAACATTAGGTAATCCAAGGAGTGAACCATTGTTAACCATATCCTTAATACCTCTTTCATTGAAATGTCCAAGCCTTTTATGCCAAAGATCTAACTCATAGATCTTATGTCCTCCATAAGTGAACAAGGCATGACCAACATTGCCTTGAACCGTCAATGTAAAGAGCCTTCCTTCTTTCTTCCCTAAAACAATTTGTTTATACCCATTGCTAGGGTCTTCCACAAAATCTCCATCATTAGTGAACCTTACTTCATAACCTCTCTCATCAATTTTCCCTACACTTATCAGATCCTTTGGAATTGTAAGAACATACAAAACCATACTCAGATGAGTGCTCCCATCCTTAGACTTCACTGATCCAATGGACTTCACATTGTGCTTTGTATTATCACCTATTTGAACCACATGATTACTTATTTTATTCTCCAAATTAGTCATCAAAGCTATGTTACCACTTAGGTCATTGCTACACCCAGAGTCAATGTAGAAGAGTCTTTGATCTTCACTTTCTCTTTCACAAGTTGCATTCATGATTAAGGTTCAATCTTCTTTCTGAACTGAAGCATAGTTGTAGTAGGTAGTGTTGTAAGATCAACTTTGGAAGCCTCTACTTGCATTTCTTCCAAAGAAACCTCTACTATCTTTACCTCTGAAATTACCTCTCTAATTTCTATTACCTCTTCCTCTTGACTTAAAGTTCTCATTATATCCATCATTATTTTGATTATTATGCCAACAATCATGAGATAAATGGTTTGTCTTACCACAAATCTTGCAAGCTTTGGCTTTATCTTTATTGCTTCTGTCTCTACCTCTTCCGTTGTCACCACCTCTTCCTCTTAGGAAGTTGGCTTGGCTAGTTGTACCTTCTTCTTCATTCAATTGTTGCTTGCCTTTGGTAAACTTCTTCTTGTCCTTTGAATACATTGTTTGACCTATACTTTTATCAACATCACCTTTGACATCCTATTCAAAGGTTAGGATATGTGCTAGAAATTGATTCAAGTTAGGATTGAAATGATCTAGTGACAAATTGAGTAGAAAAAATGAATGGCTTCCATTTCTCATCTCCTCTCAAACGTGTAAGGATTTGTCTTACCAATATTTCCTCTTCATTATCTTCATCAATTGCTCCTAATGCTTCTGCAATGTCCTTCATCCTTGCTACATAATCATAAATGGATTGAGAAGCCTTGTTCTTGAATGTGGTAAACTCTGCCCACAAAGATGCCTTCCTTGAATTTGTAGTATTCTGGAAATGCTCCTCCAAGGCATTCCAAATCTCACTTGCACTTTCAAGACCTCTAATATGAGGTAGCAAGTAATCATTGACTCCCATGTATATAATACTCCTTGCTTGAGCATCCTTCTTCATCCATCTCTTCAAATCTATGAGCTCCTCCCTAGTTGGAACACTAGGATCTTTAAACTAAAGTTTTTTTTCTTCACTTGTAATGTATCCTATCAAGTGTTGGCTCATAAGATGACCTTCCATCCTTATTGACCAGGTTGTATTGTTTTCTCTGTCCAATTTCTCTATTTGAAGAGATTTTCCCATCCTTTCTTCAAGCTTTATGGAAATAAGTGTACCTTTACTTTGAATGTAGTTCCTTTTGGTTTTCTTGATATGTTCAAGCCTCCTTCTCTAGCTTCCACTTCAAACTTTCACCTTTTGAATCTTCAAAGGTTGATTTTTGTATAACTACAGTAGTCGGGGTCCTCCTTTCTTGAATTTTGATGATTCTTGCACTGATTCCATTGATGGAGATGTTAATCTCCAAAAGAACAAGTTATGCTTGATGTTATGGCACCTCTATATCAATAAAAAATCAAAACCTCATCCAATTTGGAGGAGTGGTGCTAGATTATCAATCTTTGCACTAACTGTGAAGAAAGTCACTACATAGAAAGGTCTATTGTACATAACGAACTCATTAACTGATCAAAAGTGTAAAGTTTCTAATGAAACTTTGTATAAAGTGTCAATTGACACTAGAGATTCTCCACCTTCTCCAAGTTAAAACATCTCAAAAGGTTTAGTAAATCATGAGATTTACTTCAAACAATTCACCTATGTCTAAAACTATACTTCTCTTTAGTCGACTTTGAGACTTGTAACTTCTAATGCATAGTTATCTCAAATTACAAGCCATTTATTCAAAGGCTTTTAGCCATAGATAGCTTACGTTCCAACTTTCTGAGCAAAACATTAGCATCAAATTTGGACCTGTTGAAATCTTCTCTTCTTCACATTTACACATGTAAATGTTCCCACTCTCAATTCTCTCAGCTTGATCACAATTAGGATGTGAAAACTTGTACAGAGGTCACTCAACTATAGACTTATACTTGTACAAAAGCATTTCACAAGATGGTAAACACAGGAGTACTCAGAAAAATATCAGGTGCAACTTTTCTTCTACTTAGAAAAACTTTAGATCTGTTTGATGAGAGATATTCTCTTCACTTCTAAAGTGTCTAATGACTCTTGAAACTTCTAACTCATCATATCTCATACATGCCCCAACATTTTACTTGTATATATAAGAGCAATCAGAGTCCATGTACTTCTTTATCTCATTTCCCATCGGATCCACATCTCGACACATAAAAATCAGTTCAAGTTATCCTAGTCAATATCAAAACCTGACCTCATTTTATTAGAAACATCCACAGATACAATATCAACTCCTGGATCTATATCCCTGGAGAGTATTAGGTAAACCAACGTTTCAATTGACATTATTGGTGTGCGCTTTCTCATCGCTGAAGACTACCTGTGTGAGGAAGATCGACATCTAGGGGCTGTTGATTCGACCATAACATCACCTAGAGTTTAAAAACTGTGCAAATCTGTTTACATCAAAGGACTCTAGTACTTGCAATGATTTTAAAGCCTCACACACAGTAACAAAATGTTCTATCATTAGTTGTAATCATTCGTTAACACGAAGGAAATCAAACTGTTCATATGGTAATCTTCGCATTAAATAAAACAATACACACCTCACAACATACATTACTGGAAAGCTTGAAAGTTCATAAGAAAATATACATTACTTGCTTCAACTGTGAGAATCACTCGCAAGAGAGGACTTGACACCATCCTCAATCATTTCTCGATCGGTAGATTTTGAATTTGAGCAATTCCAACTACCACCTTATATGGAGAGTCCCTTCTTCCCGTGTCTCCATGTTCCTTTTATGTTTATCAGTGAACATGTAGCTTCCCTGCATTCAATGTCAGAGCCCTCTCTCAGCTCTCGAGAAGAGATCCTCTTCCTCTAATCTACCACCACACTTCTGCTTGATCTCTAGCTTATCCTTATGATCCTATTTCCTTTTTCGGATAGTGCACAATAGTGCCTTCTATTATTTACATTTCTCTACAGCCCACATCATCGGGCATGACCTTCATTTCCTCTTGGTGCATTGCCAAGCGCGTTCCTACACTGCCAGTCCATTCAAAAAAAAAGGTGCCAGCAAGATAGATCACAGAGAAAAAAAACTTCCTTTTATTCTTTGATATCTGTTCTCGAACCCTTGTATGTCCGATGCATATCCCCTTGTCTCCTTTGCTTCTCTTGCCATATGCACTAGATACCCTCCTCCGTAGCGGTCCGAAAAAAATCCCTTTTCTTCCCGTAGTTCTCCTAAGATAATATCTTTGCTTTTCCTTCACGTGATTGCTTCCCCTTCGAGTGTCTTTTCTGCCTCTCCATTCACGTGTATGCTATATATGTATAATGTGTTGCATGCACATATATATTTTACCATTCTAAGAGATTTAAATTTATGCTTTGCTAAGTGCATATGCACACATTTTTAGCATACATGCACATATATCATTAAGTATCCATGTATACATGCAAGCTTATACTTGCATACATTAATACATAAATACACACTAGCACTCGAACACATGCTCCTTTGCATAATACATTCAATGCGCTCTCAACAGACACACATTGCCATTTTTAGGGCATAACCTTAAATATATATTTATATATATGATGGCATTTTGATGCAAGATCTCAAGAAAGGATCACAAGAAATACTATGATTCATAGAATTAACTAAGAAGGGATGCAAGCGAATTAATTTCATGCATCAATTCACAATAGAAGATCATGCTCGAGGATCCAAATCACCCAAAGGATATGCCATTCTTCTTCTTCGAACGCCCATTAGGTATATTAACTCCATGCTCTCCTTCTCCATTCAATCTTGGCCTCAAATCGCAACCACATCCAACCCCTCTGAACCTGTGCATCCTCTGGATGCGCCACCAAACTGCGCACATAACAACAAACACGAACGAGTATCAAGTAGTCATAGCATATAAATAGGAATTAAAGAAAATTTTATCTTAATGAATGAAATCTGAAAATTCATTAGTCTTAGCATAAATTAAGAGAAGAAAGTAGACAAAAACAATACATTAATGCACTTAAACTAGAAATCACATGAGTAAATCGAAAACTTCTTAGCTCTTTCGATAGCTCGACCCAGTGAGACTTAGTAGCCTATCGGAAGCATTTGCATATACCAATCCTTAGTATCTTGATTTATGAAACTCTTATCTGGCTTCCCTATTAATCTCCCATCATCCGAGCCCTCGTCAGACCCTTTCTTGTTTTTCTCTTATTTTTATTCTATTTTTATTTATTTTAACTCTTTGTTCCAGCTCAACCCTCATATTTTTGTTTATATTTTTATTTATTTATTCTTTTTCTACACATGTCGGCCTATGCCAAAATCGGATGCGACTCATGGACCTGACCACCTGGCCAGGTTTAGCCCACCCATCTACTGACCCAACATAGCGCTGTGATCGGGTTCTCACGCGTTTAGGCATGCACACAGGGTGCCAAGAACTCAAAGGCACTGAGTTAAATCAGCCAGTGATTATGTTGGCACGACTTTGAAAGATAGTTTAAATTAGCTCCTCTTTAATACTAATTTCTTCCTTGGTAATCTTAAATTATATTTTAAATTAAGCAACATGCATCCAGTCGGAAGGAAAAGAGTGCCAACGAAACTTGAAGAATAAAGATATGTAAGAGTACACACACAGATGTATGCAACTCAGCTCAATATAAATATGAAATACTACATCTTCAACTCCAGTACTTGACTTTGTAAATCATGACAAAGATTTAATATGCAATGCTAATAATTTGCGTATTTCTCACATATGCATCATGCATAGCAGTAGCCTTTCAAAGATACTGAGATAGATTGTAAACTCTCCTGCGTTAAATAGCCTACGATAGAACTCGAAAGAAGGCAGCCGCTTCAAGAAGGCATCTGTAGACTTTAACAAATTAATCAACAGTGAAAAAGACTTTATGAAATCTTCCAAAAAAAAAAACCCTCCTTTGTCTTGTTTGATTGTAGGTGCACGGATATGTGAGCTCTGGCTTAAGTTGTATATTCACAAACTTTGAACTGTTGGCAGCCGCTTCAAGAAGGCATCTGTAGAATCACACAAAATGATTTCATACATTTCAAATTGGCGTTCATGCTCATCAAGTACTATATTGTCATACAAACAAGTATATAGATATGAGCGCATAATGAAGATGCGCACACTCATAAACTGTGCACGGACATATGAGCGCAGACATATAGTTGTGTTCTTGTAAAAATTCGAATTCACATCATACATGTAGTGCTGATATATTATCCTCAATCTATAGCGATAGATTAGCAGGATATTGAACATAAATATACTAAAGTGTTATTCTCACAGCCTCGAGTGCATGAGCCATGATAATCAAGTAAAATCAGCATTGCAGTGATATTGATGCATATACATGTTGCACAGTAAATAGATCATGATATAATGATGCGGTACGTCCCACACACATCAATGCATTAGTGAATGCGGAAAGAAATCTCTCCATAAGTTCTGCACATTCCTGGGTTGAAGAAGGTATAACATTAAATGTTGTACTTTATTTTTTCCATGATCATTTGCATCCAAGTGAACTAATGCTGTAGATGGACAAAGCCTCTGTTCTTGGAGATGCAATCAAACACGTGAAGCAGCTGAAATGTAATTCTCTCTCAAAGTTTCTGCTCCTCTGATCTATGTGAGGAGGTGCCGATTCCTCATTTTCAGAAACAAACAAATACAAGGATCCATCAATTGGATTTTCCAGAAGAAGTGCCAATCAGATTAAGTGAGCAGATTCATAATACACTTTATTCCTTCATTCCCGCAGCAAGGAAAAAAAACTTTAGATTTCCTCTAAAATTTCATGAAAGAAACGTATCATTCAACGTTATGCTGTATCCAATTATGATCGTCCACTTTTCATGGAAATAATAAACTTTAGATTTCCTCTAAAATTTCATGAAAGAAACGTATCATTCAACGTTATGCTGTATCCAATTATGATCGTCCACTTTTCATGGAAATTATTTCCAGAACTTCCAAAATTGTCTTTCCTTCATGAATGTATCATCATGGATGTTTCGTAAAGCCGTTCTAACTCCGAAAAGCGCACACCATTGAGCCCCCAGAACATCTGCACATCTTTGTGTCATACAACAACTTAAGATTTCTTTACAGAAGCATATAAATCTTCATCAAAAGCCTCCATCAGCGCAAACATAGAAATTACTTTATTTGACATACATTTCCTGAGATAAACGCACAGTAGTCATTGGCAAATAAGCCATTGAAGCTAACTCACAGAGGTAAACAAACCAATCCATATTTAATCATCATAAGTCATATGTACAAAAATTTCGTGACAGTAAGAAAATCTGTCGCTACACAGCACAACTCTACATATTCAAAAGATAGAATTAACTTGTCCTTTTTACTTTTAAAAGAACGTAAAATGAAGCGCACACTTACTCGACTCTGTCGAATTCGATCAATAATTGAAAACATCCATTAATAGTGCTCGCAACAGGAAATGCTACTCACTTTTTGCTATATATGAATTTACTCTTCGAATAGCTCGGAGACACTAAAACTGCTTCTTCTTCTTGTTTTTGACATTCACTGCAGCTCTTTAGCGTTGTTGAGCATTATCACTGACGAGCCACCTTCTTCGTTGATTCTCCATAGCAGCAGTCATAGCCTTGAATGGGAAAGCTCCTCCTCAGCAGCCTTCTGCCTTCCGATCGTCAATCAATTCAAAATCTCCAATGTTTCCTATATTCATCAGAGATGTATATCTGTTTATTCTTTTAGCCACCCACAGCCTTTGTGAGGTTAACGCAGAGGAGAAACTCCACTTGATCCTGATAGAAAGTAGCCCCAAATATAATAATTTCTAGAACCCATTCCAATCATTGCTTTTAAATAAGCTATCTGTTGCTTTCCACACGTTGTGTAGAAAACACGTTAATCGGATTCTTTGCTATGAGTTGTTTGTGCACTTTGCAACTCCTACATCGAGATCACATCTTTTGCATCACCGAAGGCTTGATGTCTGCCCTTTGGTATTCCTCTTTTTGTTCGTGGTCTTCGCAGAAGATCCAATGCAAAGACTTTTGTCCTCCAAGTTCTCTGTATTCTCCTTCTATTTCCTTCGATTCCTATCTCTCCAAGCGCAAGTCTTTCTTCCCTCCTCGTACCCTTCTTTCCCTCAGAGAGATGCTCTGTGGCAGATACCAAACATGGAAAGAAAACGAGCCCTCCTTTTTTTCTGATCTCAGTACGTGCCTAAAAAAAACAAGAGAGAGTTGTTCCCCCGAATTCGATATATGAGAATAACCTCCTCTTCATTTTTCTAGAATAGAAACTGTATATTGCCATCTGCCAACCGTCGACCTGCCTTTTCAGATGCGGTCCCCCTTGACAAAACCTTTCCCTCCTCTTTTGTTGGATTCCCTTTCTTTTCACGAGCGTCTCGAAGCTGAGAAATGTGACAAAGATGTTGCATCTAGAAATGTAGATCTTCTGAATACGAGCAGCTCCTAGAATGTCCCATCACTTGCTTTCCCTCAAAACAACTCTTTTTTCCATGTGAAAGAAAATGGTCCGTCATGACAACGCTATCG
The DNA here is from genome assembly GCA_020310875.1 of Ceratopteris richardii. Taxonomy (NCBI): domain Eukaryota; kingdom Viridiplantae; phylum Streptophyta; class Polypodiopsida; order Polypodiales; family Pteridaceae; genus Ceratopteris; species Ceratopteris richardii. The sequence goes on along the minus strand of CM035420.1, from coordinate 34,995,567 downwards.
TGGAGAAAGAATCTCCACGACATCCACCACCTCCAAACCTGTGTGGCCTCTGGACACACCACCACCAATCTCGATATCTGCAAATCATTGTGAAAATTCAAGTATACGGGTTAAAACAAATTTGCCTATGCACGGTCATGTAATGAGCCCTACATATTCATACTCTAAGTGCATAAGAAAAACGGCATGGTGCAAATAAGGGAGGTATTTGGCATTCGGTGACGAGGCTTGTCACTCATTCTAAAGCTCAAATTTTCTTAATGCATTTACAACTTTTTTAGCGTGCAACAAGACATGCACCTATCAATTTGAAAGCACATGTGCATTTACATTTTCAAACATGCATACTCTAGATGCAAGCATTTACAATCATGGTGCAAATATGGAAACAATTTTTCAAGATTTCTACTAAAAGAAACTCCCTTCTCATAACTCCACTTTCAAATGCAATCACTCTTATTCTCACTCAACTCCTCTCACTTTCACTCAAGGTACAACATGCTTTCATTTAAAATATTTTCAAATATCTATCATGTGCAAATGAAGGTGTAGCTATGGGAATTAAAACATGTGCTCTTCTCAACTCAAAAGAAATGCATACTTTATATGCAATGCAGTCTAATAATGGTGCAAAAAAAAGATTTTGGTTAACAGGAGAGCTAAGAAAAAAGATAAGGCTTTATGATCTTCATTTCACTTCCCATGTCCATTGCCTTCCTTTGATCTTATCCTGCATTCAAACACTAAACATGTGATAAGATATATCGAACCAAAATATTCATATGTACACATGTAATCTGCAATAACACTTCACTGTATGTATAGACAATTCAGAAACTGTTGGTCTTCTTACAATCCCTTCAAGTTCTTGATTTGCAATTGGCTCCAAATTTTCACCTATACTCATAAAATCAGAAAACACATCAGTAGCATCATTTGAAAAAAGATTATTTGAAAAAAAAATCATTTTCTTGAATACTGGATGCATTTTCTTTCTCAACAAAATCAAAACATACTTATATTTACAAAAGTTACTTTTGAATCTTTACTTTCACCCATCTCAAAAAAAATCAAAACATAATTATTAAGTATTTACATATTTATGTTTACAAAATTTACTTTTACAAATTCTAGGGCTCCCTTCCCAATACATCCTCATGTCTAAGTTTTCTCTGAAAAAACTATGTTTAAACAATAACGATCTTTGAATCGCATCGATCAGAGTCACATTCATAAATATGGTAGATTTGTACACAAGCCACCGTATTTGCTTGTCTATCTCTTGGCCGCTTGTCTGGAATATATAGCTCTTGGAAAATTTGGAAATCCAAGCTTCCATTGCTTGGACATAGACTTCTTTATTTATGGTTCTTCCAAGTTCATCATATCCGGAATCAAAAAGATGTGTATATGAAGTTCTCAAATTGAACATATTTATTTCATTATTAGAAGTTTCTTGCAAACATGTATTTTCTTCTATTTCATGTTTGAACTCATTTGAAGGACTTTCATTCTTCTCATCATCTTATTTTATATTCCCATCTTTATTAGAATAGGTTTCTTGAATTGATTCATTTGGATCCCACTTCAAATGGAATTGTTCATCCAATTGAGACAATGTTCCATATTCATCTTCACAATCTTTAGTGAGATCGTCTCCTTCTACCGGAGTTCCAGAGATTATAAGATCTGCATCTTTTCCCAATCTATCCAGAAACTCTGCATCACTATCTTTGTCATGATCCCAAACTATTTCTCCTTCAACACAAAGGGAATCCATATCTTCATAATCAAGAAAGCTCTCATCTTCAGTATCACTAGAATCGTGTAAAAGATTATGCTTGGGAGAAAATTCATCAAGATTTTCATTCTCAATCTCATCTCTCTCACCCCCTCATACTTCTTGAGGAGTACAAGTGAGAATATCCTTTACTCATGAAGAGTCAGTGACGAGGGCCCCATCTTCGTCTTTGTGGAAAGCCTTGACACCTGCTTCACTAACTTCTTCAAAACACAAGTCACTAATACTCTCAACATCACTCAAGTTTGACTCATCATATGACTCACTTGAATTTTCTTTCCAAACATCCTTTTGCTCTTCAATCAACTCAACCTCTTGTTCTTTCTCATCATCTCTATTAATTTGATGCATGCATACTAAAACCACATCATCAAACTCACTTTCTAATTTTTCATCATCTTTACTAGTCTCTTCATTTCTAGAAATGAAAATGATTTCTTCATGCAAGTCCTCACTCAACTCCTCTCTTATCTTCTCATCCTCGACTCTTGTATACTCTAAATCCAACCTAGATTGATGAAATTCATTAAAGGATACAAGGTTGACTCCATGTTCATTTTCTCTCTTCACAATCTCATTCATATAAACTAAAGGTCTTGTAGTAGGCATGGGGAAACTTTCAGTATCCTCAGCTCTATCTTGTACTACATATGACCTCCATCCCTTACGTCTCAAGAGCATTGCTATGGCCTTATGCACTCTACTCCATTCTTTCGTCGATCCTAAAGGCTCACTCAAGTCTTCTAATATGTCACCTAGCTCTAAGGCCAAATCAGAGTCAAAACTCCTAATGAAGAGCTCTACTTTCTCGTATTCCAAAGCTTCTTGGTCATTATGGCTCAATTGATCAAATCGCTCTTCAAACTCTCGAAGTAGCTCGATCACCTCAAGGCCTCTATTTTGGAGTAGCCATCCACTCTCTAAATTCATTTCGTGTGGGCATGGCCAAGTCTTCTAGGTAATACTCTTCTCTAAGCAGATTCTTAAATTCACTCCATGTGTGGGATCGCTCTTGAAGAGCATAAATGCTAGGTTTGACACTAGGCATTACCATCCTTGCAAATTCACTAAGCTTCATAGAAGCATTCACACCATAGAGGTTCATTTTAGCATCATAGATTTGCAAGAACTTAGTTACATCTCGACCATTAAAGAATCCACACTCTTTCGAGATTGCCTCTGTCGGGCGCCGGATTGGCATAATGTAATATTATATTTTCATATACTGCACGTACCGAAAGGTTGTACAAAGTGATGTAACCTTTTTACCTAATAATAAAGAGACAGTACGGTGTTCTCTGGAAGAAGAGGAGACGGGATCGCCAAACTCTCTGTCTGGGCGATTTGCGACCTTGTGGAGATGTCGTAGTGTAGATTTCAGATATTCTGAGTACTGTTACTCTGTCTTTGTTAAATTACATTAATTTTTTATTAACACACTAATGCTATGTTGATGGTAATAAAACTGTGTGACGATGATTATTAATTTATGCGTTGAATACTATGTAAAGAATAATCGTAATATGAACAATAATACTATGTAGAAGAAGTTATACTAGACAATAGCGTAGTGCTTAATTTAATAGTTAAGTGGAAAAATCAGATAAAGGGCCTCTGCATTGTCAGACCCCTACCATCCCCAAGAACCCGAAAAGAGATTAAAAGTGGACATGACGGAAGTCCCCCTTTTAACATTGGCACCGCCAATGGGAAGATGGCAATTAATTGAGAAATCAGTGAAGGTAGAGCAGTACGTAAGGCAAGCGGTGCAGAGGTGATATATGCCGGTTACTCGGTCCGGCGAGTCTTATCCGAAGTATAGGAGAGACCAGCATCCCTAGGCAGTCCGAAATCTATTAGGGACACCCCTAGGTGGTAGAAGTGCAGGCCATTTAAGCCTAGTTGCCGAAGGATCGGAGCCAGTTAGCAGTGATTTCGGTACCAGCTTGGTGACACTTGATGCGATTCTGATAGATTCCAGTATAATTTTGATACGTTCTAAAGAAGGTACAGTAACTTCTGAGTGTACAGAGACGCAATGCACAGTTTTCGGGGATAAAGTTGTGTTACCTAGAGAGATCGTTCTGGTGGAAGTATACCTCGTTTTGGTGAAAGTTCGACAAGTTCCGGTGAAATTTTGGTACCAGTTGGTGGGAATTCAAAGTTTTTCGATGACAGTGTGGTACTTCCTGGTGGATCCTTATTACGTACACCACTGTTCGAGGCAAGCTTGCCTACTTTTGATACCAAAGCTGAGGATAGGCTATTTGATTTGGAGATAAGTAAGAGATTCCACGTTATTTTCGAGCCGGAAGGTGAGCTATCTGATAATATAAATTCCGAAGGACAAGAAACACCCCCTCAAAACTCAGGAAACAACAACGGTACCGATAATAGCACCATGAGTGGTCAGCAACAACAACAATAGCAACAACAGTAGCAACAACAACAGAAGCAACAGCAATAGCCACATCCAATCATTCCACTTCGATCGGTTCCAACAGGGGTGACTTACACAAAGATCGGTGGATTTCCAGGGGATGATCCTGATGCACATGTGTGCACCTTTGAGATCAGTTATGCGGTCTTAAACCACCCACCCGACCCGCCGTACAAGGCCATCGTATTTCAGGCTACCTTGGTCAATGAAGCAGCGAGGTGGGTAAAAGAGGATGATATCAACCATTTCGATAATTATGATGAGGTAAAGAACACATTTCTACAGAGGTTTCGATTGAAGAAGAACCCTGCAGAGATATTTGATTACCTGCAGAACAATCGACAGAAGCCGCATCAGACTATTCAAGAATATGCAACATTGTTTAGAACTCACTTAAGACAACTGCCTCTGGCATATGCCAATCTACCGGATGATGTGATAACCCAGTGGTTCATTAACGGTTTGACCCCATAGTTAAGGCAAATCATGATCATTTGCTATGTGGGCGGAATGATATTGGACGTCGTAATTGCGATGGCTCTACAACTGGAGTATAAAGTTGGAGGATTTACAGAGGAATTGGAATGGCCGAAAGCCAGTAAGAATGTAGCTGACGATCGGGCCAAACAGGTGTATTGTACGAAGTGCAAAAATCTAGGGCACACCAGTTCCACATGTGCCCTTAACCAGATGTACTGTGCTATCTATAACACAACAGGACATTCAACGAAAACTTGCGCGTATAATGCCAAGGTGCAGGGTAGAGTAGTTGTACATGCTATCATATAGGAACCAAGTCAACGAGCAACCCATTACGTGCCGCCACAAATGCGAAATAATAAGTCGCAAGGATATAGAAATTATAGGGGTCAGCGGAATACCAATTTCAATTCAAATCGATGGCAGGTGGGTACATGAGCGGAAGGTACTTCTCTTCCACCACCTCGATGTCATTTTTGCGGCGAGATTGGCCACATCCGTAGATTGTGCAAGGATGCAGTAGAGTACGACAAAAGGAAGAAGGAGCAAAAAAACCCGATGACCAACATGGTCTATATTTCACCAGTTGAATCACAAGCAGCAGTGGTCCAGACAAGATCGGGTAAGCAGTTGCAACCAGCAGCAGAGGTGTTCAAACATGGTATCCGTGAGTAGCAGCGAATGTATAAAAAGGCTAGTCAATGGAAAGCTAAAGAGCCAACTGTGTTCCCTGATCCAATTCCGATAACACAGGTTCCCTTGCCATAGGCAAGATCGAATGAACAACAGTCTGCCCCAACAATAGTAGAATCATCATCACAATCGCTGAGAAGTTTGACCCAAACAGATCAGGTATGGTATATTCTAGCCAAGGCTTCAATGACACTCCCTTTGGGAGAGTTGCTCGCCTTAGTGCTAAGAGTCAGGTTGCAATTCCAACAATAGGTTAGTCCTGGATCTTCATGTACTCCGGCGACTGCAACAATACAACCGGAAGTTGATTCTATGGTGGATCATTCAGTCCCATTGATCACTATCTGGCATAAAAATCAAAAGATTACTCAAGTGCTAATTGATGGCGGTTCGGGTGTGAATATTGCAACTACAGCTCTCTGCAAGAAATTGGGGTGGACCTAAATCGAGCCTGTACAATTTTTTGTACAAATGGCAGACCAATCCCCAGTCCATCCGGTGGGACTCGTACGGAATATTCCGATTACCTTGTAGGGTACCACGTTCAAAATGACTTTTGTATCCTTAAAACTACCAGAATCCAGCCTCAACTACAATTTACTTTTCGGTCGACCATGGTTGAAGCAAGCCAAAGTTGTACAGGATTGGTGAGCACAGGAGCTAACTTTCAAAGATAATCACCGAAAATATGTAGTTAAATTAGACGCCATGCAACCCTGCGATCTTCATGCACGACCATATATAGCGGAGCCAGTCCACATGTTGGATGGATTATCTGAGGATGAGGAAGAGGCGTTCCTGATGACCAATAAAGATCTGATCTCATTAGGTACTGTAGATCTCCAATCAGTAGCAGACAAGTGGAGTCCAGCAGCGTGTACGGTTGTCCCAGTGACCGGAGATGCAGAATCAGATGATAGTGTTGCTATGGATGGAGCCACCTTACATCAGCTCTTGCAGTCAGCTGATGATCTGGTAAAACCTCGATAATTTTATGTTCCGAAAGATCAATTAGTAACATATAATTTGGGTGATGCGGTTAATCCTCGACCAGTTAAGATTAAGGTAGGATTATCAGAGACATTTTAAGATGATTTGATACGACTCCTGCGTGAGTTCTCCGATGTTTTTGGTTGGGACTATCGAGATATGAAAGGTCTTGACCCGCGGATCTATCAACATCGGGTAGTGCTCAAACCAGAAGCGAAGCCAATCAAACAGTCTAGTTACCGAATGAACCCCAATTATGCAGCACAAGTCAAAGCAGAACTTGATCGATTATTGAAGGTGGGATTCATTGTACCAATCAAGCATGCGGAATGGATATCTCCGTTAGTGATCATCCCGAAGAAAAATAAACAGCTACGTATCTGTGTTGATTACCGGAAATTGAATGCGGCCACTATACCGGATCCATTTCCTCTCCCCTTTCTGGACACCATGCTCGACAGGGTGGCAGGGCATGAGATGTATTCATTTCTGGATGGCTACAGTGGTTATAACCAGGCCCCTATTTTGCAACCCCCTGATTGGGAACGCCCGTTCCATGTCTTTCTGGATGCATCGGATATAGCCATTGGTAGCGTTCTAATGCAGCAAATTCATATATGGTTTCGGCCTGTATATTATGCAAGTCGTCGATTAGCCCCTGCTGAAAGAAACTATTTAGTGTCCGAAAGAGAATGTCTCGGGCTGGTGTACTTTGTGAAGAAGTTCCGCCATTATTTGTTGGGCCGAAAATTCACCTACTGGTGTATTTGGCCCGACAGCAACATTTAGGTGGTCGCTTGGCTCGATGAGTGTTATTATTACAGGAGTTCGACTATGAAGTTATTCATGGACCCGGCACAGCACATGCCTTGGCGGATTTTCTCTCTCGGTTGGATTCCGGTGAAGCTCCGGTGGGGGTTGATGACACTACACTGGCAATTTACGGTACTGAGCCAACTATTAAGGAATCTACAGAACCTCTTGTGCCCCCTACATACTACGATACATTACTAACTTTTTTAACTGGCGGTTGTCTTCCTCCTCATACTCCCCCTGCTCTGCGGCGGAAATTTGCAGTTTACAGTCGGAGATTCCGGTTGATTGTAGGTCAACTGTACTACATGGATCATACTGGTGTTTTACTTCGCTGTATCCCACCACATGAAGCAGAATCGGTTATTGCTCTAGCTCATTCATTACCCTCGGGCGGACATTTCACAGCTGATCTTACTCACCGTAAAATTCTGCAAAGTGGGCTTTGGTGGCCTACAATGTACAAAGATGTGACTCACTTTGTGTAGCAATGTGATATCTGTCAACGGGCTAGACAACCATTACAGCGATACTTCTTTCCTCTTCAACTTGTCTTACCCTTGGAACCCTTTCAGAAGTGGGGTCTAGATTTTGTTGGCCCAATAACACCACCTACGACCCTCACCAACAATCGCCACATACTGACTTGTACAGATTATGCCACCAAGTGGGCGAAAGCTTGGGCTTTATGGTCTGCCACAGCTGTTTCAGTGGCAAAATGCTTGATGAAGGATGTCTTCCCGCGTTATGGATTACCTCTGGAAATAGTGACAGATCAAGGAACACATTTTGCAAACCACTTAATGAAAGTACTGACTCAGACTTTTCAAACTGTACATTAAATCAGCTCACTGTACTATCCACGTGCTAATGGTTTGGCTAAAAGCACCAATAAGAATCTGTTGACTATGCTCTGCAAATTGCTTTTGGAATGTCCGGAACAATGGGACCAGTTACTACCTGCAGTTTTGTGGGATTACCGGACTACATACAAAGTTGCTACTGGTATGATCCCATTCAAGCTTGCTTATGGATTGGAAGCTATCGCGCCAATGCAAGTAGTAGTGCCAAGCCTACGCATGGCTTTAACTCAGAAATTGCTGTCGGAAGACTCTTTTCCATTTCGGTTGGATGCCCTCCGATCCTTGGATGATCATCACTTGGAAAGTTTTCTAGTTTTTCAAGAAGTTCAGCTTCGACAAGCCCGTACGCATGATCGTTTCCTCAAGACTCCTGTGTTTATGGTGGGCCAACTTGTGTTATTTTATAATGCTAAAAAAAATCATTCTGCTGGAAAATTTAAATTACGGTGGTTTGGCCCTTATGAGATTAGTGGACAAGTGGGACCCACTACTTTTCGATTAGCTACCTTAACCGGAGTTCCTCTTCCAAAAGTGATCAATGGTTCTAAACTTCGTCCCTATCATCCAAAGACGTAACTCCTGGGATATCTTCGGTCCGTTTTCTTTTTCCGAATTACTCGTTTTCTTTTTTCGGTTAACCACAGACCGTCATATCCTCGTTCTGGTATCTCAATATGATTAACCGCCACCTTGTGTTACTGTTTCTGTTTTTGCATGCATGCCGTAATTATGAAGGATATCTTTGCAATACCATGTGATGATTAGGGTTTTCGATCGCCTCATGTGTTGTGTGTCTACTTAATCTTGTTTCTTTTACTACTAATCGTTACTGAGTTTGTGTGCTTGTGTGTGTTCGTTCTCGTTTGTATTCTTGTGCTTACTGGTGTGCGCCATGGAAGCTTTGGCGAATGTCGCTACTTTTCGTGCAGGCCTTACAACAGAAGTGAGTGAGTATCTATGCCCTTGTGGTTTGTTGAATTTTGCTCAATTGCCCTGGCATTCAGTGGAATGTCAACCACTTCATGCGCAGCTGATTTCTGCCATCGCTGTCACACCTGCTACAACGCAGAATTGGCCCATCGCTTGTCTCCCATCCCGCGTTGTTATTACTTTAGCTTTGTTTGCTAAAGCTTTTTGCCTACCCATGGAAGGATTGAGCATGCTCCCCTCCTCCTCGTCGCCACCATGACCGAACTGTTTCCCCGGCACTCATCTAATGAGTATGCCATTTTGTGTAGACCCGAACCAGAGCAAACTGCTCTGCAATTTTTAGTCGCTATTTTGAATCTGCAAAAACGCACTTATGGTATCTCGTGCCCCTTTTATTCGATGATAGACATGGCTTCTCGCGAGTCTGTCAATTTTGCTTCTTTTTATTTCAGGCGCATTCACCCTGAATGTGTCGCGGTTATCAAACAGGTCACTAAGGGTGACCTCCCTCGTTCCCGGTTGCCCCATATTCTTACTTTTCTCTTTCCGGTACTCCAAGGCGCACAACCTCCTCCAACCGCTCCCTTCTTGCTACATAAAGAATCGACTCAGATACTCAAGGATGCAGAAGATGATGATGAGGATCTTGTCCAACTTCTTCACAGGAAACGCCGACGTATAAGTCCTTCTGGGAGCCAAGTGCAGGGATCAACTGCTGGACATGAAGAAGAAGTCTTCCACGATATTGCTACTTCTATTCACATTGAGTCTTCTGGTCTGTCTTCTCCAAATAAGTAGCAGGAGCACGATGCCAACCTGGAGGACTCCGATGAAGTTTCTTCTCGGGTGGATTCTCATCAACAGAATCAAGACTCTATGAAGGATATTGCTGCTGAAATTATTCACGACATGATTGCTATGATTGATGCTGTAATTGACAAGGTTGAGGCATCAAAGCATAATAACACCGGCCTCATTTTGACGCCAATTATTCCACCTTCTCCACCTATGAACACTGTTGAGCCGGTTGTCCCCGTCGCGCCTATTGTTCCAGACGCACCCGCTATTTGATCTTCTTCTCCCAATTATTCTCCACCAGCTTCCCCTCATCTATTATCAACCTCTTCATCCTAGCAACTTTCTGTTCCCCCGCCTATGATGTTCAATGAATTGGAGTCTATGGGTCGCCTTTTGATTCAATTTTCTCAGCAATTACCTCTGCAATTGAAGATGGAAACTGACAATATCCGACATGAATTACAGTATAAAGTGGATGTCTTAGAAGCAGATATTGCTCCATTCCAAGAAGAGACTAATGCGGTGAAAGCGGAGAATCATGCCTTGCAGTTACAGGTTCAACAACTTCAAGATCAACTCTCACAGAGGGATGCTTTGCTTGGTCAAAAGGATACAGAAGTCCTTACTTTGAAGTAAGAAATCATTGACAAGGCAGATGCGCTAACAGCATTAGGCAATGAACTTCATAATACGCGCGAGGCCTATAGCATCTTAGAAGAAGCATCTCAGTCTCTGGCCGCTAATGTGTTTAAAGCTAAAGCAGAGCCCCATAAGACCACTGAAACATTCTTCCGGACAGATCAAGAATTACAGGAAGAGCTTGGTAAATATCTCAAATTCAAGAAAGAACTGGAAGGTGTGCAGAAGGAAAGAGAAGCGTATTATAAAACAATGCAGTTTCGATCCGAAGAACTGGAATGCAGAGAAAAAAAGTTGGGATTTCAAGCCGCAAGATTATCACAAATTGATGCTCAAATTGCAGATATGAAGCAGTAGAGAGATGCTGCCTTAGCTAATGACTTTTACTTAGAAGAAGCATTTTTGCAGACAGGCAGATCTTTTGATGAGTCAAATCATTGCAGCAAGTTTAGTCCGAACTGACGCACAACTAGTGGAGCAGGAGACATTAAAGTTTGCTGGATTCATTAAAACAGAAAATCTCTAGAACCTTTAAATTAGCCCGCACTATGTATATACAAGGGATTGTTGATGAGCCTTAGTTTTTTTTCTTTGCGGGTTCGAGTCCAGCATGCGTGCCAGTGTCAGGCGCCAGATTGGCATAATGTAATATTATATTTTCATATACTGCACGTACCGAAAGGTCGTAGCAAAGTGATGTAATCTTTTTACCTACTAATGAAGAGACATTACGGTGTTATCCCAAAGAAGAGGAGATGGGATCACCCGACTGTTTGTGTGGGCGATTTGCGACCTTGTGGAGACGTCGTAGTGCAGATTTCAAATATTCTGAGTAGTGTTACTCTGTCTTTGTTGAATTACGTTAATTTTTGGTTAACAAAGTATTGTTATGTTGATGGTAATAAAACTATGCGACGGTGATCATTAATTTATGCGTTAAATACTGTGTAAAGAATAACCTTAATACGAACAGTAATACTATGTAGAAGAAGTTATACTAGACAATAGCGTACTGCTTATTTTAATAGTTAAGTGGGAAAATCAGATAAAGGGCCTCTGCATTGTCAGACCCCTACCATCCCCAAGAACCCGAAAAGAGATTAAAGTGGACGTGACGGAAGTCTCCCTTTTAACACCTCTAGGGCTCTCATCACTCCATCACTATTTGTGGCAATCCTTTGGGAGTCAGTCAATACATGAAGTAAAGTTCTCAAGGTTCTCGGATCTAAGCCTAAGGCCTCCATCGTGGTCAAATCTTGGTCAAAATCAAAGTCCTAGTCAAACTCAATAATCAAGCCCTCAAACTCTCATCCTCAAGTCTCTCACTCTAATGGTCAACTCAAGTCATCTCAAGGTCAATCTCAAAGTAAGCTCAAAGTACACTCACAATAAAATCCATTCCCCTATGCGTTGCACGTCAGGTTCACTCATGTGGTCGGGTTCTCGCGTGTTTAGGGGTGCACACAGGGTGCCAAGAACTCAAAGACGAGTTAAATCAGCCAATGATTATGTTAGCACAACTTTGAAAGATAGTTTAAATTAGATCCTCTTTAATACTAATTTCTTCCTTGGTAATCTTAAATTATATTTTTAATTAAGCAACATGCATCCAGTCCGAAGGAAAAGAGTGCCAATGAAACTTGAAGAATAAAGATATGTATGACTACACACATACATGTATGTAACTCAACTCAATATAAATATGAAATACTACATCTTCAAGTCCAGTACTTGACTTTGTAAATCATGACAAAGATTTAATATGCAATGCTAGTAATTTGCATATTTCTCACATATGCATCATGCATAGCAGTAGCCTTTCAAAGATACTGAGATAGATTGTTTACTCTCCTACGTTAAATAGCGTACAGTAGAACTCAAGAACTGTAACCCTTCAGCAGATTAATCAACAGTGAAAAAGACTTATGAAATCTTCCAAGAAAAAAAAAATCCTCCTTTGTCTTGTTTGACTGTAGGTGCACAGATATGTGAGCTCTGGTTTCAGTTGTATATTCAAGAACTTGGAACTGTTGGTAGCCACTTCAAGAAGGCATCTGTAGGGTTGAAGAAGGTATAACATCAAATGTTGTACTTTATTTTTCCATGATCATTTGCATCCAAGTGAACTAATGTTGCAGATGGACAAAGCCTCTGTTCTTCGAGATGCAATCAAACACGTGAGGTAGCGCAAATGTAATTCTCTCTCAAAGTTTCTACTCCTCTGATCTATGTGTGGAGGAGAAGTGCCGACCAGATTAAGTGAGCACATTCATAATACACTTTATTCCTTCATTCCCGCAGCAAGGAAAAAAAAAACTTCAGATTTCCTCTAAAATTTCATGAAAGAAACCTATCATTCAACGTTATGCTGTATCCAATTATTATCATCCAGTTTTCGTGGAAATTATTTCCGGAACTTCCAAAATTTTCTTTCCTTTATGAATGTGTCATCATGGATGTTTCGTAAAGCCGTTCTAACTCTGAAAAGCGCACACTATTGAACCCACAGAACATCTGCACATCTTTGTGTCATACAACAACTTAAGATTTCTTGACAGAAGCATATAAATCTTCATCAAAAGCCTCCATCAGCGCAAACATAGAAATTACTTTATTTGACATACGTTTCCTGAGATAAACGCACAATAGTCATTGGCAATTAAGCCATCGAAGCTAACTCACGAAGGTAAACAAAGCAATTCATATTTAATCATCATAAGTTATATGTACAAACATTTCGTGACAGTAAGCAAATCTGTCCCTACACAGCACAACTCTACATATTCAAAAGATAGAATTAACTGGTCTTTTTTACTTTTAAAAGAACCCTAAAATGAAGCGCACACTTACTCGACTGTGTCGCATTTGATCAATAATTGAAACCATCCATTAATAGTGCTCACAGCAGGAAATGCTACTCACTTTTCGCTATGTATGAATCTGCTCTTCGAATATCTCAGAGACACTGAAACTGCTTCTTCTTCTTCTTCTTATTTTTGACATTCACTGCAGCCCTTTAGCGTTCTTCAGCATTATCACTGGCCAGCCACCTTCTTCATTGATTCTCCATAGCAGCAGTGATAGCCTTGAATGGGAAAGCTCCTCCTCAGCAGCCTTCTGCCTTCCGATCGTCAATCAATTCAAAAACTCCAATGTTTCCTGTAGTCATCAGAGATGTATATCTGTTTATTCTTTCAACCACCCACAGCCTTTGCGGGGTTAACGCAGAGGAGAAGCTCCACTTGATCCGAATAGAAAGTAGCCCCAAATATAATAATTTCTAGAACCCATTCCAATCATTGCTTTTAAACAAGCTATCTGTTGCTTTCCACACGTTCTGTACAAAGCACGTTAATCGGATTCTTTGCTATGAGCTGTTTGTGCACTTTGTAGCTCCTACATTGAGGTCACATCTTTTGCATCACCAAAGGCTTGATGTCTTCCATTTGGTATTCCTCTTTCTGTTCGTGGTCTCCGCAGAAGATCTAATGTTGAGACTTTTTTCCTCCAAGTTCTCTGTAATCTCCTTCTTTTTCCTTCGATTCCTATCTCTCCAAGCGCAAGTCTTTCTTCCCTCCTCATACCCTTCTTTCCCTCAGAGAGATGCTCTGCGGCAGATACCAAACATGGAAAGAAAACGAGCCCTCCTTTTTTTCTGATCTCAGTACGTGCCTACAAAAAACCAAGAAAGAGTTGTTCCCCCCAATTCGATATATGAGAATAACCTCCTCTTCATTTTTCTGGAATAGAAACTGTATATTGCCATCTACCAAGCATCAACCTGCCTTTTCACATGCGGTCCCTGTTGACAAAACCTTTCCCTCCTCTTTTGTTGGATTCCCTTTCTTTTCACGAGCATCTCGAACCTGAGAAATGTGACAAAGATCTTGCATCTAGAAATGTAGATATCCCATCACTTGCTTCCCCTCAAAACAACCCTTTTTTCCATGTGAAAGAAAATGGTCCGTCATGACAATGCTATCATGGAGAAAGAATCTCCACGACAGCGCATGATGCACAATGTCAGCCTCATACAAAATCGACATCAGCTCATGGCTCTGAGAACTCGGTCAAAGTGACTCCACCCACCTATCAACCCGTATGAGCGCATAACAACATGTAGGTCAAGCCATACAACACAACTAGCGTCAGCTCGTGGCTCTAGTCACCTGACCAGGGTAGTCCCACCCGCCTACTTTTTCCGCTCCCTAAGCTTCTTTGAGCTTCTCTTGAAGACTCAATACGAGTACCAAGCCTTTCAATTTGATGCTTAGGCTCTTTTCTATTCAGTCCAGTAGATGCTTCATCTAAGCTCAAAGTATGTACATGTGAAGCATAAAAGTCCAGACCTATCTCTTCATCATTAGAAATCATCCAATCTTCATTTTCATATATAGTTCACGATAGCATATCAGCTACCACATTATTCCTCCCAGCTATATGAACAAACTCAGGATTTAGCGACTTAATGTACGCTATCCATCTTAACATGGCAATGTCTACAGTGGAACAATTCACAATCATTCCCAACAATGGTAAGTAGTCTGTTTCCACTACCACATTTGCCCCAATCAAATATTCTTTATCGTTCTTTAGTGTAGTCACTATACCCCAAAGCTCTCGCTTAATTTGAGGGTAACTTCTCTAGCGAACATTTAGAACTTTAGCTCCAAAACAAATTGCATATCTTTTTCCTTCATCATCCTCTTGGCCAATCGCCCAACCTATACCTGTCAGACTCGTGTCTATGGTGATGTATATTTCTTTATTGTCACTGTAGTCGGCCTTTCTAAGCAGTGGTGCCTCTACAAGTGCCTTCTTTAATTTTCTCACAACTTGAGTATGTATGTCTTTCCATTGAAATCTTTGCCCTTTCCTAAGCAATTGATAGAGTGGATCGGCAACATGGGCAAAATGAGGAATCCATACAAATTAGAAAACACATGCCCCAAGAAATCTCCTCACCTCAGTGATTGAGGAGCAAACCTCTTTCATGTGTTGAATGGCGTCTACTTTCTTCAGACACGGCTTCCTTCCTTTAGGTCCACAAAGACTTCCTACAATTAATACCTCTTGCACTCCAAATACTAATTTTTCTACAGACAATGTCAAATGAACCTCTTCCAGCCGACTGAGAATGGATTCGCAATCATTTATGTGCTTTTTAACAAATTTCCTACATCCATCCTCGTCAAGAGTCTTGTCTTTATCTCTTTCTTCGCAGCCTTTAAGAGGGACATCGTCAATGAACGGCATGGTCAGATGCATAATAAAATCCCTAAGCATCTTATGCATACCATTCATCATATGTGCCACCGAGTTCATGGTGCCTTGTGGCAAAGTGCACATACGCACGAGCCCAAGTGGTGTCCTCATAGTCGTCAGGTCATGGCTTTCGAGAGCTAGCTAGAATTGATCATACCCAGAGTGTAAATCTCCCATTGAATAAATAGATCTTCCTGCAAAGGCTTCTGCAAACTCATCTACAATAGGCCCGATTCCCATATTTCTAATTGTCACTTTATTCACCGGCTGTAGATCTTGGATAAATCTTAATGACCCATTTTTCTTTGGTACTGTAAACCATCGGTTAGAATAGGGAGCACTTGATGGCTCAAGAATCCCCATTCTAATATTCTCATTCAATAGGTCAATTAGCTTTGAAATATGAGCTTTTGGTACTAGAATCGGTCAGAGATTCCAAGGTACATGTGGTATCGTGAAAATTATCATAGGTGTCACCACAGTGGATCTACACATCCAATTTCCTAAGCATTGAAAGAGAAAGCCTTTCCATGCTTGAATATCATCCGAGAGAATAGATTCTTCTCCTTTTCACTGAGGAAACCATCTTTTCCTAATTGAATTTGCTCAAGAGTCTCTTTAGGGAATTCGTGACCTATTTTTCTTTTATCTCTGAGAGGTGGCTGAAATTTTGCACCGTCCATAAGTTTGTTACTATCTTTAGGAAGCGAAACTGCAACTGGCTTTATCTTTTTATCAATTGTTTTGTATTTTGTTTCAACGAAGACTTCTTTCCTTATTTCATCTTGCTCAAACTTTGTTATTTCCTTGTACATGGAAATAGAGTGTGTTTGAATCACATAATCACTCCTCCTTCCTTGAATCAACTCTTGTAGAACAAATAGTGTGTTTGCAAAAGATATCTCATCAAAGACTCCGGAAAATTTTCTCATCGAAGTCAAGTACTCTACACCCATAAAAATTTCTTTGAAGATCTTCTATGTATTGTTTTTCCCAATCTTTTAACTCAAAAGAAACATGAAACTGAAATGAATTTGTTGAAGAAAGTGCTATGAAACTTGATATAAACACATTTACATTCGGGATCTTTTCACTTTCCAAGCTTTCGTAGTCATGATTTATGAAAGCTTCATTTAAAAACTTTGATCCTCAAATTGTTCAGGAATAGGTCATGTTTGAAGAGAAGTTCTATTCTTGACATGGTCTACACAAACCGTCATAAATTGGACCACCTTCTTTCCATATTGGATTCGCGCATAGGCCAATCCATCCTCCAAGACTCTTGTTTCCATTCTCAAGGCAGTAATGTATGGCGGCCCTAAAATCAACGAGTAGCTGGAATGATCTTACATGAAAAAATTTTGATAATCACTAACATCCCCAATTGTAACTAGTGCCTGCGGGCATGCACCAAACAACTCACCTGGCATCGAATTCAAAGCCCTGATACTCCAACCTGGGTGCATATCTATTGGCCATTTTTCCTTCATGTAGAGATCTTTGGACATTAAGTTAACTTTAGATCCGTCATCAATAAGAGCGATGACTAGTATACTAATTGTATCTAATCGCACCAATGTCTCAGTCGGTATCTAGTATAATGACGTGAAGGAGTTGTTTCTGAAGAATTCCACTCTAATAACATTTCCTCATGTGCACATGGTTGTGCATTAGTTTCAATCGGTTCAAGTATATATTTCAGTTCTTGTAATTGTGTTTGCACTGCATGGACAAGTGTCTCTTCATCCATCTTCTCAGTCTCTTGCATGTTAGCTATTGGTTGCCGTTTTCTTCTTAAGAGATCAATTATTGATGGAGAATGTAAATCTCCAAAAGAGCAAGCTATCCTTGATGTTAGACCACCTCTATATCAAGAATAACTTCAGACTCCACTTAATTTTAAAAGACAATCACCAAATTATCAAGAAATTGATTAACTGTGAAAAATCACTTCTCAGAAAAAGTCTACTGCACATTAATCACTCATTGACTGATCATTCATGTAAAGGTTTTTACAAAACTTTGTAGAATATGTTGCCTAGAGGTTGTGCACTTTCTCCAAGTTAAATCACTTCAAGTGCTTGAGTAGATTGTGAGAAATGACTCAAATAATTTACCTATGTCTGAAATTGCCTTTCTATAACAACGACTTTGACACCTGTAACTTCTAAGCTATAGTTCTCCCAAACTATAGCTCGTTTAATCAAATGCTTTTAGCCAAAGATGGCTCACCTCTCAACTTAAATTTTGAGTCCTCATTTGTGTAAAACTTTACACTATGCACTGAGCACTGTCCATTTCTTTGACCATCGAATCTGCACCTATTTCAGAAGACACTCAGAACTTTCTTACATATGAATGTTCCTATTCAAAATTCTCTCAGCCTGTTTGCAATTGGACTCTCAAACTTTAACCATAGATAGATTAACTATGGACTTAGATGTGTACAAAAGGATTTCTCATAAGATTAAGCATAGAAGGAGAACTAGAGAAAAGATCGACGTGCAATTCTCTGAAAACTTTTCCTTCTCATAAATCTTCATACATTTGATGGATGACATACATAATATTCATCTCATTCTTTCCTATTCTTCTATTCTTAACATCTATTGTCTTCTCTATCTCTTCTATATCTCTCTACGACTATAAGCACGTATATATATATATATATATATATATATATATATATATATATATATATATATATATATATATATATATATATATATATATATATATATATATATATACACGAGTCTAACTCGTTACTTTATCAAATACATTGAAATATTTCCAAGGATAATGTACAAAAGAACTTAGTTTCTGAATCTATTCTTTCCCTTGAAACTGATCTTCAATCTTTCATTTATCTTTTCACTTCTGGACTTTATGTAATCACTAATTGTTGATTGTTCTGCTCCAATAGCTCCCCCTCAATCATCAATTGTGATTACCTGCGTCTTCTTTATTCCTGCCATATCTTTAAACCTCTGCAACTTTGGTCCATCCAACTTTTTGTCATCATATCTGCAAGTTGATCTTTTGTAGGAGTATGCATGACTTCAATTTCTTTATCAATAACCTTCTCTCTCAAAAAATGATACTGAATTTCAATATGTTTAGTTCTAGCATGAAACACAGGATTTGCTGCCAAGTATAAAGAACTCATATTGTCTCCACAAATGATAGGAGTACTCTGAACAACATCAAAACTCTTCATAAGTGTCTTTAGCCATATTACTTCTTTTGCAGCTTCCACCATGCCTTTGTATTCTGTTTATGTAGATGATAAAGCAATTGTATGTTGCTTCTTAGAACACCATGAGATTAGCTTATCTCCCACATAACACAAATATCCATGTGTTGATCTTCTATCATCAGAATTACCTGCCCAATCTGCATCACTGTATTTCTTGACCCTTGTATCTGAAGTAAAACCATAATACAAACCTTCTTTAAGTGTGCCCTTGATGTACCTAAGTACTCTTTGTCCTGCAATCCAATGTTCCTTTCTAGGACAATGCATGAATTGAGATAGAACTCCAACTGCATATGATAAGTTAGGTCTTGTTAATGTAGCATAAATCAAGCTACCCACCAAACTCTGATAGAGCTTCATACCTTTGAATTCCTCTCCTCCATATTTAGTCAATCTATGATTCACTTCCATTGGAGTTGGTGCTATCCTACAATCTTCCATTTTAAATTTGATTAGCAAATTTTTCAGATACCTTTCTTGAGTTACATATACTCCATGTTGAGTATATGAAATCTCCATTCCCAAGAGGAATGCCAAATTTCCCAAATCACTGATTTTGAACTCTTTCTCCATCTGTTTCTTAATCATGTGTATGCCTTTGTCATCTGTTCCTGTAAGTATTATGTCATCAACATAAATACAAACATAAATAAATCCATCTTCACTTGCTTCGACTAGCAAGCTACTATCTGCCTTTGATGCTTGAAATCCAAGTTCCTTCAAGAACTTTACAAGCCTATAATTCCATGCCCTTGGGGCTTGCTTCAATCCATACAAAGCTCTCTTGAGCTTACACACATAATTTGGATACACTTGATCTTTGAAACCTTCTGGTTGCTCCATGTAAACTTCATCTGAAATATAACCATTCAAAAAAGCATTTTTAACATCTAATTGAGATCATTTTCAACCTTTGCAAGCAGCAATTGCTATGAGTGTCCTGATGGTTGTCATCTTTGCCACAGGACTATAAGTCTCTTCATAGTCCACTCCATATGTCTGTGAATATCCCTTCACAAAAAGTCTAGCTTTGTACCTAGACACACTTCCATCTGCAAATCTTTTTGTTTTGTAAACCCACTTACATCCAATGATTTTCTAGCTATAAGGTTTAGGAACCAGATCCCATGTCTGATTTTCCATCAATGCATCATACTCCTCTTGCATAGCTTCTTCCCAATTCTTCTTCAATTTGGCTTCATCATATGTAGATGGAACTTCATTTGCTTTTACCATGTAAGCATAATCCTTAGTAGTCAAAAATGAAGTATCATAGCTATACCTTGTAGGTTGCCATTTGTGCCTTGTAGACCTCCTGAGTTCTCCACTTCTTGAGGTTTCTGGTTCATCACACTCTGGATCAAACCTTGGCACTTCTTCACCTTCAACTTGTATTTCATTTTTCTCTTCTTCATCAAATATCTGAACCTTTGTTTTGCCTTTCTTCTGATTCATAATTTCTTCAACTTCTGCATACACATTAGATGTATCTGCATACCAAGTATTTTGCTCATCAAATGTAACATCCTTGGACACAAGGAATTGTTTTGTGGATGGACTCCACAACCTATAACCCATCTGCTTGTCATCATAACCAATGAATACATACTTCTCTGCTTTAGGCTCCAATTTATGCCTCAATTGACATGGCACATATGCATATGCAAGGCATCCAAATATTTTACAATGATCCAAGGTAGGTCTCTTAACCCACCAAGCTTCATATGGTGTCATACCCTGCAAAGCTTTACAAGGCAATCTATTAACCAAATATGTGGCTGTGTTTACAGCCTCAACCCACAAATAATTTGGACAATTCTTCTCTTTCATCATGGATCTTGCAAATTCAACAAGTGTCCTATTTCTTCTTTCTGCTACACCATTTTGTTGAGGAGAGTACCTACAAGTAACTTCTCTCTTTATACCTGCATTCCACAAGTAATCACTAAACTCTTTATACCTGCATACCTCCATCTGACCTTAACCTCTTTAATTTTTGACCTGTAATTCTTTCTGCATATGCATGATAGTGTTTAAATGTATTAAACACTTTTAATTTGTCTTTGATCACATAGATTGTGATCCACCTGGTAGCATCATCAACATATATGACATAATATCTTGGACCATTTATACTAAAATCCTTTGAAGGACCCCACACATCTGTATGTACCAATTCAAGTCTTTTTGAATACATAAAACCATACTTATTGTATGATTGCTTATGAGCCTTACCTAACTGACATGCTTCACATCTGTATGTCATGTGTGTTGGTGCATTTTTCTCAAGCCTACATGCTTGATATGCTTGATATTATCCTCATTTGTAAGTGACATGTGTAGTCATGTGAACACCTCTTGTAAAAGAGTTCATTTTATCTCTTGTAAACGGAAAAAGAAAAAAGGAAAAGGATGGCTTACCTCATCCATGATGTAAAAGCAAACTCGTGGCTCTAACTACCTAAAACCACGAATTTTTGAGCTGAGGGAATCTCTCCTAACTTTGGGGATCACTTTTACGTGGATCCATTTGAATTTGAATTTAAAACTCCCTCCAAGAATAGCTATAAAAAGAGCAAGAAGGAAGAGGTGATTAGCAAGCCTTGTACGTGACCACTTCATGTCATTTTGTAGAGATTGAAGAGCTTACTCCATAGCTCTATCATTCTACTCCCATTGTGCAAAGACTCATTGCCAATGTGGTTGTAATCATATGTGAATTTATACATTTATTATCATCTACTTCTCTGTTTTGTTCTCTGCTACACTCACTCAGAGCAGTACCTTCAAAAGGTCATATATCGAGTTCTACTCAATATTTTTCCGTGTTTTAAAGTGCGTGGGTTAGCTTGTACCGTCTACTTTTTGTGTATAAATGTTTCTGGTCATTGGACTAATATTTTTGAAGATATCTGCATTTTCCTGCTCACTAGTCTATCTCTACAGAGCCCCGAGAATAGTGGGCATGTTCCAAAAATTGATGAAACTTGTTCTCAGTGCTCAGTCCATAATTTGAAGTGTTTTAACTTGGATTGGAAAGCTTGCTAAGTCTATTTGCTATGCCCAAAAGGAATTTTTCTAATTCCTACCAGGTTGAGAGAACTGTTCATTTTTTCAGTAGGTGTATGTCCAAAAATAGCAAGTTTTGGGAGCTAGTCATTTCGCAACTAGTCTGTCTTGACTTAAACTTTTGGGATACATGTTCCGAAGTACTTGGCTGATATTTTGGTGGATTTTGGAAGCTCAAAGGGTCTACTAATCAACTCTGAAGTCTCAGTTGGCTGGTGTGAAGCTGGTTGTAGCAGCACCTACTCATCTTTGGATTGCATCCACCATCTCTCTTCACAATGTGTTGACCTGCAATGTTAGGCAACCCAAGTACTAAACCATTGTTTATCATTTCTTTGATACCTCTCTCATTAAAATGTCCAAGTCTTTTGTGCCAAAGATCCAATTCTGACACCTTTTGCTCTCCATATGCAAACATAGCATGTCCAATATTTCCTTGTACCTTTAATGTGAAGAGCCTTCCTTCCTTCTTCCCTGTAACAATCTGTTTATACCCTTGACTAGGGTCTTCAACATAAACTCCATCATTAGTGAACTGTTGGCAGCAGCCTTGGTACACCAGGACTTACAAGACGAGAAAGTCAAAGAAGGGAGTCAGAGCGAAGGGACAGCACGAGCAAACAGGGCAGTCAAAGAAGATCTGGCAAGTAGGCCAATATTTTTTCAAGACATTAATGCAAACCAGAGAGATGGATATGCAGGGAAGAAGAGCAAGTAGGGAGCTTGAAGATATGTATGGCAGATCACTAGAAGAAATCCCTACAACAACAGTGATTTTTATCACTAATACTCATTGTAAATCTCATTTCACATTTTTGTAGCTCCATTTTGTGCAAGCCAAGGAGTCCTTGAGCTTGAGGAGCCTTAGAAGTAGTGGCGTACCAATTTTCATAATTTTTAGATCTCGTTTGAGCCCCCAAATAAGCCCTGGAACCTAATTTTTAACTAGGCCGGACACTAGGTCTGGACAGGGCCAAAAGCTAGTCAAAAACTATAAAAGGAGCTAGAGAGCTCATTTTTGAGGGGAGATTGTAATTGAAACGGACTTGTAAGAGCATTTTGAAAGTAATCTAAAAAGCTCCATTGATTCTCACTCTTTGTCTTGCCTTGTGTGCGCGTGTGTGTGTATGTGTGTGCAGGCTTGTGTGCTTCTCACTCACGCACTTGTGCCGCCACATGCTCGAGGTCTTCATACCATCCTCACGTCTTCCCGGATTGACATTAAAGGAGGTGCTACTCATCATTGAGCTACACCAAATTTTGGCGCCGTTGCCGGGGATCGAGCTTTGAGGACGAGCGTGTGATGGTAAGACGTAGAGTTGACGCGTTGGAGTTGTAGGTATTTTCTTCACTCACATCGATTTTCTTTTACTTTCTTCACCATCTTCATCACCATCATCATCATCACCATCTCCCACGTCCATCTCCATCATCGCGAAAATTTCAGTTTTTTGACTATATCCCCATCTCCACCTCATTTCCCTCATTTCACTTGTGAGAGAGAGCGAGAGAGCGAATTTGCATGTGCTGTTTTTTGCATGTTTTGTGAGCTTTCTGCAGGTACAGGCCGCATCATCATCCCCAGCACCCTGCGCAGGTACGGAAATCTGAGTAACTGTCTGTGTGTCGCCGAGCTCTGTCAATCGCGACCGACTGAAAATTTGCTCTAATTGCTAAACAAAGTGCATATCCATAACCTACAGGCCTAGAGCTTCCCAAAAATGTGTTTAGTTTTTTAAAATTCCACAGATTTCTGTCAATCGCGATCGACACATCAATCGCGATCGACAAACCACGACGGACAGATCTGTCAATCGCGATCGACTCGTCAATCGCGACCGACAGCCCACGACGGCTCTGTCAATCGCGACCGACAGAG
This sequence comes from Ceratopteris richardii, assembly GCA_020310875.1. Lineage (NCBI taxonomy): Eukaryota > Viridiplantae > Streptophyta > Polypodiopsida > Polypodiales > Pteridaceae > Ceratopteris > Ceratopteris richardii. Next base: position 34,971,648 of record CM035420.1, on the reverse strand, counting down.
TCAACGACCGATTGACCACGACCGACTGACCATACGCGTGACACGTGTCAATCGCGATCGAGTCATCAATCGCGATCGACTCATCAATCGCGACCGACACAGTCAACGACTGTTTGACCACGATCGACAGACCCTCGCGACCGACCTGTCAATCGCGATCGACTCATCAATCGCGACCGACAGAGTCAACGACGCTTTGACCACGATTGATTGACTTTTCGGCCACGTGTCAATCACGACTGACCAGTCAATCGCGATTGACAGCCACGACGGACCTGTCAATCGCGATCGACACGTCGATCGCGACTGACCTGTCAATCGCGACCGACAGACTTTGCGAACGCGTTAGAAGGGCAAATTAGGTCAAATTTTTAGGGCAAAGTGATTGGTCTAAATTGTGATTAAGTGTGGGACAAGCTCAAGGGTGTAGTATTGCATTGTTAGGCCGTGCCACAAGCTACTCGAGTATTCCTGTTTGACTGTTAGCTTGTATTGAATCCTGGGTTAACTCCCTAAACCCTGAACAGTCCTAACTTTTTCATACTAAATCCAATTTTTGAGCTCTTGGGCTTGTTGGAAAGCTCGTGGCATATACTACGCGCCCTCAACTGTTTTTTATAAAGATAATGCATGGATTTTTAGAGAGGGTATTTTGAAGTTGACCACACCCAGGGGGATCAAAGTCAGGGGTCTTTAGAATTATTCTCCTAAAAGTCACAATGCAAATGAATGTTTGTGTCACATGAATGAAAGTGGTTGGTTTTGTTCTTTGAATATAAGCATTAAGCTAACCGTGGGTCCTTGATAGGTCCATTGAGAGCAACTGAGAGCGTACAAAGCAAGGTTTCTTTGCAAGCTTGAGAACCGGGTTCTTGAGCACCATAAAGCAAGGGATCAACAAGTAAGGTTGGATTATTCTCAACTCCCTCTGTCATTTCCTAGCTCAAGCTAAGAACGAGTAGAGATAGGAGTAAGCCAGGGCAACGATAGGCAGCTATCAAGTTGAAGACTACCTAAAAACTCAAGTTGAAGTTAAAAACATAATCTCTGTACTGTCGATAACCTAAAGAAAAAGAACCTAACGTGGAACGATCCACCTGAAAGTACGAAGAACATTCAAGTGTTCCTGACGACGTGACATCAGACAAGACCATAAACACAATAATTAACTAAAAAGAATCAAGTGACTGGTACCAATTGATTGGCAACGAGGTTGTACTCGGGAAAAAATTGGGATAATCGGTTAGGCATATGAACCTTCGATCAGGACGACACCTAGCCAGGGAGAGACAAAGCCTTAGGTCTTCAGAGGCTAGTGTCAATCATACTGCAAGGTCTTGGGCCCAGCAGTTGAGCCACCACTCATACTACCCTAGCTCTGAGACCAGTGAGTCAGAAATGTCTCAAGGCATGGACAGACCTACGGGAAGTTCAGGAGTGCCTTACCTATACAGGGTAGAAGGCCCTTACAAAACACAGCTGGAGTACCTTAGGACCAACCGATTAGGTGCTAGCATCTATGAGGACGGCCTAGGAAGATCCGTGGTCCAGATTAAAAACCCTGACCAATCTATAGGACTAGAACATCCAGCTGTCAAGTTTGAAAATGGTGCATACCTGGACAAGGAAGGAACTATATATGTTGTCACTAGTCACCCTGATAGGACAGATGACTTCGGGAATGTAATCTCAGAAGCGGATTTAGGTGACCTAGAACAAGGGAACATGGGTGCGGAACCTAGAACCCCTCGAGGTAAATCAATTCTCACTAGGATTATCACGCCTGAATGGGTCCCCCAAGACAACAAGAGCATAGAGTTGCTCCTCAATCGAGAAACTGATGAAGCCTTTTGGAGGTATAAGTCTAATCAGCCAACTGATATAGGAAATATCATGATCTATGAGCTTAAGGATCCGGATAGCCCAGGCAGAGTGACCTACTTAGATCATGCTTCAGAATGGATCTTTGTGGTGACAGAAAATGATAGGCATGCCTACACTTGGAAGGGTGAATTTATTTTCCCCCAACCAAGATCAAATGTATCCTATGGTCACCCTGGGGCGGGAACTTCCCAAGCGCATGGTACGCAAAGAGACAGAAGTAGAGATAGACCGGAAGTAAGCTTTGCCAACCTTGTAGGCAGAGAAAGAACGAGAACGGAGACGAATAGGGTAGAACCTCCTGAGATACATAGAGCCCACAGGAACCAAAGAAATGTAGATGGATTCCCTCTGCCGAGGCCTAGAGAGCACGCAAGAACTTTGAGACCCACCCAGCTAGTTAAGTCCATGAAGAATTATTTTGACGGCACAGGAGATCCCTATGATCATGTGGCAGAGTTCAAGCAAGTCTTGAGAGCTGAACAAGTGGAAGATCTGTTCACGCAGTACAATGCCTTCGGTCTAACCCTTAGGAACACAGCACTTACATGGTTTCAACCATTGGATGAGCGTCAGTTCAGGAGCATAGACCAACTCCTAGAGGCTTTCATTGTAGAGTTCTCTAAGAGTGGCATAAGACACAATACTTCCTCATTGATCCACAGCTTCAAGCAAACCCCTCAAGAGACCGTGAGACTTGCAGGAAGAAGATTTAGGCAATACCTGGAAAGATGTCCTATTTCGGAGCTCCCCACATCTGCTAAACAAGTAGCCCTATTCCTTGATGGATTGCTGAGTACAAAATTGAGATCCTATGTGTATCTGAAGGACCCTAGGACTATAGAAGAGTGTGTACGCATGTGCATTGACATTGAAGATAACCTAGGGGAAGAGCTAGAGCTTTCCAAAATCTATAAAGATTCAGATAGCGCATCTAGCCACTCTTCCACTCAATCTACATCAATTGAGGAACTCGCTGAGAAGGTAGCTCAGAAATTAGGTGTAACTAGCAAACAGATCCCAAGGTTTGCCCCTGTGAAAAGGTGCTATACATGCGGTGGTGACCATATGGCGAATGTCTGCCCTATTATGGCTCAACCCCAAGTTAACCCTAGTAGCCAGTACTGCACCATAGAACGGAAGTACACAAACCACACTGCGCAAGATTGCCCATACAACAAGCAGGCAGTTAGACAACCCTACCCTCAACCCTACCAACAAGGCAGATACCAGAACCAGTATCCTCCACCACCACAATATGCTAGACCCCAACAAACCTATCAGCAACAATATCAGGCCCAACAGAGACCCCAACCGGTGCTAGCTCAACAGCCCCCAAACCCCGCTAACGTGATTCCAGTAAAGTATGCTGTTGCAGAAGAAAACCTGAATAGGGCCATAGTACCAGTAACCCCATTGATCTCGGAAAATGACCCAAGTGACCATAGCTTTGATTCTACACATGTCGATAGTCCCCAGGCTTACTACATGCAGTCTCCAGAACATGGTGAGTCTTACTATAGTGAGGAACCAAGTGAACCTAGTTGGGAGTCAGACTACACGAACGTCATGTATGCAAACCCCAACCCTAGGCCTCAACCTAGGCAAGTAAGACCTCCATTCCCAAGAGGACCGTGCTACAGATGCCAGGAAGATCATCTCATTCGTGATTGTCCCTTGCCCCCACCTACACAACCCCAGTCAGTGACTATCCAAGGTTTTTGCCAAGATTGTGGAAAAGAGCATCTTTTACGAGATTGCCCAAAGAACCCAAATAATATGCCAAAAATCACTCCGATCAATGTGATTGGTTTGGTTGTAGATTCCTCAGGAAGCGTCACTTCCACTGCACCAGTGCAGGTAGTCACTAGAGCTCAGGCTTTGCAGCAAAACCAAGAGACAAACCAGAGTAAGAACTCAGAGGCTAGTGAAACCGAGAGCATAACAAAGAAAAGGACTAGAGCATGGAAAGATAGTCGGGAAAGAATGAAAAGACAATGGGCTAAAAAGATGAGTGAACTTGAGGAAAGCATAAGAGAAACCAAAGCTAGGATAACTGAAATCACCTCTCAAATCCCCTCTCACATCACCCCGTCTCCACCACTCCCATCTCCATCCGACTCATCACCATCCCTATCGCCTCATCAAATCCCACCACCCCCTAGAGTAGGATCAGTTCTAGCAGATCCCACTCCTGAAGACCTAAACATGATGCTTAAAGCATATCAGGCCAGAATCCAAGAAGGGCCAAACGTCACGGATCATGACAAGTGCTATCCTAGAGCTGACCTAGAGATAGAAAGAACCAAATTGTGCGCGAAAATGGTCGCATTGGCTCAGACTATGTTTGAAGCCAGTCGCCTTTTCAATTACTCGGGCTCAGCCAAGACGCAATTACACTTGGATGGATTCCTAGAAAAGTTAGAGAGGATAATTGCCAGATCTGACAATGAAGAAAAAAATCAAGAGAAAGAAAAAGCAAGCAAAAACCTGAGCCATTCCCCATCGGAAGTTTATGCAGCCAATTCCACTAAACCAGACAACTTCCCCTCCTTAGAAAGATTAGAGAGGCTAACTGCACAGCCAGAAAAGGAGCCTATCCCTCAAAAAAAGGAAAGGGCAAGAGAACGGATAAGCCAGCCTCTTCAGGAAGCTCATGTGCCTCCTCAAGGAGCCTATCTTCCTCCCCAAAGGTCACAGGTGCCTCCCTCGAAAGCTTATGTACCTCCACAGGTAACCCACATTCCTTCCCAGAGAGCGTATGAGCCTGTGCGGAAAAGTAATAGCATAAGTAATCCTCCCCAAGAAGCTTGTGCTTCAGCTATCTATGACAACGAGGAAAGAGCCAACGATAGGATAAGCCCTCCTTCCCAGGTAGCATATGTACCTAATTCTACGGAGCCAGACACTTCTTCTTCTATGAATCGGTTTGCACCAGACTTCCTACGAGAGATTCAAGAAGACAAATGGGATAACGAAAGTGAGGTCGCCCCTCCTTTTGAACTGGTGGACGATGCACACGACCAATTTCCACAAGACATCCCATCAATTTACGGGGAACATGAGTGTGCTCAATCTCATGAGAGATTGGACTTTGAGTCTAATTCCATACAGGAGCTACCCCACTTCACAGGCCCATGGGAAGCAAAGTCCACGTGTATGAGAACACCCACAGTCATGGTAAGGAACGACGACTCAGTCATACCAAGAAACACGGAGGTAGTAACGAACACCAAGGTGCAGCGCAATCTCACTTTGAAAGAACTGCCTGAGGATAGACTAAACGCGGGGAAATATGCAGCCAGTCGAGCAACTGAAGTTGCAAAACCTCATTCCCGGGTAGGATCCCACAGGACAGTGCCAGAAATTCCCTTAGATAAGATAGGAGATATGTGCGAAGGTGAAGAAGGGAACACCTATCTTCCCATTACCTACCAGGAGTACACCACCAAGGCAATTTTGGACTCAGGTGCAGGAGTTGCAATTGCCACCACCTCCTTATGGAAGCGTTGGGGCAAGCCAGCACTCAGGCCAACGAGAATGAAATTGCAAATGGCAGATGGTCACATAGAGAGACCCCTAGGATTGCTAGAAGGAATAACTCTCACCACTTGTGGTGTTGAGTTTGAGCATAGCTTTGCTATATGTGACTTCAGCAAAAATCATGCTTATGAGATGATTTTAGGAAGACCATTTATGCGACAGTTGCAAGTGGTACAGGATTGGGGAACCAACTCCTTGTATTTGCAACACTTGGGTGTTACGACCAAAGTCAATCTCAAGGATTATTCTCATCGAGATGTCCCTCCTATCCAGTGGAATCCCATCCATAGAGCTAAAGATGACACAGAATCTGTGCATTCCATAGAATCTGGATCCTCATGGATGCATGAAGACACCCACTTATGGATGTGCAAGGTAGCAGTAGAGGAAGAGAAGAGAGAAAAGGCCAGAGAGGTAGGTGCGAAAGAAACCCATAGATCAATCCACGACCCAGCCTATGCACCTGTAGTTTTTCCAGACGAAGAATTTGAACCTCACGGTTGGGCAGAAATCTTAGCAACAATGGACGTAGCCATCAACGAAGAACAATGGACACCTCACTGTGATGAGGATGGCTATGATATTTCAGTCTTCTCCATAGAACCAATCATGGGAGAGGCAGTCCTAGAAGAATGCGAACCTAGCCCTGATGCATTTGAGGATGCAAGTGACTCCGATCTAGAGTCAATCATTATGGACCCACCATTTGCATCAGATGAAGAATATTTCCATGAAGTGGAATTTCAACCCCAGAGGCATGGAGAGGTTACAAATGATGTAAGATTAGCAACACATATGACCCCGAAGGAAGAAGGAAAGAAACGAAAGAAGAAAGAAGTCTCACCAGAAGAGGAAGAATCTTTGTTTGAGGTCCCCGAAAATTTTAAGAAGTATGAGATAGATGACAGGAGAGTCATGATAAGAATGCCTAAACGAGAGGCACAATCAGGAGAGGCCTATGATAACAAAGAAACTACCAAGAAAATCGTAGTGGCCCTAGAAGAAGGAGAGGAGAGATGCACGCATATAGGCCATGACCTGACAGAAGAAGAAGAGCACGAATTGATTGCCTTGCTAAGAGAATACAGAGATGTATTCGCTTGGAGTTACAAGGATTTGAAAGGGGTTGACCCAGACATATGCTCGCACACCATCCCCATGACTTCAGATGCTAAACCCTCTAAGCAAAAGCCTTATACATATAACGATAATTACGCAGCTAAGATCAAAGAAGAGATAGATAGATTGGTCGAAGCTGGATTTATCTATGAAATTGAGCACACTGAATGGGTATCCCCCATTGTAGTGGTGCCCAAAAAGAATGGCAAACTGCGTGTGTGCATTAACTTGAAAAAGGTTAATGCCGCCACGATTCGAGATAACTATCCGCTTCCCATCACAGAACATCTCTTAGAAAGAGTGGCAGGCAAGGAAGTGTACAACTTCCTTGATGGATTTTCTGGCTACAATCAAGTAGCCATAGCTCCAGAGGATCAGCATAAGACAGCCTTTGCCACAGAATGGGGCATTTTTGCTTTTAGAGTAATGCCATTTGGGCTTACCAATGCACCAGCTACCTTCCAGAGGCTGATGTGCCATGTGTTTAAGGAGTTCCTAAGGAAGAGTTTAGAAGTCTATGTTGATGATCTTTGTGCTCATTCCAACGTTAGGCAAACTCATATTCCTGAACTCAGACAAATCTTTGACAAATGTAGAGAATATCAAGTCTGCCTAAACCCAGAAAAGTGCGTTTTTATGGTCAGGCAAGGCAAGATTCTAGGACACATAGTGTCAAAGAATGGCATATCTACTGACGAGGAGAAAGTGCATAGCAGAGCTACCTAGGCCAAAGAATGTCAAGGAAGTACAAGCTTTCATGGGGCATTGTGGTTATTATCGACGATTTATACACATGTACGCTGTCATTGCAAAGCCCATGTACGGACTTCTGACAAACTTTGAATGGACGGATGAATGTGAGAATTCCTTCCAAGAGCTTAAACGAAGATTATGTTCAGCGCCAATCTTGACCACACCAGATTGGAATAAGCCATTCCATGTTCATGTGGATGCATCCAATTATGCTATTGGATGTGTGCTCGCACAACCTACTGGTGAAGGTAATATGGATCTTCCAATTGCCTATGCCAGTAGACAATTGAATGCGGCTGAACGAAATTATACCACTACTGAACGAGAAGGATTAGGCATGGTATATGCAGTTAAAAAGTTTAGACATTATTTGCTTGCAAATAAGTTTAAATTTTTTACGGACCATCAGGCATTGTTGTACTTAGTAAACAAGCCATGCAATACGGGAAGATTAGTAAGATGGTTTCCCCTGCTAATGGAATATGATTTTGAGGTTGTGGTAAGAAAAGGTAGAACTCATTTGAGAGCTGATCATCTCTCTAGGCTCACATCGGGAGAAGCCCCACAAGGAGTGTCAGATGACCTTCCTGATGCTTACTTGTTTAATTTGGAAGTTGTGCCGCAGTGGGCTAAGCCTTTGGTACCAGTCTTGACATACGGGCCTAACCATCCAGTGGTGAACACACGGAATAGAGAGGTTGTAAAAGCCCAAAAGTATCACATCATGGCCGGAAGCATGTACAAGCACACAGATCAAGGGATCTTGGCTTGTTGCGTAGAAGAGGATGAGTACGCTAAATGGTTGCAATTAGCACATGTAGGTGCATTAGAGCAACACCATTCAAAGCAAAGAACTTTGCAGACTCTAAAGAGATTCGGAGTGCATTGGCCAACTATGGAAGCTGATGTCCAAAAGTTGTGCAAGGAATGCCCAATCTGTTGCACTAAACCACCAGTGGAACATGCCACTCTTTATCAAGTATCCATTGTGCCAGATTGGAGCGAACCACTAGTATCATTCCTGAGGACAAACACTTTCCCCCCAGACATGACTCTGGCTAGGAAAAGGAGTTTAGAACAAGAAGCCTTGGATTACTCACTCATTGGTGATAATCTATACAAACGCGGTAAGGATGGTTACCTGAGACTGTGTGTCCATGAAAGTGAATATCTCAAGATCTTGGAAACTGCTCACCAAGGGGTAGCAGGAGGACACTTTGGACCAGATCGGGTGATCAAAGCGATACTATTTGCGGGCTTCTGGTGGCCTACCCTTCACATGGATGCACATACCTATGTGAAACGGTGTGATGTCTGTCAAAGGACTCAGTATCCTATACGCAAAGATGAGATGCCACTGAAACCTATGATGGGTGGACGTGCATTCTCTAAGTGGGGAATAGACTTCGTAGGTCCTATTAATCCCCCAGCGAAAGGTTCTCATGCGGAATACATCATTGTGGCAACAGATTATCTCACCAAGTGGGTAGAGGTAAAAGCTACAACCAAGAACGATGCTCAAACAACTGCTAAATTCTTGTTTGAGAATGTATTCACGAGATATGGACTACCCATAGAGCTTGTAAGTGATAGAGGCACTCATTTCTTGAACGAAGTGATTGAAAATCTACTCCAAGAATTCTTGGTAATACACAAGAAGTCTGCCCCTTATCACCCTCAAGCTAATGGACAAGCTGAGAGCACTAATAAGATTTTATGCAATGTACTGACAAAATTAGTGAACACTAAACGCTCTGATTGGGACAAACAGCTACACCATGCTGTTTGGGCATACCGAGTTGCCTACAAAACGGTACTCCAAGCCACCCCCTTTCAGATGGTATTCGGCCAAAACGCTGTGCTACCCTTGGACTTCCTAATCCCTACATTGAGAGTAGCACAAGAACACCAATGGACAGGTCACGAACTCTCCTCTAGGATCTTTGACCTTGAACGATTAGGGGAAACAAGACTAAGAGCCGCTGCAGGAATATATGCCGCCAAGAAGAGACAGAAGGCATATTTCGATGCCCATGTGAAGGATAAAGGTTTGAAAGCAGGAGATCTAGTCTTGGTCTATACACTCAAACAACACGCGAGGAAGCTAGAAAAGAGAGGCTACGGACCTATGATCATCAATAGGATCTCCACAAGTGGAGCAGTGCAATTGGCCACATTAGAGGGTGATGTTCTCCCTAACTATATTAGCGGTTGCAGAGTCAAGTTGTACCAGGAACCCCTCACGGAAGAAATGCTTAGCCGACTCAATACTGCTAAGAAACGCAAAGAGGAAGAAAAGCGAGTGCGAGAAGAAGCTCAAGCAGAAGCTTTAGAACGCATTAGAAGAATGAAATTACGTAGGCAAGGTAGAGAGCAGCCTAGGACGAATGACTATGTAAACCAAGGATTTCCTATGGCAATGTGTGAAGTTGCAGGAACAAGCCCGAATAGAATAATTGATAGACGTCCTTTCATAACCATAGACATAGGACAAGGAGAGAGTACAAGGACCGTAAGAGCCTTGATTGACTCAGGTGCAGCCACTAGTGCTGTTAGAATGTCTTACTGTCAAGAGTTACAGTTAACTGTCAATCCTGTGGAGGCATATCTTATAGGATTGGGAGGCGTGGAAACCCCTTGCATGGGCGAGGTGGAACTTCCCCTCTACATTCATGATGAAGCAATGACAGTCAAAGTACTAGTGTGTCAGGATGAGGATCTCACTGAGCCTCTCGTCTTGGGTCAGGATTGGATCTATGACCAAGCAGTCAGTCTAAACCTAAGAAGTGGACTTCTCCAGGTTTGGGTCAATCATAGTCGAGTTACAGTAGAATTAGACAATGGAGCACTCAAAGAACTAGGAAAGGCACAGACTCCTGGTCCTTCCAGGGGTACACATGAAGATGACCATGCTGTTCTTGTCCAAAACTATGTGTTGCAGAGGAATGACATTCGCAAAAAAGGAGTCAGGAATGCAAAGGAACTCCCTTCTTTTCCAAAGGCTGGAAAGAGGCAGCAACCCAAGGTGGATCAAAGGCAGAAGAAGCAGGGTACTACCTATGTCAGAGATCAAAAGTACCTGCGCAGCAGAACAGCCCAGCAAATAGATCAGGTATGGGTGCGGAAAGGCGAACGACCAGTTGCACCACCGTCAACTACAGGGGTAAAGCCTCTTATTAGTGACCAACAACGCAACGCTAATAAGAAGTCTTTCAGAAATTCTTCTGCTAAAATAAAATATATTTGGGTGCCCAAGAAGTCGATGAAGGCAAGCCCACAATCAAGACAAATTTGGGTGCCTAAGGCTTGCTTGATGGCACAAGTAGCTACGCTGAGGCCACAACTTAAACAGCATAACGCAGCGACGCATACTGCCAGATTTCACTCGTTCTCAACACTCATGTACACACCAAAACCCAAGAGCGTACATGTAATCAATTGTAAATGGGTCCCAAAAAGGCCTCATCTTCAAACCACGACACCGAGAAGGCTCTGTAGAAACTCTCCGAAACCAAAAGCACAGCCCACCCACTGCATTTGGCAGCCTAGGGTCTGTAATAAACCCCCCGACCCCAATTTGTAAATTCATAACCCACTTACTAACTGCAATAGTTTCCTAGGACAACACAATCACTAACTACACACACTGTCTTAATGCACTTCCTAACCACTAACTCACCATCTACCTTATGTTAATGTTGTAACGAGGACAACAACGGATTTATTTTGTCCATTACAATGTTAACACTTGGTTCTATATTCTCACAGAACCAATCAGCAAACAGGGCCATGGCAGAAGCAGGTACCAGCTCTCACGCCGGATCTGGTCCCCAGATCGTGGACATAGAAACACTTCTCCTTGAGCCACGTCTCACCGCAAGACCGCAAGAGCTTCAAGAAGTGCATGTGCTCCCCATCCAGGATCCTCCTCAAGGACACACTTCTCCAGTAGGTAAGCATGCGCATTGGTTCAGTGATGTTGCTGGACCACTGGGCGATGGAACCTACTTCTGGGAGGCCGAATTGGAGTTCAATGGCAAATGGGGTCGATACCACTTTTTTACACGCGAATTTGAAAGCTACCAAAATGCTGAAGTTATGAGATCAGTTTGGGTCAAAGCAGGTGTGGAAAGTTATTTCAGGACCCACATACCAAAGCCGGATTTTTTACGATGTTCATATCTGATCAGTACAATTACGCCAAGCAGAGTCAAGGGCGGCGACAGCACCTTTGTGTTGCCATCACTGCTGCCGGGTAATGAGCTCAAAAGATTCAAGTTGACCCTCAATCTGGTAAGAGAAGCGTTGGCTATGTATGGCATGCACATCCCAACAGAAAAGGAAACCATGGTTCCAGGTCGAATGAAGCACAAGGATCTTAATAAGCTCAAGGACATGGTGGCGATGACACCTACCATTGCGCTTCACCTGCGAACCATCATGCAGCATTTTGCGTTTCCCGCCCAAGAACGATTCACTATGCCCCCGAAAAAAATATGGTTCAGTTTATATCTAGCAGAAACCGAAAGCCTACCCATCAATGTCCCACACTGGATCATAGACCAGATCCACCTAGCACATCAAAGGTGGAACAAGAAACAGAAGAATGTGCTCCACGGGTGTTGTGCTTTGACCAGAATAATCTACAGATGCTTGGCTTATGACGTGCCTGTTCAGCGGGCACTCGTATGGTCCCGAGTCCAAGAATTCCAAAGAAGACTATCAACAGCAGGTCCCCCATCTAAGAAGATGAGGGGGGGAGTCCAACTACCCTGTGCTCAACCAAGGGGAGCTACCGCTACACCAGAAATCACTCCTCCCCAGACACGACGAGTTAGGCCATTCACAATCCGGTTACCAAGACCAAGCACGGAGGGGCCTAATCTGGTGTTTCCCCCCATTCCATCCGATTTGGAATTCCCGCAGGGATTTACTCTTGAGGACCTCACGGATGAGGAAATTGCCCGATTAATCTATGACTCTAACCTCGAAGCGGAAGCAGCGCGAGATCAGGAACCACGACCCAAAACAACATCGGCCCCCACCCAGCCCCGAGTGGTAGAAGTTGAGGTAGACGAACAAGAGGCAGGAGGAGACGAAGAAGAAGCCGACGAAGAACAACAGCAAGAATATGACGAACTCTCCGAGTTAGCAAGTGCCCCAGCATATTCGGCACAGATCAAGAGACTATATCGAACCATGCGACTGGTTCAGGAACAGCATAAGATGTCTCTCGAACAGGGCAAAAGACTCATGAACGACTTGCTAGCGGAGGAAGGTGTGGATGATTTGTTCATCGAGTCCATGAACCTTCATGCCGACGCTGTAGGACTGGACGAGGCCATCCATGAGGCAATGGCCTACATCCACAGGTTTGAAAAAAGAGTTCCTACTCGTCCCAGGAGGTCCGGAAAGCAAATTCACATCAATACATCAGCACCTGGCGAGTCAACGCAAGCAGAAGAATATCACGAAGCACCGTTATCACCACCATCCCCACCTCACACTACACAATTCACTCCACCGCAGGACACTAACACTACCACATCCACTACCACTACCGTTGTCATGGGCATCCCACTCTCCCCGGGAATCCAATTCGGGGGAGTCACCATGCCCACCTTCACCACCCTGTTCACCGATGTCACATCCACTCCACCAACGATTCCCATCTACACAGTCACCCAAACAGTTGACACGATGGAAACATCACCTGCCACAGCACCGCTCCCTCCCCCCATGCCACCTTCATCACCCATACCCCCTCCACCCACATCTCCACTTACATCCACAGCATTCACCTCTCCCATTCCCGCCCCCATTCCCCCTGCATCTTCACCTTTCCCAACATTATTTAATGTAAATAACATATTTTTTGCATTAAACCAATGTGTATACCAGCTCCAACATGAGTACAAAGCTCTGGACAACCGGTATCAGCAACTGGAAACGCACCACCAGAACTTACAAACACAATTTCACATTCTACAAACAGAAAATGCAGAACTGAATCAACGCTACGCGACGCTTGAGCAGGCTCACCAGACATTACTGGCAGCGCCCCAACCATCAACAGAACCAGGTGCCAAACAACTAGAAGCTTTGCTAGAGGTATACCAAGCCGATAATCTCAAAGTCCGGCGTAACCTGGCACTTCTCAGAAAACACATGGCGGCCGCCCTTGAGGAAAACAAGAGATTGCAGCAGCAAAATGAAGCAAATCTAGAAGCTGCAATGGAAGGCTCTCCACACGAAATTGATCCAGACCAGTTTAAAGCTGTGCCCTCAGAGACAATGAAGACCATCTTGGACAGCTATGCAGATCTGTTAGAAGCTCATGATGACTTGGAAAGGGAACGGGATGCGCTGCGCAATCAACTCCAAGAGCAACAGACAGCACCCAAAGCCACAGAAACGACCACGACTTCAGAGGAAGTCAAGGCATTGCAAGAGCAGGTGGCCGAATTACAGGCAAGATTACTCACACATGAAAGGCAACCCTCTCCAGTTATCGAACCAGAACCCGAGGATTTGGTACCCATCGAGGTAGATGAGACATATGAGGAACCTTACGTTCCTATGCCAATGCCAGGTGGTGAGCAAACCGCAGAAGGAATGGACACGCTAGAAATCGAAGTACCTGAGTGGCTCCAAACACTAGAGAAAACGGCATCAACTCACGAAGATCGAGTGGCAGTTCAAATCCAATCTATGGCAAAGATAGAGGACACTATTATTAAATCAGAATACTTCCGCAGCATGTCCCACCATAGATGGATCGGAACCAATGATGATCAATACGTGCCATATTGTATACTTCTGGCGGACTACAATGCAGAAATCCAACACAAATGTGGCAAACCTCCAACGTTTGCTACACAATTTGGGCCAGATGACATCCCAGAGAGCGCTAAAAAAGGATCCATTCATCAACCCACTTGGAGGATCCGACTCCTCGAAACCTATCCGGAGATGGTTCGCACCTGGACTAATATGCCTCTGTTTATTAAATATAACCCTTGTTATGTTCCTGTACTCCGCAGACGCACATGGCCAGAGTTTACCATTGCAGTCAAGAACATCAAGGGATGCGCCAAATGGTTAAACTACGTCTATCTAGCACCCCCTCAAGGGCCCCCCACCGTCAATTACATGATCTCCACTATACGGCACTGGAGCCTCCGATTAAAGAATACCCCTGATGTAATGGCCCAGATGTGCATGAAAATTTTTGAGTTAATGCTTATTACATTCAGGACATTCAAGAATATCAAGGACCCACACTTCTCAGGCGTCGGATTCCTTACAGGAAACCAAGATTTAGTGTATGACATGAGCACCACTCCTTCCATAGAGGTGATATACGCGTGGCACGCCAGAATAAAATACCTCCCGGCCTGCTTTAAACAAACATTCGAAGAGATGTTCATAACAGGGTTCTGGGAATACCACTCAGAAATATTTGTACCCAGACCCTCACATCTCCTCCATTTATTTGCTGTGGAGCGAACCATTCACTCAGAGCAGTTACGGGTGCCACATCCAGATGTCCCAGGGCCAGTCAATTGGGATGCATTGCTGACAGATCTAGCAAGGGGACTCAGGTTAGAAGAACACCACCTCGCAGCCGATGTTGTACAATACTACGTCCAAAAAGCAGCTAGACAAGGGTCTGTCAGGGGCGACAGACGCGAGAGTGGGGGGGGTGTTGGCAGCAGCCTTGGTACACCAGGACTTACAAGACGAGAAAGTCAAAGAAGGGAGTCAGAGCGAAGGGACAGCACGAGCAAACAGGGCAGTCAAAGAAGATCTGGCAAGTAGGCCAATATTTTTTCAAGACATTAATGCAAACCAGAGAGATGGATATGCAGGGAAGAAGAGCAAGTAGGGAGCTTGAAGATATGTATGGCAGATCACTAGAAGAAATCCCTACAACAACAGTGATTTTTATCACTAATACTCATTGTAAATCTCATTTCACATTTTTGTAGCTCCATTTTGTGCAAGCCAAGGAGTCCTTGAGCTTGAGGAGCCTTAGAAGTAGTGGCGTACCAATTTTCATAATTTTTAGATCTCGTTTGAGCCCCCAAATAAGCCCTGGAACCTAATTTTTAACTAGGCCGGACACTAGGTCTGGACAGGGCCAAAAGCTAGTCAAAAACTATAAAAGGAGCTAGAGAGCTCATTTTTGAGGGGAGATTGTAATTGAAACGGACTTGTAAGAGCATTTTGAAAGTAATCTAAAAAGCTCCATTGATTCTCACTCTTTGTCTTGCCTTGTGTGCGCGTGTGTGTGTATGTGTGTGCAGGCTTGTGTGCTTCTCACTCACGCACTTGTGCCGCCACATGCTCGAGGTCTTCATACCATCCTCACGTCTTCCCGGATTGACATTAAAGGAGGTGCTACTCATCATTGAGCTACATGAACCTTACCTCATATCTTTTTCCACAATTTGTCCTACACTTATCAGATTTTTAGGAATTGTAGGAACATACATAACTTTACTCAAGAGAGTGCTTCCATCTTTGGCTTTGACTGAACCAATTGACTTTACTTTGTGCTTTGTATTATCACCTGTTTGAACTGTATGATTGATTGCCTTATGATCTAGATCAGTCATCAAAGCAATATTTCCACTCAGATGATTACTACATCCTGAGTCAATATAAAACACTCTCATGTCTTCATGTGAGGATTCACATGTTGCATTCATAATAAGAGTCGAATCTTCTTTCTAATCTGATGCATAATTGTAGTAGGTGTTATTATAGGATTGATTTTGGAAGTTTCTTCCTCCACCTCTTCCAAAAGAATTCCTACCACCTCTACCTCTGAAGTTTCCTCTCTGATATCTGCCACCTCTTTGACTAAAATTCTGATTAAAGTTACCATTGCTTTGATTATTGTGCCAACAATCATGAGATAGATGATTGGTCTTACCACATATCCAACAAGCTCTGACATTATCTTTGTTATTTCTGCCTCTTCCTCTACTTCTGCCACTTCCTCTACCTCTTAGGAAGTTTGCTTGGCTTGGAGTACCTTCATCTTCAACTGATTGTTGCTTTCCTTTGCTAGCTTTCTTCTTGTCTTTAGAATACATTGCATGACCTGCACTCTTATCAACATCTCCTTTGATATCATTCTCAAAAGTTAGCATATGTCCTAACAATTGATTCAAATGAGGAGTGAAATGATCTAATGAAAGTTCTGTAGACAAAATAAAAGGCTTCCACTTCTCATCTCCTCTTAGCCCTGTGAGAATTTGTCTTACCAACTTATCTTCTTCAATATCTTCATCAACTGCACCTAAAGAATTAGCAATGTCTTTCATCTTTGTCACATAATCAGATATTGATTGTGAAGCCTTCTTCTTGAAAGTAGTAAACTCTACCCATAATGAAGCTTTCCTTGATTTGGTTGTATTCTAAAAATGCTCTTCCAAAGCATTCCAAATGTCACTTGCACTTTCAAGTCCTCTAATATGAGGAAGAAAATAATCATTCACTGCCATGTAGATTATGCTCCTTGCTTGAGCATCCTTCTTCATCCAAATCTTTATATCTGCAAGCTCCTCCCTAGTTGGAACACTAGGATCTCTGAACTCTGGCTTTTCTTCCTCTCCTGTGATGTATCCCATCAGATCTTTGCTCATAAGATGAGCTTCCATTCTCATAGACCAAGCTGGATAGTTCTCTCTATCCAACTTTTCAATTTGGAGACTATCTTCCATCCTTGCTTCACCTGTAGTCTCAAATCTTTAATGCTTATAAGGAATGAATGTATCTTGGCTTTGAATGTTGCTCCTTCTGATCCTTTTGATAATCTTTATGTGTCTTCCTTCAATCTTTCTTCACACTTTATTCTTTTGAACCTTCAAGATGTCTGCAACAGTCGGAGTCTTCCTTTCCTTAAATTTGATACAACCTGCTCTGATACCACTGATGGAGAATGTAAATCTCCTTTCCTTAAAGTTTGTATGTCTGCAACAGTCGGAGTCTTCCTTTCCTTAAATTTGATACAACCTGCTCTGATACCACTGATGGAGAATGTAAATCTCCAAAAGAACAAGCTATCCTTGATGTTAGACCACCTCTATATCAAGAATAACTTCAGACTCCACTTAATTTTAAAAGACAATCACCAAATATCAAGAAATTCATTAACTATGAAAAATCACTTCTCAGAAAAAGTCTACTGCAGATTAATCACTCATTGACTGATCATTCATGTAAAGGTTTTCATAAAACTTTGTAGAATGTGTTGCCTAGAGGTTGTGCACCTTCTCCAAGTTAAATCACTTCAAATGCTTGAGTAGGTTGTGAGAAATGACTCAAACAATTTACCTATGTCTAAAACTGCCTTTCTGTAACAACGACTTTGACACCTGTAACTTCTAAGCTATAGTTCTCCCAAACAATAGCCCGTTTAATCAAATGCTTTTAGCCATAGATCGCTTACCTCTCAACTTATCCTCATTTGTGTAAAACTTTACACTATGCACTGAGCATTGTCCATTTCTTTGACCATCGAATCTGCACCTATTTCAGAAGACTCTCAGAACTTTCTTACATATGAATGTTCCTATTCAAAATTCTCTCAGCGTGTTTTCAATTGGACTCTCAAACTTTAACCATAGATAGATTAACTATGGACTTAGATGTGTACAAAAGGATTTCTCATAAGATTAAGCACAGAAGGAGAATTAGAGAAAAGATCGACGCGCAATTCTCTGAAAACTTTTCCTTCTCATAAATCTTCATACATCTGATGGATGACACACATAATATTCATCGCATTCTTTCCTATTCTTCTATTCTTCACATCTATTGTCTTCTCTATCTCTTCTATATCTCTTCTATTGTCTAACTCGTTACTTTTTCAAATACATTGAAATATTTAAAAGGATAATGTACAAAAGAACTTAGTTTCTGAATCTATTCTTTCCCTTGAAACTGATCTTCAATCATTCATTTATCTTTTCACTTCTGGACTTTATGTAATCACTAATTGTTGATTAGTGATTACATAAAGTCCCCAATAACTCACCTAGAAATTCTCTTTTTGCTATCCCCAATAACTCCCCTAGTGTAAATTTGATTACACTATCAAGCACTCTTTTCTTGAGAACTTGTTTTAAATTTGTGGCTTGCTCAATGTGGGATTTTAGTAGAATCTCCTTTGCTTGTTGTGTTCTTATCAATCTAATCCAATAGAACTTATTCATTGAAGGTCCTTCAATGTATTTTCATGGTCCTCCTTGAATGCTTTTGTATGTTTGAATTCTTTGATACCATTGATGCCACAAAAAAAAACTTCCATATGTAGCCTTTAAGCATAGGTGGCCTCAAATGCACACTCTCTAAAACATTGTTCTTTCAAACTAGAAATTCTCTAAATTCCTGAGGATTGAGAAAAAGATATTTTTTGCACATAGAGATTCCTAATGCAACTTAGTTCATTGAGTATGGTTACTTCTAGTAGGAGAACCAATGCCTCCAAAAGAGACACATTATAGCCTTCCCTAGGCATACACATATAGACCATTACTCACTTCTCAATCTCCTAGAAGCCCCTAGAAACCATTAGGAGGCTCAATTAATGATTACATGAAGCTTAGGAGTGAATAAATGAGGAAAATATTGAAGCTTGAAGTACGAAATGAAGTGGAGCTTCTGGAAGAGATGGTCTTTATACACTTGTACATTAATCTTGTAAATATTTCACATATACTTTGAAATAGTGTCGAATCCACACTCACATGTATATATATACTTGTATATAGACATGATAGGTATGACAGATGAAGACTAGATGAGAAATAGATTATTAGATCATAAGTTGAATGTGTAATATCCGTTAGATGAACTTCTTATCAAAAAAGAAGAAGTTTTCAAGAAGTTGCACCTTGATGTTTTTCTTCTTTCTCTTTCCATGCTTTATCAATTGAGAAACCCTTTTGTGCATCTCTAAGTCTATAGTTGATCTATAGTCAAGTTTTGAGTGTCTAATTGTAATCAAACAGAGAGAATTTTGTGTAAGAACATTCATATGTGTAATAGTTGATGAGTGACTCCTGAAATAGGTGCACTCTCGATGGTCAAAGATTTGATCAAATCTCAGTCTACCGTGTAAGGTTTTGCACAGATAAACATTCAAAATTTAACTTGGAAAGTAACCAACCTATGTCTAAAAGCATTTGATCAAACCGGGTCGAGATTGTGAGAACCATGTCTTTAAAGTTGCATATGTGAAAGTCGCTTGCAGAGAAAGCCTGTTTCAGACATTGGTTTACTTATTGAAGTAAATCTAAAGGTTTGCAAGTTGTTTTGAAGAACTTTCACTTGGAATAGTTGTGCAAACATTAGAAGAGTGTTGTACCAAAGTTTTATAGAAAAGTTTTTCATTTCATAAGTCAATGAGTGAGTTTGTGAAGCAGACTTTTCTAAGTAAAACCATAATTCATAGAAGTATTGATTGTTCATAATTTGGTAAAGATTTCCAAAATTGAAGGAGCTTTCGAGTTATACTTGATATAGAGGTGTTATAAGTTCAAGTATAGCTTTGCTTTTGGAGATTAATTATCTCCATCGATGGTATCAAAGCAAGTTCTATCAAAGTCGAAGGAAAGGAAGACCTCCACTATTGCAGACATACAAAATTCAACATCTGAAGATTCAAAAGGACAAAGTGTGAAGGAAAAGCTAAAGGGAGACACACAAGAGAAATAAAAAGGATCAGAAGGAGGAAATTTCAAAGCAAAGGTATATTCATTACTCATAAGGTTGAAGATTTGTTAGTATAGGTGAAGAAAGAATGGGAGATAGTCTCCAAATTGAGAAATTGGATAGAGAGAACTATCCATCTTGGTCTATGAGGATGGAAGCTCATCTTATGAGCAAATATCTGATGAGATACATCACAGGAGAAGAAGAGAAACCAGAATTTAAAGATCCTAGTGTTCCAACTAGGGATTAGCTTGTAGACTTGAGGGTTTGGATGAAAAAGGATGCTCAAACAAGGAGCATTATCTATATGGCAGTGAATGATTACTTGCTTGCTCACATTAGAGGACTTGAAAGTGCAAGTGATATATGGAATGCTTTGGAGGAGAATTTTCAGAATCCAACCAAATCAAGAAAGGCATCACTATGGGCTGAATTTACCACATTCAAGAAGAAAGCCTCACAATTACAGTAATCACAATTGATGATTGAGGGGGAGCTATTGGAGAAAGAAAATCATCAATTAATGATTACATGAAGCTTAGTAGTGAAGAAATGAAGAAAAGGTTGAAGCTTGAAGTATGAAATGAAGTGGAGGTTCAAGATAAGATGATCTTTATACACATGTACATTAATCTTGTAAATACTTCACATATACTTTGAAATAGTTTCGAATCCACATTCATATGTATATATATACTTGTATATAGACATGGTACATATGAGAGATGAAGAATAGATGAGAAACAAATGATTAGAGAGTAAGTTGAATGTGTAATATCCATCAGATGGACTTCTTATCAAAATAGAAGAAGTTTTCAAGAAGTTGCACCTCAATGTTTTTCTTTGTTCCCCTTCCATGCTTAATCAATTGGGATTAATAAATTGAGAAATACTTTTCTCTCTGTCTAATTCTATAGTTGATGAATCTATGGTAAGTTTTTGAGAGTCTAACTGTAATCAGAATAAGAGAATTTTTGTGTAGGAACATCCATATGTGTAATAGGTGGTGAGTGACTCCTAAAATAGGCACAATCTTGATAGTCAGAGATTTGATCAAATCTCAGTCTATAGTGTAAAGTTTTCCACAAATAAACATTCAAAATTTAAGTTGGAATGTAAGGAGAATATATTAAAAAGCATTTGATCAAATGGTGTCTAGATTGTGAGAACCATGCCTTTAAAGTTGCATATGTGAAAGTCGCTTGCAGAGAAAGCCTATTTCAAACATAGGTTTACTCATTGAAGTACATCTATAGTTTTTCAAGTTTTTTTGAAGAACTTTCACTTGGAATAGTTTCAAAAACATTCGCGGAGTGTTGTGTCAAAGTTTTATAGAAAACTTTAACCATCTCATAAGTCAATAAGTGATTCTTGTGAAGCAAACTTTTCTTAGTAAAACCATAATCACACAAGTATTGATTGTTCATACTTTGGTAAAGATTTCCAAAATTGAAGGAGGTTTTGGGTTATACTTGATATAGAGGTGTTCTAAATTCAAGTATATCATTTTTTTTGGAGATTAATCATTTCCATCACTAACAAACATATTGACTATGTTGAATAGCATACTAATTTTGTTAATTATCACATAGAGTATGCTAGTTAACAAACTATTGTGATATTTAACATGATCATGCCCTAATAGGCATAATGAATGCACTAATTACCATATGAATATTCTACTTAGCAAACTACTATGCAAATTATCATGACTTTTCTAATGCGCATATTGACTTTGCTAACTAGCATATTGATTTGCACTAATTAGGATGAGAATTATGATAATTAGCATACACATTTCACTAATTAGCACACTTATTGTGCTAGAACAAAACTATCTATGCTATATAACATGACAATTGTAGTAATTTATATACACACTATGGTAATTACCATATAGATTTTGCTAAATAACACATAATATGTGCGAATTATCATATTGATAGTACTAAGTAGCATATAAACCTCGTTGTTAGCAGAATGAACGTGCTAGTTAGCTTTCTATATTCTACATGACATATTTATCATGTTTGTATGTATATTTTGTATTATACTTAGCATATTGTCTATGCTATTTGGTGCATTGAGTATACTTCCTAGCATAATGGGTATGGTAAACAACATAGTGATTATGCTAGTTAGTGTGTTCATTATGCTACTATGCATATTCATAAAGCTACTTATTGCACGAGCTATGTTGTTTAGTTGTAGACCTTGTTGGACCTGGATATGAATATGTACAAGAGGAACAATGATTGAAACCCTACATAGAGAGGAAGTACACCAACTTGAATAATGTATCAATAACATTAGATTTATCCCTAAATGTATAATTGACATAAAGAGAAATTTCCAATTTCTTATTGGAGAACAAGGGTCCAATATTTCTCTTGATGAATGCACACCACAAGAACTAAGGCATAAGTAAGATCCCCAAAGTGATTCTGCAAGAAACCTTTTTGTGCAAATGAATCACATAATAATGCTTTGTGTCCTCATTGTGGGCATAGAAGTAGTATCTAATCTATATAATGTTAGGCTATTTATGTTGTATCAACAAATCTTGCGCCATTAATCACAATAATACACCATAAATGATAATATTTTATTCCTCTTGTTTGGATCAAGCACTAACTAGTGGATCAAGTAGCATGTAAGATATTACTTGATGTTTTTCAAAGATATGCATTGGGTGTTGAATTTTCCTCTCCAATTCATATTTTTTATCATCTTTCTTGTTGTTCAATACATACACTCATCTTTATAGAACTTATATATTACCTCCTTCATTACTTTTGTGAGTGAGCTTTGTCTTTCATGCTTCTGACAAGCAACGAATGCAAATAATCTAGTATCCATATTAGTGTCAATAAATTATCTTAGTTTCTATAGAGTGTGATAAACAGCCTTCAAGACCCTAGGAATTTTGCTAGTTGGCATATTTGGATTGTAATTGATTACCATTAGAAATGTAGATTTTCTAAAAAAATAGGTCTTGCTTGGAACTTGGTTCATTCACATAATTCAATGTGTTGATGCAGGGAAAGAAAGATTGTGTTGTCTCTTAGATGATTGAAGCACTACACAAAGTTGAAGAGATACGTCTATATGCTGCACAACAACAAATGAAGAGAAAGGAGGTGCATAATCGGAATTTCTAGAACAATAACTTACAAACAAGCATGTTAATTCTTTTCCATAGAGCTCAAATCTACACATAGGTAAGGGGAAAATGGCTTCCACACTAGGAAGGACCTTATAGAATTAAGACTACTGATTAATCTCAAAACTGTTTCTAGTGTTTTTACTTGCCATATCACTGATCATTGTGGTAAAGGTGGGGCACTTCTTATCTCTAACTCTCTTTCTTATTGTATTGACAAAGTCCTGATTAGTCCTAGTCCCCAATGGTAGCTATTCAAGTTTTGTTTCCCTTGAACTTCTCCTTGGTGTGCATTAATGCCAGTAATAATGCCACTATCCAGGAAAGCCTGTTGGGAAGAGTTGACCTTTATTGAAGGTCCCATCATCATTATTGGGGACTTTAACATGGTTACGATGCCTCGAGATAGAGTTGACTATAAGGGGGAGGCTTCTGGTTTTGAGAAAGCTGATTGATATGTCCTCATTTTTAAACGTGATCTTATTGATGTGTCTTCCCAAACCAGGTTTATTTGGTCCAACAACCAAATAGAAAACTCATAGTCAACTGCAAAACTTGATAGATTATATGTTCATTCCTTATTTTCAATCTTTCTAAAATGTTAATAGTAGCATCTCTAATGATCTCCTTCTATCTGGTCATAAGCCTTCGATTGTTTCCTTACAAAGGGGTAGAACCCAATTCAGGGCTGGTTGGCCCCATCTAGATGCCAAGCTGCTAGGTATCCCCTTCATAGTTGATAAAGTGAAGAGCATTGTCTCTAACACCTTTTCTCATGGTTTATCTCCCTCTACGGCCTAGCAGGTAGCCGTCAAGGAGATTCAAACCCTTTTCACCTTTTATAGGAGAGAGCTAAAGCCATTCGAGCTGCTAGAAGGGAGGATTAGGTTAAGGATCTCAAGTTACTGAGATCCTCCCCCAACTCTAAAGCTTCCTCAGACCTTCAGAGTAGGCTTAAGAAGGAGTTTTATCTTGAATATTATCACGATCTTATCAAATCAAGAGAATTTTGGGCTAGGAAAATGGATGGACTCAACAAGGATATGTATGCTATTATGAAAAAGAAGAAAATCAAGGATTACATTCCCTTGCTTAAGATGAAAAGTGGTGGAACCTCTATCAATATTGAGGAGAGTTTGCAAGAGACCACTAACTTCTTTATTTTTGTTTTCTCTAATTCTCCCAAGGTAGGGGAGGAGACCATGAGTGCCAGAGCTACCATTGCTCTTAAAAGGAAAAAAACTATGCCTCCTTGTTTGGGCTCTCTTTTGGATCTATCCCCGTCTATCGGTGAGATTAAAGAAACCATAGGTAAATTGAAACTCTACAAATGTCTTGGTCTTGATGGTATTCCCAATGAGTTCTTTATTGTGCTTAAGGATTTTCTCACTCCCTACATTCTCTTGATTTGGAAAGAGCTTGCAAGTAAAGGGTATCTTCCTTCTCATGTCAACATTAGAGTTATAAGATTGATTCACAAAAAGGGGAACAAAGATGTCTTGAGCAAGTAGAGACCAATCACCTCTCTTTCCTCCATTTATAAAATTTTTGCTGCTTCTATTGCTAGGATGCTTAGTCCAATCATGGATAGGCTCATCTTATCTAAACAAAAGGGATTTATCAAGGGAAGATTCATATTAGACACTCTTATCAATGTTTGGGAGGGGATGGAGTATGCCAATGAGAATAATCAAGAATTCTACTTTTTAAAATCAATTTTGATAAAGCTTATGATAGGATTGAGTGGGAGTTTATTCTTCAATCCTTGCATGATTTAGATGTTGGTAAGAAACTCATTAAGTATGTTAGTACCCTGTTTGGTAATGTTTTCTCTAGAGTTGTGATCAATGGTGTTCTCTCTAAACCCTTTGCCCTAAGGAGATCGATTACATAGGGTTATTGTTGGAGACCTTTAAATCTCCAAATTTTAAATTTAACTTGATTTAAGAAATTCTCTATATCGAGAATAAACTAAACCTTATAGAAACTTTTCGGACATGGCTTCAAATTTAATCATTCAAATGATACACACACCTTGTACTACCTTTGCAAAATTGTAATGATTATTAGTTCTCTAAAAGAACCATTAAAGTTTTGATTCGATCACTTTAAATGTATATCAGAAATTGTCTTCGTGACATAGCGACTTTGACATGGTCAACTTCATAAGCTGATTTCTCTCAAAGTATAATCCATTTTCCTAAATGCTTTTATCCATAGACTCCTTATCTTCTAACTTAAATTTTTAATGGTCAATCATAAAAAACTTTACACTAAGCATTGAGATCCAAGTAATTCTTTGAGCAACAAAATGCATGATTTTGAGAACTTCACTTGCAAACTTTTGCATATGAATAATTCGTACTTGTCGTACACACAACTTGAAGAGAATTAGATCATCAAACTATGTCCATAGCTTGATTAACTTTTGAATTAGATGTGTATAAAAGATTTCTTGATCCACTCACGTTGAGAGAAATCTAAGATAGACTTGATGCTATTCTGAAAAGAAAACTCTTTGCAAATTTATCACTCATAGACTTGAACTCTCTTGCTTATAAACTACCATTCTCTTCACATCATTGACTTATATATGTACATTTTTACTCGTCCCACACCTACTACATGACTCTCTATCATTGTCATAAGTATTCATGACTGTATTACAATAATTTTCACCCGTAATGTACATATGTGTATAGACTATTTCTTCCTTGAACTTCTTGACGTTCTTTTGATCTTTGGACTGCTCCAATCACTTCATAATCACCAATTATTGATTGATTTGCACCAACAACTCCCCCTCAATCATTAATTGTGATTATGTCATTCTTCTTTATGTCTATCATCTCTTTAAATCTTTCTAACTTGGGTCCATCGAATCTTTATGTCAACATATCTCCCACTTGCTCTTTTGTTGGTGTATACATGACTTCAATTTCTTTATCAAACACCTCACCTTTTCTCTTAAGAAATGATATTGAATCTCTATGTGTGTTTTTCTAGCATGAAAAATAAGATTAGCTGCTAAATACAATGAACTCGTGTTATCTCCAAATATGATTGAAGTACTCTGATGAATTCCAAGACTTTTCAACAAAGTCTTCAACCAGATTACTTCTTTTGTAGCTTCCACCATTCCCCGCTACTCATCTTCTATGGATTACAAATCAATTGTATGCTGTTTCTTTGAACACCAAGATATTAGCTTATCTCCAACACAACACACGTAACCATGAGTATATCTTCTATCATCTAAATTACCTACCCAATCTGCATCACTAAACACTTTGATTCTAGTATCAAAGGTAAATCCATAATACAAACCTTCATTCAGAGTTCCTTTGATATATCTTAGCACTATTTGTGTTGTAATCCAATGAGTTTTCTTTGGACAGTGCATAAATTGTGATAAGAGACCAATTGCATATGAAAGATCTGGTCTTGTCAAGGTAGCATAGATTAGACTACCTACCAAACTATGATATGTCTTCATGTCCTTGAACTCTTCTCTTCCATACCTACTCAATTTGTGATTTAACTCCAAAGGTGTGGTTATAGGCATAAAATTGTCCATAGTAAATTTCATCAAAAGATTCTTCAAGTACCTTTCTTGTGTAATATATCCCTAGGAAATAAGTTCCCAAATCAATTATCTTGAACTCTTTTTTCATTTGCTTTTAGGCTCCTTGATTCCTTGAGCATCTACATCTGTGACAATAATGTCATGAACATAAATGCAAACATAAATGTACCCATTTTCACTTGCCTTCACTAGTAAGCTACTATTTGCCTTTCCCATGTCTCATTCTCAAGTAGAGCATCATACTCTTCTTGCATTGCTTCTTCCCAATTTTTTCTTACCTTTAGCTTCATCATATGTTGATGGATCTTTATCTTTCTTCACAATGTAAGCATAATCATTGGTTGTCAAGAAAGAAGTATCATAGCTATATCTGATAGGTTTCTTTTTTTCTCTTGATGACCTTCTAATCTTGGCACTCCTTGAGTTCTTTGCTTCATTTTGTTCTCGATCAAAACTTTGTCTATCTTCATCATTATCTTGCATTTCATTTTGCAAGCATCATCCTCATTATCTTCTTCATATACCCTCATTTTGTACTTCCCTTTCCTTTTGATTTCTTCAAGATCTATGCATACATTGTTAGGCCCTGTATACCAAGTGCTTTGCTCATCAAATGTGACATCTTTTGAAACAAGAAATTGTTTTGTGGATGGATTCCACAACATGTATCCCATGTGTCTATCATCATACCCAATAAACACATGCTTTACTACCCTTGGGTTCTAGCTTATGTCTCAAACTAGATAGTCTAGATGTTGTAGGGTTGAGACGGGTAGCCTAAGAATTTGTTAGCCTCTTTTGGAGGAGGACCAAGCTGAAATCCAAGAGAGAAAGGAAGAAATATGTATTTGGGTTGTTGAGAATCCTACACAACACATGATTAACCATCTCCTTATTGAAGATATGGTGCATAAAAGTTCAATTCCCTTGACTATTTTCAAATGGAGAGTATCTTGTAGCTTCTTTGTAAGATAATTTGTATGCCCATAGGGTACCTTGATAAGTTATGCCCTAGCAAGTAGGTTGTAACATACATTCCTTCCTTAAGATGGCAATTATTACCTTATTGGTGGATTCTACCTAACCATTAGCTCTTGGATATTAGGCACAAGAGTTCCTATGTAGAATTTTGTACCTGTTAAAAATTTCTTGTAGGACTTTGTTCATAAAATGAGTACGTTGGTCTATACAAATTTCAAGGGGGCATCCGAATCTACAAATGATGTTACTATAAATGAAATAAAAAATAGCTTCTTTGTAAGATAATTTGTATGCCCATAGGGTACCTTGATAAGTTATGCCCTAGCAAGTAGGTTGTAACATACATTCCTTTCTTAAGATGGCAATTAATACCTTATTGGTGGATTCTACCTGACCATTAGCTCTTGGATATTAGGCACAAGAGTTCCTATGTAGAATTTTGTACCTGTTAAAAAGTTCTTATAGGACTTTGTTCATAAAATGAGTACGTTGGTCAATACAAATTTCAAGGGGGCATCCGAATCTACAAATGATGTTACTATAAATGAAATCAGCAATTGTTTGTGTGGTGCAAACGAGAGAGGCAATAGCTTGAGCCTACTCTATTGCATAGTGAATGGCGATCAATAGATACTTTTCTCTCTTTGGAACCAATGTAGGGTAGATGGTCTAAACCCCACTTCTGAAATGGCTACCATGAAGTGGAAATAACCTAGAGGTTATGCCTCTACTCGGTTGGCTTGTGTCAAGGGCACATTTTCATTTATGTAATTGATTGTACTAACGTTCATTTGGAGGGTTGGAAGAAGGTTGAGTGTGAAGAGCCTTGAAGGCCACTTGATTGTATAAATATGGCAATTTGTAATGAACAAATCCTCTTTCTTCTTGCGTCACCACTTATGGCTTCTCACGTGTTTCTTTGTGTTTATTATGTTAGTTAGTTTTTATACTTCTTAATGCTCTTGGGATCCGTGCAGAATCGTTTCCTTGCTCTGTTGTAGACCACATGGCGTCATGATGAAGTGAAGCTATGGCTCTCTCTCTCTCTCTCTCTCTTCTCTATTGTAGGGAATGTGCATGCGTTCCTCTGCAAACACTAGCGACCACGTCGTGATCGGCCCTACCTTGAGAAGGAAGTCCAATGCTGTTGTTGTGCTATGAAGATGGTGCTGACCTCAGCCGGCCCTCCAATGGCTCTACCGACTATAGTTCAACATCGGGTGTTGTGGTTTGCACGCTGTCCTCCTGCATCATCGTTCTTTTCAGAGGAGGCCTATGCAGACATGCTAACTGTCAGCGCATGGAGCCGCTATGTCTTCGCATAATCTGTGCAAGGAGGAGGACGTGGCAATCATGCAGCGATGTCTCTATCTACCCTGTGGCTACTGTGAATGCCTCTTCCATTGATTGCAGGGTTACACAATTTGTCTCCTGCATCCAATTTTGATGATCTTCATCGCAATTATTTGATGATAACTTAACGCTATTCTAGTCACAGGTATACTTACGTGTTGCATTGGATTACTCGTACGCATTAACATTCCCTTGTCTGTATTCTTCTAGTGCTCTTTGGTATGGCAATTTTGCTGGAGTGCACACCACAAGCAACGTTTCCCCACCTTTGGACCTGTAGTTCAGGTTGCACAGTGCCAGAACACAAGCATGGGCGGTGGCTGGTTGAATTAGTCCGTGAATGTGTGGCTGACGACTGGGACTGCATAATCTCTTTGAGGAATGCACGGTTCAGATTGATGGACGATCCCCACAATATTGGGCTCCTGAAGCATATGTTCTACTAGAGTTATTTGGAATGGACTTTCGTTTCTAAGCACGTTAGCATGACATCCTCCAAATGAATTGATAGTTACTACCATTTTCTCGAGCAGAAAAAGAACCCTATGTTAATTGTAGCCTTGTATGGCTATGGTGTTGGAGCAAACCAATCACAAATTGGTGATTATACAGATCTTGGAGAATGCTTATGGTCAGAATAAAGCAAAGGAAGACATTTGGAAAAATGAAGAAGAAGTCAGAATGTTGTCTTGTACACATATGTACATATAAGTGAAGAATCTTGTAAGCTATCATAGTTAAATCCTTAGGATGATAAGGAGTAGAGTCATAGACGCGAGATGAGTCCAAAATCATGTATATATAAGATAATTATGACAAGAAATGTATGAGAGAAAGTAATAGAGTCATTTTGTAGATGACAATTCTGAGGAAGATGTGTAGAGAGTTTTTTCCCAGAAAATGGCGACGGGTTTTTCTCTGAGTGCTCTCTGTCTGATCATGTGGATCAGAAATCCTTTTGTACAAATCTAATTGAGAAGCTAATGAAGCTATGTCTAGAGTTTCAGAATCTAATTCCTCTCCTACTGTGAGAATGATCATTAGGAACATTCATATGTAGAGTGTGAGAACTGAAGCCAAAAGTAGTGCACTTTTCCGTCTCAGTATTTTGATCAGATCTGAGTGTATACTGTAAAGTTTTTGATGAGTGAGCACTTAAAATTTAAGTTAGAAGATGAGGAAGCTATGGCTAAAAGCATTTAGCAAAACGGGTTCCAGATTGGGAGAAATCAAGTTAAGAAGTTGACTATGTCGAAGGCGCAACTTCTGAGAGTCATTTTTGACATGTATTTGATCTTAATGATCAAATTAAACTTTTGGTGATTAGTTTTGAGAACTAATGGCTAGTATGATTGCGCAAAGGTATTGCTAATACTTGTGCATCATTTACTTGAAGAAATTTGAAGATTTGTGCAGGTAAAGAAGTTGATATCTGAAGCAGACTTTCTGAAGTTGACACTTCTTCACTCAGAGAAGTGTTATTTGAAGTTTTGGTAGAAAGGAACATTGTTTGTGTAAAGTTTGGTTTATAGCTGACATAGAAGTGTTCTTAAGTCAGTGTAGATCAAACCTTTGGAGATTAAAAGGTCTCCAACAGTGGTATCAGAGCTAAAGGTGAAGTACAAGAGAAGAAAAGATAATCGAAGTTCCGACTGGTGCAGATATTGAAGATCTTCCAAATCAAAGGAGGATAAGGACAAATTATTGAAGATAACTTGCAGAAGTTCATAGTACAAGTTCGAAAGAATCAAGAAGGACAAAGAATATATCAAAGGTACACTTTCTCTTCATAAACCATAGTAATTGCAGATACAGAAAGTCAAGGATGGGAGAAAGCTTGCAAATTGATAAGCTAGATAGGGAGAACTATCCAGCATGGTCCATGAGGATGGAAGCACACCTCATGAGCAAAGACCTTATAGCATTTATTACAGGAGATGAAGAAAAACCAGAATTTGCAGATCCAAGTATTCCTACTAGGGAAGAACTTGCAATGTTGAAGACTTGGATGAGAAAGGATGCTCAAGCAAGGAGTATCATCTACATGGCTGTAAATGATTATCTTCTACCTCACATCAGAGGTTTGGAAAGTGCTACAGATGTTTGGAATGCCTTGGAAGAGCATTTCCAAAATACTACTAAGTCAAGGAAGTCCTCACTATGGGCTGAGTTCACAACATTCAAGAAGAAGAGCTCACAATCAATTTCAGATTATGTGGCAAGGATGAAAGATATTGCAGATAGCTTGGGAGCAGTGGATGAAGACATTGAAGAGGAAAAGTTGGTAAGACAAATACTTACAGGTCTAAGAGGAGATGAGAAGTGGAAGCCTTTTATATTGTCCATAGAATTGTCACTTGATCACTTTACTCCTGACCTTAATCAATTGCTAGGACACATGCTAACCTTTGAGCAGGATCTTAAAGGAGACAATGATAGAAGTACAAGTCAAGCTATGTACTCCAAAGACAAGAAAAAGAATGGCAAAGGAAAGCAATCGAATGATGATGAAGGGAATTCAAATCAAGCCAATTTCACAAAAGGGAAGACAAATTTCAGAGGTAAAGGAAGAGGAGGTAAGAACAAAGATAATGCTAAAGCTTGTTGGATTTGTGGCAGAACAAATCATTTGGCAAATGATTGTTGGTATAATAATCAAAGTGGAGGATACAACAATCAGAATTATAGTCAAAGAGGTAGAGGAGGCAGAAACCAAAGAGGCAATTTCAGAGGAAGAGGTGGTAGGACATCATATGGTAGAGGAGGTGGAAGAAACTTCCAATCTCAGTCCTACAACAATAATTATTACAATTATGCATCAGATCAGAAGGATGACATGACTCTTATCCTGAATGCAACTCATGAATCAATGGGAGAAGATCAAAGAGTGTTTTATATTGACTCAGGGTGCAGCAACCATCTGAGTGGGAATCTATCCTTGATGACTGATATGGAAGCAAGGGTGAATGGACACACAGTTCAAACAGGTGATAATACCAAACATAAAGTGGAGAGCATTGGATCAGTGAAGACAAAGAGTGGAAGTACACTTCTGAGTAAGGTACTTTATGTTCCTACTATTCCTAAAAATTTGATAAGTGTAGGGCAAATTGTGGAGAAAGGATATGAGGTAAGATTCACAAATGATGGTGTTTATGTACAAGATCCAAATCAGGGATATAGAACCATAATTGCAGGTAAAAAGGAAGGAAGATTGTTCACTCTCAAAGTCCAAGGTAATGTGGGACATGCATTGTTTACCTATGGAGGTCAAAAGGTATCTGAATTAGACCTATGGCATAAAAGGCTAGGTCATTTCAATGAGAGAGCTATAAAGGAGATGTCAAAGAATCAGGTGGTGCTTGGATTGCCAAACATTGAAGGGCAACATATGGTGTACAAGTGTGAAGCTTGTCAATTAGGTAAAGCACATAAAGGTTCTTATAACAAATCAGGGTACAAGTATTCAAATATGCTTGAATTGGTTCATACAGATGTATGGGGTCCCTCAAGGGACTATAGCATAAATGGATCCAGATATTATGTGTTGTTTGTTGATGATGCAACCAGGTGGATTACTTTGTATGTAATCAAGGACAAATCAGAAGTCTTTAAGACATTCAAACATTTCCATGCTTATGCAGAATGGATCACAGGACAAAAGCTAAAGAGGTTAAGATCAGATGGAGGGGGCGAGTATTTCTCAAAAGAGTTTGATGATTATTTGTGGAATGCAGGTATCAAAAGAGAAGTGACTTGCAGGTACTCCCCTCAACAAAATGGAGTAGCAGAAAGGAGGAATAGGACTCTTGTAGAGTTTGCAAGAGCCATGATGAAGGAAAAGAATTGTCCAAATTACTTATGGGCAGAGGCCATTAACACTGCAACATACCTTGTGAATAGGTTGCCTTGCAAAGCTTTGGATGGAGGAACCCCTTATGAAGCATGGTGGGGTAAGAAACCTAGTCTTGATCATTGTAAAGTTTTTGGATGTATTGCATATGCTTATGTTCCTTCACAATTAAGACATAAGCTAGAACCAAAAGCAGAGAAGTATGTGTTTATTGGATATGATGATAGACAAATGGGTTACAGATTGTGGAGTCCATCCACAAAGCAATTTCTTGTTACTAAAGATGTGACATTTGATGAGCAAAACACATGGTATACAGGATCACTAAATGAGTATACAGGTGTTGAAGAAGTTCAAAGGAAAGGAAAGGCAAAGGTAAAAGTTTGTGAAGAAATTGTTGATGAAGTTGACTCTAGATGTAGAGTGCAGGATCATGTAGAAGAAGGGCCAAGATTTGATCCAGAATCAAATGAGGCTGAAACTTCAAGAAGTGCAGAAATCAGAAGATCTACAAGAGAAAGGAAAGAGCCTATAAGGTATAGTTATGATACATCTTTCCTAACAACAAAAGATTATGCCTACATTGTGAAAACAGAAGAAGATCCAACCACTTATGAAGAAGCCAAAGGTAAACAGAATTGGGAGAAGGCAATGCAAGAAGAGTATGATGCTCTACTTGAAAATGAAACTTGGGAGTTAGTACCAAGACCAAAGAATCAGAAGGTTATTGGATGCAAGTGGGTATATAAAACAAAGAGGTTTGCAGATGGTAAGGTGTCTAGATATAAGGCTAGACTTGTGGTCAAAGGTTATGCCCAAACTTATGGGGTAGATTATGATGAAACCTTTAGTCCTGTTGCTAAGATGTCTACAATTAGGACATTGATTGCTATTGCTGCTTGCAAAGGATGGAAATTATCACAATTGGATGTGAAGAATGCATTTCTTAATGGTTACATTGCAGATGAAGTATATATGGAGCAACCAGAAGGCTTCATGGAATCAATTGGATCAGATTATGTGTGTAAGCTCAAGAGAGCTTTATATGGATTGAAGCAAGCTCCAAGAGCTTGGAATTACAGATTGGTCAAGTTCTTGAATGAATGTGGATTTCAAGCATCAAAGGCAGATAGTAGCTTGCTAGTGAAGGCAAGTGAAAATGGATACATTTACATGTGCATTTATGTTGATGATATTATTGTTACAGGAACAGATGCTCAAGGAATCAATGAACTCAAAAAGCAAATAGAGAAGGAGTTTAAGATAAGTGACTTGGGAAACTTATCTTATTTTCTAGGAATGCAGATTGTGTATACTCAACATGGAGTATATGTTTCACAAGAAAGATATTTGAAGAATCTTTTAGTCAAGTTTAACATGGAAGATTGCAAGACCTCAACTACACCATTGGAGGTAAATCATAAGTTAAGCAGGTATGGAGGTGAAGAGTTCAATGACATGAAGAAATATCAGAGTTTGGTAGGTAGTCTAATCTATGCTACCTTGACAAGGCCAGATCTATCATATGCAGTAGGTGTGTTGTCACAATTCATGCATTGTCCAAAGAAGACTCATTGGATTGCAGCCCAAAGGGTACTCAGATATATCAAGGGAACCCTAAGTGAAGGTTTGTATTATGGTTTCACTTCTGACACAAGAATCAAAGTGTTTAGTGATGCAGATTGGGCAGGTGACTCAGATGATAGAAGGTCTACTCATGGATATCTATGTTATGTTGGAGATAAGTTAGTGTCTTGGTGTTCAAAGAAGCAACACACAGTTGCTTTATCATCCACAGAAGCCGAGTATAAGGGAATGGTAGAAGCTGCAAAAGAAGTCATATGGTTGAAGACCTTGATGAAAAGTTTTGAGATTGATCATAGTACTCCAATAATTTTTGGAGACAATATGAGTTCTTTGTATTTGGCAGCTAACCCTGTTTTTCATGCCAGGACTAAGCATATAGAGATACAGTATCATTTCTTGAGGGAAAAGGTACTTGATAAAGAGATTGAAGTGATGTATACTCCAACAAAAGAACAAGTGGCAGACATGATGACAAAGAGCTTGGATGGACCTAAGCTACAGAGATTCAAGGAAATGGCAGGAGTGAAGAAGAATGGAATAATCACAATTAGTGATTGAGGGGGAGCTGTTGGAGCAAACCAATCACAAATTGGTGATTATACAGATCTTGGAGAATGCTTATGGTCAGAATAAAGCAAAGGAAGACATTTGGAAAAATGAAGAAGAAGTCAGAATGTTGTCTTGTACACATATGTACATATAAGTGAAGAATCTTGTAAGCTATCATAGTTAAATCCTTAGGATGATAAGGAGTAGAGTCATAGACGCGAGATGAGTCCAAAATCATGTATATATAAGATAATTATGACAAGAAATGTATGAGAGAAAGTAATAGAGTCATTTTGTAGATGACAATTCTGAGGAAGATGTGTAGAGAGTTTTTTCCCAGAAAATGGCGACGGGTTTTTCTCTGAGTGCTCTCTGTCTGATCATGTGGATCAGAAATCCTTTTGTACACATCTAATTGAGAAGCTAATGAAGCTATGTCTAGAGTTTCAGAATCTAATTCCTCTCCTACTGTGAGAATGATCATTAGGAACATTCATATGTAGAGTGTGAGAACTGAAGCCAAAAGTAGCGCACTTTTCCGTCTCAGTATTTTGATCAGATCTGAGTGTATACTGTAAAGTTTTTGATGAGTGAGCACTTAAAATTTAAGTTAGAAGATGAGGAAGCTATGGCTAAAAGCATTTAGCAAAACGGGTTCCAGATTGGGAGAAATCAAGTTAAGAAGTTGACTATGTCGAAGGCGCAACTTCTGAGAGTCATTTTTGACATGTATTTGATCTTAATGATCAAATTAAACTTTTGGTGATTAGTTTTGAGAACTAATGGCTAGTATGATTGCGCAAAGGTATTGCTAATACTTGTGCATCATTTACTTGAAGAAATTTGAAGATTTGTGCAGGTAAAGAAGTTGATATCTGAAGCAGACTTTCTGAAGTTGACACTTCTTCACTCAGAGAAGTGTTATTTGAAGTTTTGGTAGAAAGGAACATTGTTTGTGTAAAGTTTGGTTTATAGCTGACATAGAAGTGTTCTTAAGTCAGTGTAGATCAAACCTTTGGAGATTAAAAGGTCTCCAACATATGGCACACGTATGTCGCTACAGGTCACGTATATTGTGTTTTCACTCATTTTGTTTCACATTGTTCTTCAGATTATGTTTTCTATTCTCCGTCGTTGCTGCTTGTTTGGGCATGCTATTTTCGATGCAGGATAATGCACGTGGCACAATCGCATCTGCTGCCAAATATTGTCTTGTTTGTTGGGCACTAGATATTTTAATGTATATGAGGTTTCCCTTGTTCAGTGTCATCCGGTCTATTGCTATTGTTGTTCATCGCGCTACACTCATTGGATTGGTTATACATGCACTAAGGGTGTGCATTTATTAACAATAAAGTAAAAACGTTTCTTGTCCAGTCCAGTATTGTTGATGCATCTATGTTTTCGATCTTTTAAGGTGATGATTATGTGCGTGTGATCTTGCATGATGATGTGGCATGTTCATATATATGGATTTCTATTTTGTGACTTTCCATATGATTTGGGGAAATTAAGCAATTGTCAGCACAAATCGTTAGTGATCCACTTAAGATATTTTTATCATGTATGACTTGCATACCCAAAATTCTTGTTATTCTCCAGAGTACTTGATTGATTGTAGTTCCAAAAATACACTTAAGCAAAGAAGAGCATGGATGGAAAGCACACTATGAAGATGCATGGAGACTTGATCTTGATACAGTTTTATACATCCTATGTTGTAATTCTTTGCTATGATTTGATGGCATTAAGCCATCTTGTATTTCATTTATGTGCATATAGGAGGGCAGTCTATAAGTAGTGTGTAGTGTATTTGCATACCTTGGATTCATTCAGGCACTTTGCTTTGCATTACATATTGCTTATAGTTCTGGACATGTTATGAGCCTTACTTGCATTCCATACCATGGTCTAACCATGCACGTTGGTTTGCAAGTATTGTTCATAAGGGTAGAGCATACTTATGTGAGCATATTTAAAATTGGATTGACATGTTACTACTACATTGGTTATGTACATGGAGTTGGACTATTCTATTCCAAGAACGGTGCTATCACTTTAGCATTATGAAGATGTACATGGAGATTGTCTGTGGGTTGGGTTCTTATTTTTAGACTTTGTTTGGATATGTTTTGGCTTTGATGTGAGGGCGTGACTTGATGTATTTGGTCTTGGTGAGTGTGATGGAATGGGTGTCATCAGGCACGAGTGATGTGGAGGCTCGCTGATTGAAACACTCTTCGAGATTAGGTTTTTCCCTTTGGTTGTATGACTTGTTGTATACAGGTTCCCAGCCTATGAATGGTTTCCATGTAATTTTCATCTTGTTGAGGGGGTATCACTTATCAAGGGATAGTGGTAGTTCAAGTCCACAGTGTGTGCTAGTGTCAAGGGCACATTTTCATTTATGTAATTGATTGTACTAAGGTTCATTTGGAGGGTTGGGAGAAGGTTGAGTGTGAAGAGCCTTTAAGGCCACTTGATTGTATAAATATGGCAATTTGTAATGAACAAATCCTCTCTCTTCTTGCATCGCCATTTATGGCTTCCTTTGTGTTTCTTTTGTTAGTTAGTTTTTATACTTCTTGATGTTCTTGGGATCCGTGCAGAATCGTTTCCTTGTTCTGTTGTAGCCTGCATGGCGATGTGATGAAGTGAAGTTATGGCTCTCTCTCTCTCTCTCTCTCTCTCTCTCTCTCTCTCTCTCTCTCTCTATCTCTCTCTTCTCTGTTGTAGGGAATGTGCATGTGTTCCTCTGCAAACACGGGTCCACACCTCTGACAGACATCACATGCTCTACCCATTCCTCTGCATCTGTGAATAAAGTAGGCATCCATAAACCAACATCAAGAATTCTCTGGCTCATAATGTGTCCTCGAAGGTGTCTACCATTTACTCCTTCATGTGAAGATTTAAGGATTTCCATCACGTCTTCTTCTTCCATGCACTTTCTAAACATATTATCCTTTCCCTGTGTATATAATTTTCCCTCAATGAAGGTAAAAGTTCTGCTTTTGATTAGCAACTTCTTTCTTTGCGCAATGCTAGCCATCTCTGGATACAATCTAGTATTAAGAAAATTCTTGATGTCATCATACCAACCTTGTGCTTGTACAATGAACAAATTAGCATATGGAAAATCATCATTTACTCCAATTTCTTGATCTATCATATTGATCCTAGATAGGTGGTCTCCTATGACATTTTCTTTACCTAGTCCATGGACTACAAAAGAATCAATTTCCTGGAACAAAAGTAGCCACCTCCATATTCTCCGAATCGCTTGTGGATTGTTTAATAAATACTTGAGTGGTTGATGATCAGTGATGATAACAAATTTCAAACCTAGAAAATAATGATGAAACTTCTGTACAACAAAAACCATTGCTAGGGCCTCCCTTTTTGTGGTGCTATAATTTTTTTCAGCCTTAGTCAAAATTTGACTGGCATATTGAATAGGTCTGTCAAGTTTGTATTCTTCACTGTGTTGAGCCAAAACTACACCCTATATGCACTGGCATCTACATGTACATAAATTTTTTTTACCAATCTGGTGTGATAAGAATTAGTGCAGCCACCCATTTGGACCTTAATGTCTGATAAGCATTCTCTTCTTCTTCTTCCCATTTAAAGGGTACTTCTTTACCTGTAAGTCTAGCCAGTGGTCTAGCTTTCTCTGCATACATTTTGATAAATCTTATATGGCACCCGGTATGCCCCAAGAAGATCTGAATTTCTTTAGGAGATTTGTGTTTAGGTAACTTTAGTATAGAAATAATTTTATCTAGGTCAGGAGCCATACCTTTAGTAGATACCACATGTCCTAGGAGAGTTCCTTCTGTCATGAGAAAGTGATACTTACTTGGGTTCAAATTTAATTTAGTCTCACTACATCTTTTAAAAACCTTCTGTAGCTATCTTAAGTGATCTCTAGGCAATCCAAAGGGGTCCCCTTGTAAGTGCCTGAAAAGGAAGAAAAGTTATCCATGAAAATTTTTAGTGTTTCCAACAACAAGGATCCAAAAATGAGGTTGACAGTCCTGTTAAAGGTGGTTGGAGCATTTTTGAGTCCAAATGGCATTTTTACATACACATATGTGCCCTAGGGTGTGATAAAAGAAATCTTTTCATGATCCTCTAGGTGGATGGATATTTGGTTATATCCGCTAAAGCTGTCCATAAAGCTATATAATGCATGTCCAACCACTTCTTCAATGAAGTGATCTGCAAAAGGCATGGGGAATCCATCTACAATGGTTACCTTGTTTAGTGCTCCAAAGTCAACACAAATTCTAATTTTGTTGATATTCTTCTTTGGTACCCTAACCATTGGTGAAAGACATTCTGAGCATTCCATAGAAATGATGATTCTTGCATCTCCATCTTCTGTATTTTCAAATAAATAGCTTCAACATATTTTGGGTTAAGTCTGTAACTCTTTCCTCTTACTAGTTTAGATCCATCAACAAGAGGAACCCTGTGCTCTCCATAATTGGTAGGCACTCCTTCTAAGTCTTTATAATGCCACACAAAAGTATAAGCATAGTGTATCAAGAAAGATGTTACCTTTTCAAGTAACTCAAGGTGGCTACACAACCAAGTGGCCACCAAAACTGGACGATTGTTTTTCTACGTGCCTAATTGTACTTATTTGATTGGGTTTCTATCTACCATGTTATCTACATGCTCTCTCCAACCCTGTTTTCCTCCAATAGATTTTCCCTCATTGTTGCATAAGTAGGAATGTTCTGGATCTCAATATATTCCTCTTTGTTCTGCATCCATCCTGTAGGGATTTCTTGAATTGGCAAAGAACATTCATCACTAGTATGTTTTATCTTGTCTTTAACTTCAGTAACTTCATTCCTTGTTGTTTTCACATCCTCCTCCAAATTGTACTTGAGAGGTGTCTTCCTCCCCCTTCTATGGTTTGTGGTGGGTTCTCCCAATCCATCAACTTAAACGTTATCCTCCTTTTCATCATAACATTCATTTATGCAAGACTTATTTAGAAAAATTCCAAAACAAGAGGAAGAATTTCTTGCTTGAAGCCAATTTAGAATATCTTCTTCCTCCTTGAACTCTAATTGCAGTCGGTCCTCCATTTCTAGCTCCATGCAAATGCCAACTGATTGCATCATGTTGGTGTTCCCTTGGTGATCTAGACCCTCTTCTAAATATATTTGTTTAAGTTCTTGTCCCCTCTACTATCCCCACATAAAGTCTTTACCCTAGTCATAGATGACACTCGTGTGCCTCAGCCATTGTCTTCCAATAAAAAGGGGAAATCCTCCTTCTACCTCAAGTAGTCTTAATACCACAAAATCCAAAAAGAAGAGATTACCTTATACTTCAAGTGGAACTTTTGGGATCACCTTCATTGGCCTTACTTTGCTTTGATCTGCCAAAGTGATGGTGAAGTGGACTGGTCTAGATGGGCATACGCCACACTTCTCCATTGTATGCTCAAGCATCAAATTTATACCAGACCCACCATCCACAATGAATCCTTGTAACTTTAATCCTTTAATTGTTATTGTCAGTCTTGGACTCTTATATTCTGTGAGAGTTTCTTCTTCTACACCCTTCCCTTGACCTAAGGCAATAGTATTGGCCACTAAGGTGGATGAAGAAGCCTCATCAATAATCTTTTGTACTTTAGACCCAAATTTTGCATCCATTTTTATCAACTCAAGAATACCAACCTCTGTTTTTTATTGACTTGACTAATCTTGAACCTCCAGATTCTCTAAGATCAATTTTTCTATTTGATTTATCAAATTCCTTGTGGGACCAGATATATGCATTCCCAATGATGACATTAGTCTCTAAAAACACTTCTTTTTGTGTTACCTCTTCACATTTTGTTGAACTTCCTTTCCCTTGTTTTGCATCTTCACATATATCTGATCTGCTTTGATGCACCCTCTAGTCCTTGTAACTTCCAAAAGTACTTGATCCCTGGCTTGGTTCTTCTGGAATTTTTCCTTTATTTCTTGTTTGCATGACCATGGAGTCGATTTCTTCTAACTATACCACTCTTATGGATGGTGATTGTACAACATTGGCTCCTTTTGCTACTCCATGACTATCTATGGACATCATTTAAAGATGGGGCGTAAATGTAGATGCTTTGTTTTGTGGGCAACAAT
Organism: Ceratopteris richardii; assembly: GCA_020310875.1. Lineage (NCBI taxonomy): Eukaryota > Viridiplantae > Streptophyta > Polypodiopsida > Polypodiales > Pteridaceae > Ceratopteris > Ceratopteris richardii. The sequence goes on along the minus strand of CM035420.1, from coordinate 34,930,399 downwards.
TTGTATAATGATCCCTGGCATCTCGGCAATTCCCGCAAGGGGGGCATTTTCTGGAAGGGTGCATTTACTCTGATATTGTCCACACTCTCCATGCCTGAAACAGATAATTGGCCTTCTAGGCCCATTTCCATAATTACCTCTAGTTCTTTGGTTATAGTTGTTACCTTGGTTGGTTACCTTGGCTGGGGCTACTGCCATTACATTGGTTGAGAAATGAGCACCTCCTTGTGCCCAATAAGGTTGTGCAAGCATCCCTCTTGACTGATATTCATGGGCCTCATTACCAGCTTTCTTGCATAGCTGGCAAGTTACACTTAACAATGGACACTCACTTACCACATGACCCTCCTTACTGCACATGGTACACCATAGTCCACTTTTGATGCCACCTCCCTTGAGTTTTTATAGCTCCTTTCGAAGTTGAGCTAGCTCTTCTGCTTGGGCGTTCTGTTCCTTTTGTAACTTTAGTGCTTCAATTTCACACCTCAGCTGAGTTATTGTGCTCTCCTCATGTTTGTGTAGCTTATTCCTTTTCAAGATCTCAAGCACTTTCCTTAGCTGAATTACTAGGTCTTCACGTTCTACAGGATATGATGAATTGGAAGAACTTGCCCCATACTGCTATCTAATCTGGTCCAATCTTGTAGCTGAATTGATAAATTCTTCTATTGTTGTTGTCGGTAAGACTAACACCTTTATTTTACATTGTGTTGATATGGGAAGTGGTTTAGCCAGCCACTTCTTGATAAAAACATCATGGGGAGGGTCTGGTAGTTTGGCCATTAATGCCTTAGCTCTGTTAACAAATTCTGGGAAGGTCTCCCCAGGACCTAGTCTAAATTTTCTAATTCTTCAATAATGTTTTCAATTGTGTTCCCTTATTGGAACTCTGTTCTAAATGCTTCCTTCATCAAGTCTCATGTGGTGAAATGGTTGTCGACAAAGTGACTAAACCATTTGTCTGCTAGTCCTTCTCTTCTCATCAGACCCCTTGTTTTACATAAGTCTAAGAATCTCCTAATGTGCTCATCTGGGTCTTCTTGTGCTAGCTCTCTGAAGGAAGGCAACTCGATATTCAATCTAGAAAGTAAAGTTTTCAAATCCACCTGGGGTGCCATATTCTTTATTGATGATGTTGATGAAAATGGATTGTTTGATTCTTCGAATAACCATCCTTCTTGTTGCTTGGCAAGGGACCCTTAAGCTTTGAGACCGGGTTGCTATCATGAGCTGTTCATACTCCTCTTAGTTTAAGAGAATTCCAATGGAAGAAAGATTACCTCTTAAGTCAATATAGTATTGTTGGTACCCTTGAACTCTTCTACACTTTGCAATTTGCTTCTCCTATGATCAAGTCTCCTTGTGGTCCCACCATGCGTGCCAAATTTTGTTGGGGGATTCTTGTGTAGAAAGGGACTTGAGGGTTTGTAGGAGAAGGGAGAAAGATAGGAAGAAAGATACAGAAACTAGAAGCTTCTGTGGATTGATTATAAGGAGAAAAGTATAGTGATGATGTACAATACAATCCAAATGCTCTCTGTGCAAAATCCCAAAGAGTACACAATCAACAAAGTTACAAAATACCTAAGGTTCTTGCTATCGTGGAACTTCTCTGCACCAAGCCTCCACCTTCTCCAAGAGCTTGCACTTGTGCACACCTTGCACTCAAGCTTCCAATAGGGAGAGGGATGGACACCTTGTATCGATGCAACACAACTTCAATGGGACCTTCTGACCTTTGGTTGCATGGCTTAGTACTTCTCTGCACACTTCTAAGTCACTCTTCTTTCACACCTTGCACTTCACTTCTCTGCATTGCACACTCACTGTATGTCCCTTGCTCTTCTCTCTCCTAGTGTAGACCATGCTCACCTTGCTTAGTCTAACGAAGAATAATCCTTGCCTTGAGTTGAGTGTCGGTTCACATATGCTCCTAATTGCTAGAGTATCTTGGTGCTCACTTTGATGTCCCAAGATTCTCTCCAAATGTGGGCAACCAATGAATCCCTAGTTTGTCTTGTACTGACTTTAGACTAAAAAAAAATTTTAATTGGGGGGCCATACTTTCACTTTTGTGTACGCTTCCACTTCACATACCTTCACTTTTTGCTCTTTAATTCTTCAAATGTGTACCTAAGAGAGGGTTCACCTCAACCGTCCAAACACTTTGAACCTTAGAGAAATTATAGAAAGACACTCTACAACTTGCATCCAACTTTCTACAAACTATAACCTTTGTGAACAATTGATTGTGAACTACCTGTGCACCTTGACACCCGAAATTTGAATGCTTTTACTTTGCCCATGATGACTTTGACCTTAAACATGTTGACTTTGACTAGTTTGACTTTGAACCGTTGACTTTGATCGTGGTTGACTTTGAACAATATGAATTTTATGGGCTCAACAATAAGTTTTTCTTCATGAAGCAACTTACCCTTAGAGTTTTTAATACAAATGGTAGTTTTAATTTCCTTGGAAATTTCTATCTCAATCATCACTTGAGGATCCCACTTGGGATTAGTACCATTATTTCTAGCCTTTTGACCCAAGACTTTACCAATCTTGCTACCAAGGTTTTCCACCGAGTTGTAGAAATCAGCTGGTAGTTCAGGGAACTCCACCCACACTGGGATTTTAGTTGGATTCGGCCCCTTGGGATTAAATCCAAGGAATCACTTGAAGAAAAAAAAATGGCACCCCTTTTATTATCCATTGTCCCTTTGAGATAACATAAAGGGCAGTGTTAGCATCTTCACGCAATTCCCAACAATTTTTTATCCAGCTCTTCAAGACTTCTTGAGGAGGGTGAGGGCCATGGCAAAGACTGAGGCCCTCTCCCTAGGGAGCACTGGGGGAGGGAGAGAATGCAGGGATGAAGCCCAAATAGAGGGGAACTAGCAAAACCCTAGCTCCAATATTTTCCATGTAAAGAGCTTGGTCACACAATGTTTTTAGCATATGTGCAAGTAACAGACCTCTTTCTTATGCATTCACATAGTTCAAGGCAATCATGAAAGACGATTAGGGGAGGCTGAAGTTACCTAATTTGGCTCAATATTCTCTTTTTGGGAGTCGATCCCCCCCAAGATATCATCTTGATAGGGATTGAACACCCCTTCGAGGAGAACCTCAAGGGATTGAGGTTAGGGCTATTACTCTTTTTTTGAGCTAACCTTTTGTTAATTGGAGGCAAAACCTGGGAAGTGACTTCCTGAGGAGCCATCTTACCTTCCTCAGAACCTTGTTTGTAATAGTTGTATGTTAGACTCAAGATATGACTGGTAGGAGATGGTTGAACCACACCCTAAGAGGGATGATTAGGAAGTAATCGTCAACCATGGCTTTTGGGGCAAGTGGTTAGCCCATGATACTCCTAGCTAGTAGGTCTTGAGTTCAAATCCCACAATTGGTATCAGAGCTAAGGAAGTAGACTTGGGCAAGGCGGATGCAAGGCGCGTGCGTCGATTTCAACGGTAAGCTTAACAAAGATCTGAGCGTATCTCCCAATTCGTAGGTTGGATTTAGACATGTAATATACCATTGGAAAGCTCTCGAAACGAGAAATCCAATGGAGACAATAAATTGGGGATCCAAGATACCTAACATGGGTGAGAACCAGGTTCAAGAGACCAAGGTTGAGAGCAAGGCAAGTCCGTAGGCTAGTTGCCAAGAAGTAGAAAGGCAAGGTTCAAGATACCAAGGTTGAGGGCAAGGCAAGTCCGTAGGCAAGTGGCCAAGAAGCAGAAAGGCAAGGCTCAAGACACCAAGGTTGAGAGCAAGGCAAGTCTGTAGGCAAAGTGGCCAAGAAGCGGAAAGGCAAGGCTCAAGAGACGAAGGTTGAGGACAAGATGCTTCAAGAGATTGTAAAAGGGTGAGGACATCAATCCAAGGGGAGACCAAGGATTGATCATTGAGGACAATGATCTCTAGAAGGGGAAGAGAGTGTTAGACTCAAGATATGACAGGTAGGAGATGGTTGAACCGCACCCTAAGAGGGAGGATTAGGAAGTAATCCTCAACCATGGCTTTTGGGGCAAGTGGTTAGGCCATGATACTCCTAGCTAGTAGGTCTTGAGTTCAAATCCCACATTGTAACATGCGTTGGGTAATTTCCTATACAATAGGTTCCAATGTCCTTGTAAATGTCCACCTCAATCATCACTTGAAGATCCCACTTGGGATTAATACCATTATTTCTAGCCTTTTGACCCAGGACTTTACCAATCTTACTGCCAAGGTTTTCCACCCAAGGGTAGAAATCAACTTGTAGTTCAGGGAACTCCACCCATACCTGGATTTTAGTTGGCTTAGGCCCCTTGGGATTATATCCAAGGAATCACTTGAAGAAAAAAAACTCGGACCCCTTTTATTATCCATTGTCCCTCCAAGATAACATAAAGGGCACTTTTAGCATCTTCAAAAAAAAAAAGGATAATACCCGCTAGGTAAGTATTGTATCAGCTTGACAAATAAACCACGAGATTCCCAAAAATTTTGGATTGAGTTCTTCAAGAATTCTTGAGGAGGGTGAGGGCCATGGCAAAGACCAATCACCACTCTCTCACTAAGCTAATTTTGCCAACTATTAAACTTATTACTATCCATAATCATGTCGTTGTCATCCATATTAGCATGCATGTCATCAATACCAATCCTATGAGGGTTATCAAGCAGGAGACCTTTACCTTTATCGCATCTAGAAGCACCATTCCTTGAGGAGATACCTTGAGAAGGAAGAACATGAGGGAACAATCCGATAGGAGATCCCCCAAGGACTGAAGCCTCCAAATAGGGCATACCTCCTTGGGGTTGTGAGCTTGATTGGGAAGCCGAAGCTCTGTCCATGTGGACTATGTTGCAAAACTGAAGTGGGTGATTGTTTGAGGGTTATGTTGGACTAGCCTGAGTAAACCCATTTGTAAGAGCCTCATGGAGAGACATTGAAAACCACAACACTTGGCCACCGAGCATGAGGCCCTCTCCCCAGGGAGCATTGGGGGAGGGTGAGGATGCAAGGATGAAGCCGCAATGGGGGAGGGCAAGGATGCAAGATGAAGCCCAAGCAGAGGAAAACTAGCAAAACCATAGCTCCAGATTTTTCCATGTAAAGAGCTTCGTCACACAATCTTTTGAGCATGTGTAAAAGTAACAATCCTCTCTTTCTGATGCCTTCACATAGTTCAAGGCAATCGTGGAAGGTGATTAGGGGAGGCTTTAGTTATCAAAAATAAATGAACTTTAGAAAGATGCCCTTGGTTTGTAACATATATGCCTTTTTTTGAATAAATAGAAAAGATAAATTAATAAAGGAGCTTACAACCTGTGCTTAGGGCAGGAGCCACATAGACCAACAGTTACAGATCCAAGGCCATGGATAGCCTTTTACAAGAGTAGTGAGCAGATAAAATATGTCTCCACCTAGTAAACTTATTTATAGACAAAACATGATGAATTTCCTATTCTTGAAGGGGCGCATGAGAAATTTTTTGAATACATTTAGAAGTAGCTCTCTTTAGCTTAGCAGGTAAGGAAATGAGAAAATTTATTTTTCCTGAGTTGAGAGTAATTTCATTTTTGCTGATCCACATGTTCCATAGAATGTACCCTCTTCAGATGTTCCACAGGAGGATATCAAGATTACTGCAACACCCCAGCATAACCTCCAATTTTCTTAACTGAGGACATCCAATGGACCGGAGATATTTATTGACTGGGAACCAGAATTTCCTAGCATGCTGGCATTCAAAAAACAGGTGGACAACATCCGCCACTGAACCAGAGAGTTTGCAAATTCCTCCATTAATATGAACTTTTCTGACTTTAGGGCCTATCCAGAGATAATTATGGATGATCAGCCACTGCAAGAAGAAGTGTTTGCTACAGTCAAGAGAGACCCATAAAGATTTGAACCTGTAAACCCATTGATGGGCATTCCAGTTGATTTGCCATCTCGAATTGAGCTTGGGCAGAATGTGATGGACAGAACCTTTGTCAGCTTTGAACTTCTTGTAAATAGCATCAGCTACCTCCATCAGGGAGAAATTTTTTCGTTGATAGGACACCATTTGAGCTTCCAGGAACTCCTTTTGCCTGTCCAGCACCTGCATACAAGGCCTAGATAAGTTAGTGTTAAGAGTCACTTGGTTGGCAGATCTCACCCTATCATTTAGGAAGAAATCCTTCCAAGACTAGACACGAGCTTTCTGGCATTTATGCTCCTTAATAGAAACTCTGCCTTTGTTTATTGAAGCAAGCCAGCAAATCCAAGGAGACTCCTGTTCAAAAAAATTTAGAGAGCTCAACATATCAGGAGAAGGGTAAAAAGTTTGCTTGGCCTTGAACCAAGCGCTCCACATTCTGCACATAAGGGAACTCCCTACAGGAGTAATCTTTTGAGGGGAGAACAAGATATCCCAAACCTACAGATTATTCCAAGCCTTGTAGTCAGACAGAAAGAATTTAGCCAGATTTCTTTTCAGGAGGTAGGCCCAAATGTCATTACTACTAAGACCTTTGACAATCCATTTGCAGCCATATTTTCAGCCATCTTCTTGGGACAAATGATACCTAGAACACCTTGTGACTTGGGAAGACAACACGTTTTCCATGCTAGTGTAGGGATCTTATGTTGAGAGGGCTTGCTACCCCAAAGGAAGTTCTTGGCAAGAGAGATAACCTGCTCAAGTTGTTTATTAGTAGGAGACCAGCAGACAAGAAAGTAAACCAATTTAGATAGAATAAAAGTTCTGTGGGGAAGGGAACTATTGACATCAAACCAAAAATGAAGGTGCTTATTAAATTTATCCATCACCCAATCCCACCTTTTAGCACTAGAGACCTCAAAGCCCATAAGAATACCCAACAATCTGAAAACCTCACCATCTTTGATGACCTTGCACCCAACTTTTTTAATACATTCAGGAATATACCAATCGTGCTTTATACCTACTTATGCTACCATCAACATTATGCTTTACCTTGTAAACCCATTTGCAGCCTATGGGTTTCTTTCCTTGTGGCAATGGAACCAGCTTCCACGTATCATTTCCATAAAGTGCAGCCATCTCCTCATCCATAGCTTTTTCCCAATCTGCATTACCAATTGCATCTTCAAAACAAGAAAGTTCAGCATCTTGTATTACCTTTGTCATGTAAGCACAATGGCAAGCCATGTAACTATCATATGTCAATCGTTGCACTGAATTACGCATCCTCCCAGATCTTTTTGGTCCTGGGTCACTTCTCCTTGTATCATCTGCATGTGCCCTTCTTACTCCTGGAGTCTTCACAGAGGGCAATCCAAGTTCCTCATCAAGACTCTTTTGTGAACCACTTGAATCTCCATCAACATCTTCAAAACTTGCACATGTTTTACTACCAGCAGAAAGCTTTTCTTTACCTTTCTTGGATGTATTTGATGAATTTGCTGGACTGAAATTTCCACGCAATCTTCCACTCCATGGATCTGAGTTGGAACTATTGCTTGGTGATGCATCTAGTCCACTCAAAACTTGAGATTCTGCACTTGATTTTTCAGCATTTTCTTTGTCATTTGGTTCAAGATCCAGTCCTTCTTTGGCATCTGCATAGAAGCTTGACATTTCATCAAATACCACATCTCTATTCACGTTCACTTGTCGTGTGAGTGGGCTATAACATTTGTACCCCTTTTGCTCAAGGGAGTATCCATTGAAGACACATTTTTCTGCTTTTGGATCAAGCTTCGTCCTCAACTCATCTGGAACATGTACATATGCAATACAGCAAAAAACTTTCAGATGTGATAAGTTTGGCTTTTTACCTGTAAACTTCTCTTCAGGTGTAACTTGATGTACAGTAGCAGTCGGAGTTCTGTTCATGATGTATACATTAGTATGCACAGCTTCTGCCCAATAACAATGAGGCATATTCTTCTCAGCCATCAAGGCTCTTGCTATTTCTGCAATATGTCTACTTTTGCGTTCAGCAACACCATTTTGTTGTGGTGTGTACTTGCATGAAAACTGATGCCAAATTCCGTGATTTTTTAGAAAATTGATGAACTCATTTGACATGTATTTACCTCCTCCATCAAATCTTAATGTCTAAATGTACTTCCCTGTCTACTTTTCCACCATAGTTTTAAAATTCTGGAAGTGAGTGAACACCTCGCTCTTCTCTTTCATGAAATATACCCATACTTTGCGTGTATGGTCATCAATGAAAGTAACATAAAACCTGCAACTGCCCATAGATGTGGTCTTTGCTAGACCCCAAACATCTGTATGTACTACTTCTAGTACATTCTCACTAACATGCTTGTCATGTGGAAATAATGCTCTTGACTTTTTACCAAATTGACATGCTGCACATACCTTTTGCATTTCTGCAACTTTGAAATTTGGTAGTCCTTGGACAATCTCCTTTGACTGCATCAGTTTCAGCCTTTGCAAGTTTGCATGTCCAATCCGTTTGTGCCATATCTCTATATCTGCAATAACTCCTGCACCTTTTGCAAACATGGCTGCATTCATTTAAGGAATCTTTACATTTAAGGTGAACATCCTACCCACTTTGTTTCCTTTGGCAACCAATCATCCATCCTGTTTGTACTCTTCTACATATAATCCATCAGCATTGAACCTGACTTGTAATCCCTGGTCAACCATTTGTCCAACAGAAAACATATTCTTTGTTATATTTGGAACATGCAACACATCAGCAAGATGTTTTACCTTCCCGTCCTCCATAGACAATGCTATGTTTCCTGTATGCTCAATAGGATGTGATGTATCATCACCTGTTTCAACATATCCAGGATGTGGCATTTTCTGCAACCTACTAAACCATTCTACATGACTGGTCATGTGATTTGAAGTTCCTAAATCAACATACCAGACATTATCATTCAATTTTGAAACACGAGCAGACATCGTATTCATCATGTGATGTTGAACCATAAACAACTTCTCAGAATCATGTGCACTTGTGGATGCATAGTTGTTTTGCTGCCTTCTGTTATTTTGATTCTTTAACCTACAATCACCTTCAAAGTGTCCAGGTTTACCACAGTTCTAGCATCCTTTACTATCATTACATGAATCATTTCTTTGGAAATTTTTGTGACCTCTTTGGCTCCCCCTGCCTCGAAACTGTCCTCTTCCTCTTGCACGATTCTGTTGTTGACCTTGGTCTTGGTTACTGTTTCCTCTTCCACTTCCAAAATCTCTACCTCTGCCTCTTCCTCTGCCAGAGTAGAATACCTGCTCAGAACTAGGCTTTCCTTGGGAGTTTGAATCCTCACCAAGATTCTTTTCTTCAATAATGAGCATAGATATGAGATCAGCAAAATTTGGAATATTTTCCCTTGATCTCAAAATTTGGAATATTTTCCCTGGTTTGTATGGAAGTTCTGAACTGCTTATATGCAGCTCCTAAACCACGAAGGCACACTTCCACCTTATCATCATCATCTAGATTCATGCCAATAGATGCAAGTGACTCACATATGCTTTTGATTTTTAGAGTGTAGTCACTTACTGACATGCTCTTCTTTTCCAATGTATGCAGCTCGTTCTTGAGTTGCAATTTCCGTGCCTTTGTATTAGTCTCATACAAAGTGACCAAAATGTTCCAAGCCTCTTTTGGATTCTTGGCATCCTGTATGTGTCCAATCATGCTATCCTGTATGCTAACAGATAGCCAATACATTACCTTTCGTGCTCCTTGATTCCATTCCTCATATGCTCTTAATTGTTCTACAGTCTGATTCCTCTCTAGTAACTATGGAGCATTTTCATTCTCTCCTTCGATGTACTTCCAGTAGCCTTTTCCCATCAGGAAATTCGTCATTCTGAATCTCCAAGCATGGAAGTTGTTCTTGTCCAGCTTATCGCTCATAAGCTGCCTCATTCCATTTGCGTTTGCCATTTCTGCAACAATTCACAACACCCCAACACACTACAAGCAGCACTTCTGCTTGAACACTATCGCACTATGATGTGGCAGTTCGATCTCAGAGAAACACAGTTTTCGTGTATCAACAGTACACGGAATCACTTGAAATTCTGCATCTTGAATATATGAGTGTCCCCGAACACAATGCAAGTTACAATTTCTGAAACTGACCTGGTTTTTCTGTGGGCCCCACCTTGCGGGCTCAAAACGGAGGTCGAGATGGCTCCGAAACTTCAAGGGGTAACTCTCGAAAATAGTTTGAGGTCTTCTACCTTCACGCCGATTTTCGTAGCAAACGGAGGCCGTTTGTGAAATTGCGTTTTCTCCACACCTTGCCGCATAGTCTTCACCGTCGCCTTCTCCACGAACTCTCTACAGTCACGCTGGCTCTGATACCATGTCACGAGGAAGGAGATAAGGAGAGAGCTCACACACACACTCTCACTCTCAAGGAGAAGCACACACACACATTGACGCAAGGAAGAATGATCTTCTTCTTCTTCTTTTATTACATAAAAGGAATGTACAAGAATGACCTAAAAACAAGAATACAACAAGTGCAATATATAAAGATCAATACATAAGGAAAAACCTAATGTCCGTGTATGAGTGATCTGGTAAGAAACAAATGTGCCATCACTCTCGGTAGATAAATCTAATAAAGCTCAATGAAGTATCCCTGACATATACCGGCGTGACCACTATACATGTCAGAGAAACGAAATACTGGTACGTGTCATCATGGATCATCACATGTTGAGCTTGATGTTGGCATACAAGTCAGACGAAGAGCATACTAGCACAACGGAGCAGTCATGCACAATACGGCAATAAGGCCCAATCATTTTTTCCATGGACCATTTACAACTCAAGTGATTTTAATCACTACACGAACATTGTAAATTCCGTTTTTGGTAGCATAGACTCCATTTTGTTCAAGCCGAGGAGTCCTTGAGCTTGAGGAGTATTAGAATTAGCTACATATCAATTTTCATAATTTTTAGACTTCGTTTGAGCCCTCAAATAGGCTCTAGAACCTAATTTTTAACTAGGCCGGACACTAGGTCTGGACAAGGCCAAAGCTAGCTAGAAAACTATAAAAAGAGCTAGAGAGCTCATTTTTGAGGTTAGATTGTTTGTGAATTGAGCTTATGTAAGAGACTTTTTGACTAATGCAAAGAACTCCATTGTTCCTCTCCTTGTTCTTGCCTTGTGTGCGCGTGTGTGTGTATGTGTGTGCATGCTTGTGTGCTTCTCACTCACTCACTTGTGCCTTCACTTGCTCATAGTCTTCATACTAGTCCTCACGTCTCCACGGATTGACAATTATGAGGTGAATCTTCTCACGTTGGTACTCACCATTGTGCTAAAGTGACACCAAATTTGGCGCCATTGCCGGGGAGAGAGCTTCGAGGACGAGCGTGTGATGGTAAGACGTCGAGTTGAGACATTGGAGTTATAGGTAATATCCATCCTTTTCCTTATTTTTTCTTCATTTCTCTCTTATTTTTGCATCACCATCATCACCATCATCATCCCCATCATCTCCCACCTCCATCTTCATCTCCACCAAAATTTCAGTTTTTTGGTCATATTCCACTCCCCACCTCATTTCCCTCATTTCATTGTGTGAGAGAGCGAGAGAGAGCTTGCATGCTATCTGTTTTTGTGTGTTTTTTGAGCTTTTGCTACAGGAACTAGCTGTACCATCATCTCCAGCAGCTTGCGCAGGTACGACAGGCTCTGCACAGGTCCCGAGACGACGACCTCTGTCTGTCGCGACAGACAGAAAATTTTAGTATTTCTTGAATGCATGCTTGGCACGATAACCCACACCACTAGGGCACTCCAAATCACCAAAAATTTCAAAAAAATTTGCGTTTTTTCTGTCTATCGCGACAGACACGTCTATCGCGACAGACACCGTCTATCGCGACAGACCGAAATTCCACGATAGACACCGTCTATCGCGACAGACACCGTCTATCGCGACAGACTGAAATTCCGCGACAGACACCGTCTATCGCGACAGACTGAAATTCCGCGACAGACACCGTCTATCGCGACAGACACGTCTATCGCGACAGACACCGTCTATCGTGACAGACTGAAATTCCGCGACAGACACCGTCTATCGCGACAGACACGTCTATCGCAACAGACACCGTCTATCGCGACAGACCGAAATTCCACGATAGACACCGTCTATCGCAACAGACACCGTCTATCGCGACAGACACCGTCTATCGCGACAGACACCGTCTATCGCGACAGACTGAAATTCCGCGACAGACACCGTCTATCGCGACAGACACGTCTATCGCGACAGACTGAAATTCTGCGACAGACACCGTCTATCGCGACAGACACGTCTATCGCGACAGACTGAAATTCCGCGACAGACACCGTCTATCGCGACAGACACCGTCTATCGCGACAGACTGAAATTCCGCGACAGACACCGTCTATCGCGACAGACAGACATTTTCGGCAAAAAAATTAAGGGGTGAATTTTTTGGAAATTTAGGCTAAATTTTGGGCATATTTGCACTCTCAAATACTCACATACTTGCAAAGGCCTTAGAAAAATGCATTAAAACTCCTGAAAGGTTCTGTCTGTCTGTTTAACCCCCTAAACCCTGAACGGTCATAACTTTTTCATACGAAATCCATTTTTTGAGCTCTAGGGCTTGTCGGAAAGCTCGTGGCATATACTACACTGAGGGGTAGGCACACCAAGGGAGCTCTAGAGAAAATTTTGGAAGTTGATACACTGAGGGGTAGGCACACCAAGGGAGCTCTAGAGAAAATTTTTTAGCAATACAAAAGGGGGAACAAGGGTCATTAAAAGGTGTCTGAAATAAATTGTCTGTCTATTGAAGGATCAAATTGAAGCTAAACTTGGGATTCTTACAGGATCATCGAGAGCTTTTGGAGAAAGCAAAGTAAGTGCCAGGGCGAACAAGCTTGGGAACGTGCTTCCTGGGTAGACGAGCACCACCAGGAGGAGCGGCTTGAGGTTGGAACATCACTGAACTCCCTCAGTCAATTCTTAGCATAGGCTAAGTGCGAGTAGCTGTCCTGATTGACTAGGGATACGATAGGAACACTCAAGTTTGAAGAGCCATTAAATTCTCAAGTGCAAGGATAGGCTAAATTATAGTCAAGGGATAACTTAAAGGAAAAGAAATTAAACTAAGTGGACGCAGAACATCAAATACGACACACTTAAGTGCTCCTGACGACGCCTAATTAAAAACAAGAAAACACATACAAAGGAACTCAAAAGGAACAAGTGATTGGTATCAAAGAATCAGCAACGTACAAAGGGCATATGAACCTTAGGTCAGGTAGGCATCTAGGGAGAGACAGACAAAGCCTTAGATCTTCAGAGGCTAGTGTCAACCACACTGCTAGGTCTTGGGCCCAGCAGTTGAGCCACCACTCATACTACCCTAGCTCTGAGACCAGTGAGTCAGAGATGTCTCAAGGCTTGGACAGACCTATCGGAAGTTCAGGAGTGCCATACTTGCACAGGGTAGAAGGCCCGTACAAGACACAGTTGGAATACCTTAGGACCAACCGATTAGGTGCTAGCATCTATGAGGACGGCCTAGGAAGATCTATGGTCCAAATCAAAAACCCAGACCAATCTATTGGGCTAGAGCACCCTGCTGTCAAGTTTGAAAATGGTGCATACCTGGATAAAGAGGGAACCATATATGTGGTCACTAGTCAACCGGAGAGGACAGATGAATTCGGGAATGTGATCCCTGAGACGGACATAGGTGATCTAGAGCAAGGAAATACGGGTGTAGAACCTGGAACCCCCCGAGGCAAATCTGTTCTCACTAGAATTATCACACCAGAGTGGATTCCCCAAGACAACAAGAGCATAGATCTGCTTCTGAACCGAGAGACTGATGAAGCCTTTTGGAGGTATAAATCTGATCGGCCAATTGATATAGGAACAATCATGATCTATGAGTTTAAAGACCCTGATAGTCCAGGCAGGGTGACCTACTTAGATCACGCTTCAGAGAGGATCTTTGTGGTTACAGAAAATGATAGGCATGCTTACACTTGGAAGGGTGAATTTATTTTCCCCCAGTCAAGATCGAATGCGTCCTATGGTCACCCTGGAGCTGGAACATCCCAAGCTCATGGGACTCAAAGAGACAGAAGTAGAGATAGGCCAGAGGTGAGCTTTGCCAACTCTTTGGGGAGAGAAAGAACAAATAGAGTGGAACCTGAAGGACAAAGAGCCCCAAGGAACCGAAGAAATGCTGATGATTTTCCTTTGCCAAGACCTAGGGAACACAGCAGAACTCTGAGACCGACTCAGCTAGTTAAGTCCATGAAGAATTACTTTGATGGCACTGGAGATCCATACGATCATGTGGCAGAGTTTAGGCAAGTTTTGAGAGCTGAACAAGTGGAGGATCTATTCACGCAATACAATGCCTTTGGTCTAACCCTTAGGAACACTGCCCTGACATGGTTTCAGCCACTAAACGAGAGGCAGTTCAGGAGCATAGACCAACTCCTAGAGGCTTTCATTATTGAATTCTCTAAGAGTGGCATAAGACATAATACCTCCTCACTGATTCACAGCTTCAAGCAAACACCTCAAGAGACGGTCAGACTAGCTGGAAAAAGATTTAGGCAATACCTGGAGAGATGCCCGATGCCGGAGCTACCCACACCAGCTAAGCAAGTGGCTTTATTCTTGGATGGATTGCTAAGTACAAAATTAAGATCCTATGTGTACCTGAAGGACCCTAGGACCATAGAGGAGTGTGTACGTATGTGCATCGACATTGAGGATAACCTAGGGGAGGAGTTAGAGCTTTCCAAAATATACAAAGATTCAGATAGTGCCTCTAGCCTCTCTTCCACGCAATCCACATCTATTGAAGAATTAGCTGAGAAAGTAGCTCAGAAATTAGGTGTCTCTAACAAACAGATCCCAAGATTTGCCCCTGTGAAAAGATGCTACACTTGTGGTGGCGACCACATGGCGAATGTATGTCCCATTATGGCTCAACCCCAAGTAAATCCTAGTAGCCAGTACTGCACCATAGAACGGAGATACACAAATCACACAGCACAAGACTGCCCATACAACAAGCAAGCAATTAGGCAAACCTACCCTCAGACATACCCTCAACAAGGAAGATATCAGAACCAATATCCACCACAGCAATATGCTAGGCCTCAACAAACCTACCAACCACAATATCAAGCCCAGCAAAGGCCTCAGCCTGTGTTAGCCCAACAACCTCCAGCTCCATCCAACATGATCCCTGTAAAGTATGCAGCTGCAGAAGAAAACCTGAATAGAGCTATAGTCCCCATAACACCATTGCTTTCCGAAAGTGATCCCAGTGACCATAGCTTCGATTCTACACATGTTGGTAGCCCCCAGGCCTACTACATGCAGTCTCCTGAACATGGTGAGTCCTACTATAGTGAGGAGCCAAATGAAACTAGTTGGGAGTCCGATTACACAAACGTCATGTATACAAACCCCAACCCTAGACCTCAACTTAGGCAAGTAAGACCTCCATTCCCTAGAGGACCATGCTACAGATGTCAAGGAGATCATCTCATTCGTGATTGTCCCTTACCTCCACCTACACAACCCCAGTCAGTGACAATTCAAGGCTTTTGCCAAGAGTGTGGAAAGGAACATCTCTTACGAGATTGTCCCAAGAATCCCAGCAATATGCCAAAAATCACTCCGATTAATGTTATTGGGTTAGTGGTCAATTCCACAGAAAGTGTCAAGTCCACTGCACCAGTGCAGGTAATCACTAGAGCTCAAGCATTGCAGCAAAACCAAGACTTAGGCCAGGAAAAGAATGTGGAGATTAGTGAGACTGAGAGCCAAAATAAGAAGAGAACAAGAGCTTGGAGAGATAGCCGTGAACGCATGAAAAGGCAATGGGCAAAGAAGATGAGTGAACTTGAAGAAAGCCTACGAGAAACAAAGGCCAAAATCATAGAGATCACATCTCAACCGCACTCTCACACATTCCCACCGCTACCATCCCCATCACCCTCCATCCCTCCACCCTCTAATACACCCCACGTAACCCACCCACCACCCCGAGCAGGGTGAGTATTAGCTGATCCCACTCCTGAAGACCTAGACATGATGCTTAAAGCATATCAGGCCAGAATCCAAGAAGGGCCAAATGTAACGGATCATGACAAGTGCTACCCTAGAGCTGACTTAGAGATAGAAAGAACCAAGCTTTGCGCGAAAATGGTCGCATTGGCTCAAACCATGTTTGAAGCCAGTCGCCTTTTCGATTACTCGGGCTCAGCCAAAACGCAATTGCACTTGGATGGACTTCTAGAGAAGCTAGAAGGCATAATTGCAAGATCTGCCAAGGAAGAAAGAAATCAAGAAAGAGATAAAGCAAGCAAAAACATGGCCCATCCCCCTCCGAAAACTTACGTGCCCAATTCTACTGAACCAGACAACCCCCCCTCCCTAGAAAGAATAGAGAAGCTAATTGCACAAGCACAAAAGAAACCCGCCCCTCAACACCATGACAAGGCTAGTGAAAGAGCAGGCTGTCCTACCCAGGAAGCCTATGGGCCAAAAGCCTATGTGCCTAACTCTACGGAGCCAGACACCCCATCTTCTATGAATAAGTTCACTCCAGAATTCCTAAGAGAGATTCAAGAAGACAAATGGGCTAAGGAAAGTGAAGTCCCTCCTCCCATTGAACTTGTGGATGATGCACATGATCAATTCCCACAAGATATTCCCTCAATCTATGGAGAGCAGGAGAGTGCCCAATCTCAAGAAAGATTAGACTTTGAGTCTAATTCTTTACAGGAACTACCCCATTTCACCGGCCCATGGGAAGCAAAGTCCACTTGTATGAGAGCACCTACAGTTATGGTAAGGAACGAGGACTCAGTCATACCTAGGAACACGGAGGTAGTGAAAAACACTAAAGTGCAATGCAATCTCAAGTTAGAAGAGCTACTTAAGGTTAGACCTGAATTATGGAAGCATGTAGCCAAACAAGTACCAGAGATAGCAAAGCCTTGTTCCCAGGTAGGATCCCAGAGAACAGTGCCAGAGATACCTTTGGTCAAGATAGGAGAAATGTGTGAAGGTGAAGAAGGGAACACCTATCTTCCCATTACCTACCAGGGGTACACCACCAAGGCAATTTTGGACTCAGGTGCAGGAGTTGCAATTGCCACCACTTCCCTATGGAAGCGTTGGGGCAAGCCAGCACTCAGGCCCACCAGAATGAAATTGCAGATGGCTGACGGTCACATAGAAAGACCCTTAGGATTACTAGAGGGGATAACTCTCACTACTTGTGGTGTAGTGTTTGAGCACACATTTGCTATCTGTGACTTTAGCAAAAATCAAGCCTATGAGATGATTTTGGGAAGACCATTTATGCGGCAGTTGCAAGTGGTACAGGATTGGGGAACAAAATTCCTTGTATTTGCAGCACTTAGGTGTTACAACCAAAGTCAATCTCAAGGATTACTCTCATAGAGATGTCCCTCCTATCCAATGGAACCCCATCCATAGAGCAAAAGATGATACGGAATCGGTGCATTCCCTAGGATCAGGATCCTCATGGATGCATGAAGACACTCACTTATGGATGTGTAAGGTAGCAGTAGAAGAAGAGAATAGAGAAAAAGCCAGGGAGATAGGTGCAAATGAAACCCATAGATCAATCCAAGACCCAGCCTATGCACCTGTAGTATTTCCTGATGAAGAATTTGAACCCCACGGCTGGGCAGAAATCCTAGCAACAATGGATGTAGCCATCAACGAAGAACAATGGACACCCCACTGTGATGAAGATGGCTATGACATTTCAGTCTTCTCCATAGAGCCAATCATGGGAGAGGCAGTGTTAGAAGAATGCGAACCTAGCCCTGATGCATTTGAGGATGCAAGTGACTCCGATCTAGAGTCAATCATTATGGACACACCCTTTGCATCAGATGAAGAATACTTCTATGAAGTAGAATTTCAACCTCAGAGGCACGGAGAGCTTACAAATGATGTAAGGCTAGCCACGCATGTAACCCCTAAGGAAGAAGGAAAGAAAAGAAAGAAGAGAGAAGTCACACCAGAAGAGGAAGAATCCTTGTTTGAGGTCCCAGAAAATTTTAAGAAGTATGAGATAGATGACAGGAGAGTCATGATTAGAATGCCTAAACGAGAGGCACAGTCAGGAGAGGCCTATGATAACAAAGAAACCACCAAGAAAATAGTGGTAGCCATAGAAGAAGGAGAAGAGAGATGCACGTACATAGGCCATGACCTGACAGAAGAGGAAGAGCATGAGTTAATAGCCTTGCTAAGAGAATACAGAGACGTATTCGCTTGGAGTTACAAGGATTTGAAAGGCGTGGACCCTGACATATGCTCACACACCATCCCCATGACCTCAGACGCCAAACCCTCTAAGCAAAAGCCATATACATATAATGATAATTACGCTGCCAAGATCAAAGAGGAGATAGATAGACTGGTAGAAGCTGGATTCATCTATGAAATTGAGCACACTGAGTGGGTATCCCCCATTGTAGTGGTGCCCAAGAAAAATGGGAAGTTGCGTGTATGCATTAACTTGAAGAAGGTTAACGCAGCCACTATCAGAGATAATTATCCGCTTCCTATCACTGAGCATCTATTAGAAAGGGTAGCAGGCAAGGAAGTGTACAGCTTCCTAGATGGGTTCTCTGGCTACAACCAAGTAGCCATAGCTCCAGAAGATCAGCATAAGACGGCTTTCGCCACTGAATGGGGCATTTTTGCCTTTAGAGTAATGCCATTTGGGCTTACTAATGCACCAGCTACCTTCCAAAGATTGATGTGCCATGTATTTAAAGAGTTCCAGAGAAAAAACTTAGAAGTCTATGTGGATGATCTTTGTGCTCACTCCAACATTAGGCAAACCCATATTCCCAAACTCAGACAAATCTTTGACAAATGTAGAGAATATCAAGTTTGCCTGAACCCAGAAAAGTGCGTTTTTATGGTCAGGCAAGGCAAGATTCTAGGACATATAGTGTCAAAGAATGGCATATCCACTGATGAAGAGAAAGTAAGAGCCATAGCAGAGTTACCTAGGCCAAAGAATGTCAAGGAAGTACAAGCTTTCATGGGGCATTGTGGTTATTACCGACGTTTCATACACATGTATGCCATCATAGCAAAGCCCATGTACGGACTTCTGACAAACTTTGAGTGGACTGAGGAATGTGAGAACTCCTTCAATGAGCTTAAACGGCGACTATGTTCTGCACCAATCTTGACTACACCAGATTGGAATAAGCCCTTCCATGTGCACGTGGATGCATCCAATTATGCCATTGGGTGTGTAATCGCGCAACCTACCGGTGAAGGTAATATGGACCTTCCAATTGCCTATGCTAGTAGACAGTTGAATGCAGCTGAGCGAAACTATACCACTACCGAACGAGAAGGGTTGGGCATGGTGTATGCGGTTAAAAAGTTTAGACATTATTTGCTTTCAAATAAGTTTAAATTTTTTACTGATCATCAAGCTCTACTATACTTGGTAAACTAGCCATGCAACACAGGTAGATTAGTAAGATGGTTCCTCTTACTAATGGAATATGACTTTGAAGTAGTGGTGAGAAAAGGCAAGACTCATTTGAGAGCAGATCATCTCTCTAGGCTCACATCTGGAGAGGCTCCACAAGGAGTGTCAGATGACCTTCCTGATGCTTACTTGTTTAATTTGGAAGTGGTGCCACAGTGGGCTAAGCCACTAGTGCCAGTATTGACATACGGGCCTAACCATCCAATAGTAAACACACAAAATAGAGAGGTTGTGAAAGCCCAAAAGTACCACATCATGGCTGGAAGCATGTACAAGCACACAGATCAAGGGATCTTGGCTTGTTGTGTAGAAGAGGACGAGTACACTAAATGGTTGCATTTAGCACATGTAGGTGCATTAGAGCAACATTACTCAAAGCAACGAACCTTACAGACACTAAGGAGACTCGGAGTGCATTGGCCGACGATGGAAGCTGATGTCCAAAAGTTGTGCAAGGAGTGCCCAATCTATTGCACTAAACCACCTGTAGAACATGCCACACTTTATCAAGTGTCCATAGTGCCAGATTGGAGTGAACCACTAGTATCCTTCTTAAGGAATAAAACATTCCCTCCAGACATGACTCTGGCTAGACAAAGGAGTCTAGAACAAGAAGCCCAGGATTATTCACTCATTGGTGATAATCTATACAAGCGTGGTAAAGATGGTTACCTGAGACTATGTGTCCATGAGAGTGAATATCTCAAAATCTTGGATACCGCTCACCAAGGTGTAGCAGGGGGACACTTTGGACTAGATCGGGTAATCAAGGCAATACTATTTGCGGGCTTCTGGTGGCCAACCCTTCACATGGACGCACATGCCTATGTGAAACGGTGCGATGTTTGTCAGAGAACCCAGTATCCTATACGCAAAGATGAGATGTCATTGAAACCTATGATGGGTGGACGTGCATTCTCTAAGTGGGGAATAGACTTCGTAGGTCCTATTAATCCCCCAGCTAAGGGTTCCCATGCAGAGTATATCATTGTGGCCACGGATTATCTAACCAAGTGGGTAGAAGTAAAAGCTACAACAAAGAATGATGCTCAAACAACTGCTAAATTCTTGTTTGAGAATGTGTTCACAAGATACGGGCTACCTATAGAGCTAGTTAGTGATAGAGGCACACACTTCTTGAATGAAGTAATGAAAATCTTCTCCAAGAATTCTTGGTGATACACAAGAAGTCTGCCCCCTATCACCCTCAACCTAATGGCCAGGCTGAGAGCACTAACAAGATTTTGTGCAATGTGTTGACCAAATTAGTGAACAATAAACGCTCTGATTGGGACAAACAGCTACACCATGCTGTTTGGGCATACCGAGTCGCCTACAAAACGGTACTCCAAGCCACCCCCTTTCAGATGGTGTTTGGCCAAAATGCAGTGCTACCATTAGATTTCTTAATACCTACATTGAAAGTAGCACATGAGCATGAATGGACGGGTCATGAACTCTCCTCGAGACTTTTTGACCTTGAACGATTAGGAGAAACAAGACTAAGAGCAGCTGCAGGGATATATGCAGCTAAGAAACGACAGAAGGCATACTTTGATGCCCACGTCAAGGATAAAGGCTTGAAAGCAGGAGACCTAGTCCTAGTCTACACATTGAAGCAACATGCACGGAAATTAGAGAAAAGAGGCTACGGACCCATGATCATTAATAGGATCTCAACAAGTGGAGCAGTGCAACTAGCCACATTGGAAGGTGATGTTCTCCCGAGCTACATTAGCGGATGCAGAGTCAAATTATATCAGGAACCTCTGACAGAAGAAATGTTAAGTCGACTCAACACTGCTAAGAAACGCAAAGAAGAAGAAAAACGAATTCGCGAAGAAGCGCAAGCAGAAGCATTAGAACGCATCCGGAGAATGAAATTAAGAAGACAAGGTAGAGAGCAACGTAGGCCAGATGCTGATGCAGATCAAGGATATCACATGGCTATGTGCCAAGTTTCCGGCCATAGCTCTCATAGGATAATTGATCGACGTCCTTTTATAACCTTAGAGATAGGACGAGGAAAGGGTGCAAGGACTGTAAGAGCCTTGATTGACTCAGGTGCAGCCACTAGTGCTGTTCAATTGTCTTACTGTCAGGAGTTGAAATTAACTGTCAGTCCTATAGAAGCATATCTCATAGGATTGGGAGGCGTGGAAACCCCTTGCATGGGCGAGGTGGAACTTCCCCTCTATATTCATGATGAGGCAATGACAATCAAAGTACTAGTGTGTCAAGATGAGGACCTCATTGAGCCTCTTGTCTTGGGTCAGGACTGGATCTATGATCATGCAGTCGACCTAAACCTAAGAAGGGGACTTCTTCAGGTATGGGTAAATCATAGTCGAGTTACAGTTGAATTGGATAATGGAGCACTCAAGGAACTAGAAAAGACACACACTCCTGGTCCTTCCAGGAGTACACATGAAGATGACCATGCTGTTCTTGTCCAAAACCATGTGTTGCAGAGGAATGATGTTTGCCAAAAAGGAGTCAAGGATGCAACGGAACTCCCTTCTTTTCCAAAGGCCAGAAGGAGGCAGCAACCAAAGGTGGATCAAAGGTAGAAGAAGCAGAGTACTACCTATGTCAGAGATCAAAAGTACCTGCGCAGCAAAATGTCTCAACCAATGAAACAAGTGTGGAGGCGAAAAGGCGAATACCCTATTCAGATCAGGCCGACCCCACAGCCAAAACCTCTTATTAGTAGTCAACAACACGACACTAATAAGAAGTCCTTCATTAATTCTTCTACGAACGTGAAGTCTATTTGGGTACCCAAGAAGTCAATGAAGGCCAGCCCACAATCACGACAAATCTGGGTGCCTAAGGCTTGCTTGCGGGCTCAATTAGCTACACCAAGGCCACAACCAGTACAACATGTTTCACTCACTCAAACATCTGAGGCCCAGTCTTACACATCACGCACGGACACATACTCTTCCATGAGCACTAGTAAATGGGTTCCTAAAAGGCCTCATTTTCAAGCCGACACACCTATAAAGTTCTCGAGAGTCTCTACGAAACCAAGAGCAAAACCCATCCACTGCATTTGGCAGCCTAAGACTTGTAACAAACCCCCGGACCCCATTTGTAAATCCATGACAACCTACTAACCACATCCCTATCACACTACATCATTCCACTTAGCTCTTAGGTCTACCGAACTCCTAACCACACATACACTAGCACCGAGCACTTACTAACCCATTAATCTCTCCCGACCCTCATGTTAATGTTGTAATGGGGACAACAACGGTTCTATCTTGTCCTTTACAATGTTAACACATGTTTCTATATTCTCACAGAATCAGCAGGCAATAAGTAACATGGCAGAAGCGACAGGTCCGAGCTCACAAGTAGGAATACTTACTGCAGGAATCGATGTGGATAGTCTGCCTGTGGATGTGCCACCAACTGAACGACCTGTGGAGCTGCAACACCTTCAGCAGATCCCGGTACCGGATCCACCCACAGGGATCACGGAAAGAGTCCATGCCAATTCTCATTGGTTCAATGGCATGCCAGGTCCATTAGGAGAGGCCAAGTATATATGGGAGTCTAAGTGCGAGTATGACAGATCATGGGTTCGATTCCAATTTTTCTCCAAGGAGTTTGAGACTCTACAGAACACAGAAGATCTCCAGACCATATGGCAACGTGCAGGGCTAGCAGAATACTTTGAAGCACCACTACCGAAACCGGATCTCCTCCGATGCTATTATTTGGTCTCCACATTACAAGCTAATGAAGAAAAGGACAAACCAGGATCATTTGTTCTTCCTTCCTTGCTAGGCAACAACGAGTTAAAGAGGTTTGAACTTATCGTGGAGTTGGTGAGCTCTGCTTTGAATATGCACGGCACACATGTACCTTCTGAGAAGGATGCTCTTGTTCCTACTAACATGAAGGATAGGAAACTACTGAAGCTTAAAGACATGGCAGCACTCACACCAAACGTGTCCATCCCTCTCCGTATGTGCATGCAACATTTTGCCTTCCCCGGCCAAGACCGCTTCACACAACCGCACAAAAGAATCTGGTTCGCTCTCTACTTAGCGGAGACAGGTGCGTTACCAATTAAGCTGCCTGTATGGATTATAGATCAATTGTATGAAGCAAATAAAAGGTCTTCTAGGAAATTAGTGGTGAACGGTTGCTGTGCAATCACACGCATTATTTACCGGTGCCTAGCATACGATGTCCCCATTGAACGTGCCTTAACTTGGGCACAGTTACAAATGTTTAAGAGGCTCAAGACATCCACACATCAGTCCAAGCGCATGAGGGGTGCGATCCCTTGTGTCCAGACACGGGAAGTTCTGACTACTCCTGAAGTATCGCCACGAAGGGAGGCCACTGTACCTCCTTTTACCATCAGGATACCCCGGTCTGAATCGGAAACTACGACACAAGCTACCCCATCAGCTCCTCCCGCTCCATCTGAATTTGAATTTGCTACAACTGGAGATGTTGAAGGAATGGATCCCCAGGACTTCGAAGCATTCTTACAAAGTACACAACTCTCTGATGTAGAGTTTTATTCAGATGCAGAAGAACAAGGCACATCTTCACAAAGAAGAAGAAAATCTACAGACGGCCGCCATGTACATTGGAGTGACGCGCAGCAAGGTCAACAACAAGAACACCTAGAAGAAGAAGGAGCATATGAAGAGGAGACCACTGAAGCCCCAGCCTATACAATAGAACTCCGAAGGCTATATCAAATCATGGAACGAGTGCGATCGCAACAACTGCTCACCGAACAGAGCAGTAGAGTACTCATGACTCAACTGTTGGAAGAAGCAGGAGTTGACTCAGAGTATAGTGAAGGTCTCTTGTTGATGGCAGAAACATATGGGGTAGTAGAAGCAGTGCGGACCGCCATTAGAAGGTCCCCAGTTCAATACGATCCACGAAGATTCCAGACACGACCACGGTCAGGTAAGAATATCCAGATCCCCATTACAACGACAGAAGGACCAATTAGTACATCCGAACCCATTGGGACAACCTCCCAAGCAACAGAAACTGCTGGCCAAGCGCACCCAGTCACCCATGAGGAATCCACCGAGCCACTACCACCCACACCCCCACCATCGCCTCCTAGAACGGAAACCGTGGAAATCACCTCGACCACCCAACCCACCGAACACACCTTCATCTTCCGTACTCCCATCTCTAGTTCAACCCTATTCTCCACCTCTGATAACCCAATCTATGAAGCAACCCCCATCACTACACAATCCACCGAATCGCTCATAGAGCCTGCCTTAGGACAACCATCCCCCATGCCCTCAGCCATAGGCCATCCTGACCCCAGATCCACATTCATGGGTTTCCCTACTACCACACCACCCTTCATGCCCTCCTCAACTCTACAACCTCAACCCCCAACCTCCATCTCTCCACTTCTCCAATCCCTCCATAACTTCCTTGCTAGAACTTTTCAACCCAGGTCTCATCCTTTCCCTTTATTTTCAGCTCCCAACCCCACTTCTCATCTATTCACCACTTTCACACACGCACCACCTACCATTCCAAGTATATGGTAGACCCCACACTCACACCCACTCATGAGAGTATGGACATCTCACCACCCACGGCACCTCCCCCTCCCCCCACGCTTCCACCTCCTCCCATTCCCCCTCCACCAATCTCACCCACACACACATCTTCAACAGGCACATCATTCACTCTTCCCCTTCCCCAAATCCCTTCCCATGCATCTTCCATTGTAAACACCACCCCCTCATCTATAGGCAATGCATTGGACACCATGCTAGCTTGTATATCAAACTTAAGGATAGATTACAATCAGCTCCAGTAACAGAATGAACGCTTGCAAGAGCACTCGGAGACACTACAACACCGCCTTGCTGCACTAGAGGAGGAAAATGCTCGCCTCCACACACAATTCCAAACTCTCCAAGAGGCTCATAGCATATTGGAGGTACAGTTACAGAACACAGATCAGGAAGCAATACAAGTGGTAGAAGGTCATCTACGGACACAGCTGGAACGCAACTCAAAGCTTCAACGTAATATGGCACTACTGAAGAGACACCTTGCAGCTGCCCAGGAGGAGAATCGACGCTTGCAAACCCAGAATCAAGAAAATTTGGAAGCAGCAATGGAAAACACACCAGGGGCACCAATCAGTCCCTCAAGGTTTCAAGCGGTGACCCCCGATCACATCAAGACAATATTGGAGGATTATGCCATACTCCTTGAAGCGCATGACCAATTGTCAGAAGAATTAGGTCAACTCAAGCAGAAACAACAATCAGAAGCAACCACGGCCAAGCCAACCACCCCCTCACCTACTTCATTACTCACTGATACAGAGACTCTCAGAGATCTTCAGAACCAGGTCACAGAATTACAAGCACGCCTCCTTCAATACGAGAGACCACCCTCCCCACCAGAGGCTCCCACGGATGAAGAAACTGTACAGATACAGGTGGAACAAACTTTTGAGGAAGAATATGATCCACAACCATTCCCAGGAGGACAACAGACGGACGAAGGACGCGACACCTTTGAGGCACCACGACCCCCTTGGTTAAGGCAAGTGGAGGAAATCGGAAGATCACAGGAAGACCGCACAGTTGTGCAAAATCAGGCCATGCGGGTCATTGAAGAAACTGTGCTACAATCAGATTATTTTAAGAACTTGTCATCGCGCCACCTCATACTCTCATCAGAGCTCCAGTACAGGCCTTATTATATTATTCTGGCTGATTATAATGCAGAAATACAGAGAGTCACGGGTAAGATTCCTACCTTTGCTACCCAATTTCAACCCGAAGACCTTCCTCCAGATGTGCAAAAAGGCAAAATCCGTCAACCCACTTGGCGGCAGAAACTTCTCGAGACATATCCAGAAATGCTACGCACATGGAACAACGCGCCTTTACACCTCCTGTACAATCCATGCTACGGTCCAGTTCCACGCCGCAGGTCTTGGAAGGCATTCAATATCAAAGTACAGAACAATGCGCAATGCAAGGAATGGCTAAACTACCCGTACATTGCGCCACCTCAGGGACCACCATCGGTAGCATACATGATGGGAACAATACGACATTGGATGCCACGATTGAAGCCCATGCCAGATGTGGCAGCTCAAATGATGCTTAAGATTCTCGATATGATGCAGGTAGTACTGAAAACCTTTCGAAATGCAGCAGCACCACAGGTACATCTACCGGGGTTTACTAATGGAAACTATGATCTGGTGTATGACATGAGCACCACCCCCGGCATTCGTGTAGCTTATGCCTGGCATGCTCGGATAAAGTACCTCCCCGCCTGCTACAAACAAACATTCGAAGAAATGTTCAGATCAGGCTTTTGGGAGTACCACTCAGAAGTCTTTGCACCCAAGCCAACACACTTGCTCCACCTCTTCGCTTGTGAACAGGCCATGTACTCTGAGTACTACACCACACCACAACCAGATGCCCCTGGTGCAATAAATTGGGATGCATTGGAAGCTGATCTAGCACGAGGCTTACGCATAGGAGAACATGAACTGGCCACCAACGTCATTCAATACTATATCGACCACCCGATAGCACAGAGGTCTGTCAGGGGCGACAGACGCTAGGAAGGGGAGAGTGTTGGCATACAAGTCAGACGAAGAGCATACTAGCACAACGGAGCAGTCATGCACAATACGGCAATAAGGCCCAATCATTTTTTCCATGGACCATTTACAACTCAAGTGATTTTAATCATTACACGAACATTGTAAATTCCGTTTTTGGTAGCATAGACTCCATTTTGTTCAAGCCGAGGAGTCCTCGAGCTTGAGGAGTATTAGAATTAGCTACATATCAATTTTCATAATTTTTAGACTTCGTTTGAGCCCTCAAATAGGCTCTAGAACCTAATTTTTAACTAGGCCGGACACTAGGTCTGGACAAGGCCAAAGCTAGCTAGAAAACTATAAAAAGAGCTAGAGAGCTCATTTTTGAGGTTAGATTGTTTGTGAATTGAGCTTATGTAAGAGACTTTTTGACTAATGCAAAGAACTCCATTGTTCCTCTCCTTGTTCTTGCCTTGTGTGCGCGTGTGTGTGTATGTGTGTGCATGCTTGTGTGCTTCTCACTCACTCACTTGTGCCTTCACTTGCTCATAGTCTTCATACTAGTCCTCACGTCTCCACGGATTGACAATTATGAGGTGAATCTTCTCACGTTGGTACTCACCATTGTGCTAAAGTGACACTTGATATCTTAACAGGGTGAGCAATCCTTACCTGATTGGCCTCCTATATCTTCAAATGGATTCTTCACTTCCTCAAGAAGGATGTCGTATAAGTTGTCAGATCTCGAACCTTTTTTCTTACCTTTTGGCTGTGGTCTTTTGACATTTTGAGATGGGGAACCACAATTAGCCTAACCACTTTTGAAAACAACTTTGTTACCTTCCATGGTTTCTTGGTGGTTTTGGGTTTGCAACAAGGGGCAATCCTTTATAACATGTCCCTGCTTATAATAGTTAAAGCATGCATTGGGAATATTCCTATAAAGAACCTTTTGGGAGTGAAGTTTCTTACCCATTGAATCTTTGATTGTTAAATGTGTTTTTAGATCAGAAGCAATATCTATGTCAAGTAGAACTTGCGGATTCCACTTTGGGTTAATCCAGCTGCTGGACCTGGCTTTTTGACCTAGCACCTTTCCAACCATATTTCCAAGGCTTTCAACCTAGGGGTGGAGATCAATGGGCAAGTCTGGAAACTCAACCCATACAGGTATCTTGGTGGGCTTAGGTCCTTTGGGGTTAAAACCTATGTACCTTAAAAAAAGACACAGAAACATTCCTAATGAACCATTGACCTTCACTAATGACTTGAAAAGCACCTTCAACTTCTTCAAAGAATAAAAGAAAATAATTATTCGGGTAGTACTGTATATGTTTAACTAGAATCTCTTTGGCTTCCCAATGCGTTTTAATCCACGCTTTAAGAACTTCATAAGAAGGACGGGGACCATGGCACAACCCAATGACAACCTTGTTAGTCAGATGACCATACCAGTTGTCGAGGGAACTTCTATCGATAACCAACACTTCACTTTCATCATCACTAATAACATCTTCCAAAACAATTTCGTGAGGGTTTTCTGGCACTTTTCCTTTCCCTTTGTCTAAAGCATGGGATGAGTAAGAGTTACCTGAGAGGTGCTTAATATCAAAGAAGTTTCTTGGTTGATTAACACAGACCTTTGTCGAGTCTGCATAGGTTTTCTTGGGTGACGATTGCAGCTTTGTGTCCTGAGCCCGAATAGCTACACCTTCTCCAGCAGCACTAGCAACCTTATCAGGGTGTAGAGAAGACTCCAAGTTGTCTTTTGATGGAGAAGAAGGCCCCCTAGGAAACTGCAGGTTAGCTTGTTCCATATGCATGTAGCCTACAGGAGCTCCAAGACTGTCTTCCATCACGGAGAGCTCGTTTCTGAGCGCTTCAAACAGCGACATGGATGAACAACCACGGGAAACATAGAGGGGTGAAGACAGAGCGCGACCCCAACCCCCTTAGTACCCCCTCCCCACACCTCGGGGAGGAGGCAGAATGCTATAGATGGACGGAAACCCTAGCCGTGCGATGTTCTCAAAAGCTCTCTAATCCCCTCTGCCGAAGATTTAGCAAGATTTTGTGGTGACGATGCATCCCTTGAAGCCTGAAGGCGAAGGAGGACCACATATATGCATTTTAGTAGATACTACGCTCATTCAATGTAAATAGAGTACAATATAATTCAGAATTAAAATATACTACAAATAAAATAATACACATTTTGACATTAGCTCGGCTGTCCCAAACTGACAGCTCATAATTCATAAAGATATGACCCAAAACGTGAAAGGATGTTTGGAACGAGTCACATCACACATGTTCAAAATAAGTGAACTTCAAAAAGAAACCCTTGGGTTGTGAACTTGTGAATATATATGCATGTGGGACAATTAAGTTTGTAGAATGTGAGTTGTGGACACATTTTGCCATTGAGTTTGTAGAATGCGACTTGTCAACCCAAACTCACAGCTCATAAAGACATGGGGCTGTAATCAAAGTCACATGTGCACGAATCTTCGCGCCACGAAGATGTAGGCATTTACGAATTTAGAAGCAATATTCACACCACGTTGAATATCCATTATGTGCTTCATGAGATACAAGTAGGTTTCAAAAATAAATGTACTTCAAAAAGGTGCCCTTGGTTTGTGACATTATCATATATGCATTTTAGTAGATGCTACGCTCAATCATTGTAAATGAAGTACAATCTCATTCAGAATCAAAATATAACTCAAATAAAATAACTCACGTGGTCAAATAACTTTGTAGAATGCGACCATCAACACATTTTGGGCACAATAATTTGCTCAAGATTGGGTACATCCTATGTGGTTTCCTCGTCAAGTGAAACTAGCGATAGAAACACGGAGATTATGTGTAATCACATCTTATATCTGAACAGAGAGTTGAGGTTCTCGTTACAAGTTTATGAATTCGTCATGGAAGAAGATGAATGTATATGCATAGACAATGGGACAATGGGGGAGAAATAAAACATTTTTATTTGGAGTGAGGATAATTCGATGACTCTGACTATTCATAAGCACGAGACCCATCTTTGAAGCCATAATTGATATTTGGAAGGTTTCGATTTTGCCGAGGAGCCGAGCTAAGATAAATTTGTTCGTGAAATTCGAGTTTTGAAGATCTTATGACCGTCAAGGCTGGGAGTGATGTGCGCATCCATCACAGACTTAAACTTTGGTAGAGAATTCATCAAACAAAATTTTCAATCTCCAAGTTAATGAATTGAAAAGATCCACATCATTTGAGTTGAAATGGACTATCTTCCGTAACTATCCATTGACCCCTTTACCATTTGACATAACTATTGATGGACTTGGTTGCTTGGTAGCTGTTTGTGTCCAACACAGCCTTAAGTAAGAACTACTTCTATTTCTTGTGAGGGGGAACAATTTGTGCTCAAAATCTTTGTGGATGACAATAATGTGCTCTTGTGTAAGGATTTTGAGAGTGTCATCCAGTTTTGGAAGTACATGGAAATCCATAGCATAGCCTTTGGATTAGAGATTGAAGGCTCCTAACGATTGTTCTATGGTAAAAGCCCTTGATGGTAGAGGGATGAATAACCATAAAAATAAACCCTTGTTTATACATAGGAAGATCTTTATTTTGTAGTTGACAAGCCCAAAAGAACAAGGATCCCTCAAGAAGAAGAGGAAACAATGAGAAGTTTCCTCTCTATGTGTCAATAATCTCCAGCAATTCCTATTCTAATATGATTCAAATCACTTTTCAGGGAATGAAGCTGTAACATATTCAAGTGTTACTATTGCGAGTGATTCTATGCTTATATCATCTCAATGTAGAACAAAAGTATATGAAATATCATATAAAAGACTCTATGCTTATGTGAGTTTAATATTAATGATTCTATGCTTACATGAGTTTAATGTTGTATGTGTTGGTGCAAGTCAAGCCTTCACATTTGGCTTGGAACCCTTGAAGGTTATCTATACGTAAAGCAAGGATCATAGGAATACTAGCTTATGAGTTGTTACCTCTTTACCCTTTGTAAAAGTCTAAATTGACTTGGCATATGTAATCACACCTACCTGATTAAGTCGTGGAAAAATTGATTGATTGATTAAGGGAATATCTCAATCAATTTTTTAGGTGAAAGATTCTAGGAGAATTGATTTGAATTTCAAAATTCAAATGATCACTCAACCTCTATAAAAGATGAAGGAAAAAATCGCGGGTGTGATCCTCACTTCAGCTCAATTCCCGAGGCATTCTACCATTGTATCTCTGTGTGTGTGAGTGCTACATATTAGCCTACACCACAATACCTCAATTAGCTATGCTTATCATGCTAATGAGATTGTACAATTACATCAATCAATAGATACATTCATACTTTTCAATTCTGTGTTTTTCTGAGTTATCTTCTCCAAGTCTGTCAACTTCCAAGAGGCATATCTCAGTGCCTACTGAACCAAATCAAGTGATTCAAAGCTTGTTGGAACCAGCTCCAAGCATACTACATGGCTACAAAATTTTAAGATCATTGGATCAGCCATCTTGGAGAAACCTCGTTCGAAGTCGTCTCTAGTATTTGTCTGCAGTGTTCCTAAAAAGTCGGGGGTATATATATTTTTGCTAAACTCATTTCTGAGAGTATAGTTCATCATTTCTTCTCATTATACTTGAAAATGGTAGCTTTTTAAGCTAATTTAATATGTCCAGAAGGAATTTGATCAATTGTAAATGTGCTGGTCATACTGAGTGAAAGACTGAGCAGGTGTCAATACCAAAATAGCAAGTTTTCTTGGATTTGTGAAGTGCAAAGTTATCTGTTTTGGTTTGATCATTACACACATCATTTGCAAAGTACATATATGCTTTCTTGGTATCATTTGGAAGCTAATCAAGTGTACTAAGCATATCTGGAGTCAAAAGGGGGCTGGTGTGAAGCAGGTATAGCAGCACCAACTCAATCTTCTGAGTGTATCCAACCATCTCTCCCAACAGTATGGAAGTATGGAAGATCTCTCCAAATTCTATTTCTTGTTTGAAATTCTTGTGTGAAAAAATTCTAATTATTTTTAGGAATTTCAAATCATTTTAACATTATTTTTCTATAATTCTCATCTTCTCCTCCCATGATTCTTCTTTGTGTTTCACATATCTATGCCCGAAATTATGAGAAGTAGTACATTTTTTCATTCCTTGTCTTATATGTTAGATATGTGTTCCTTCGAGCCATGGATGGTTACAAGATGTTGGAATCTTATTGAGGACGTAGTTCTTCATCTCGATTTCTCATAAAGGCAAATCCTTAATGCTATTTAAATGAGGCCATGCAGTTGCATTGTTTCAAATGTGTTTGCATGATATCCATCTTGTATATTGAATTTCCTAAAAACCATGTGAAAAGAATATTTGTTTACCTCTTCTCAACTTATATGGTCTTTGAAGTCATAGATGGTTGATTGACTTGATTACATTCATAACCTAGTTATTTCCCATGCTACATGTGCAATAGAGATGTGAACACGTATGAACCCATGAGTTTTTGCGGCAGGTTTCAATTGCTAGTGATTGGAGAATAATCAACACCCAAATGCAGGCCTAAGTATGGGTGGCCTCAAAGGCACATTCACTAAACCTGAATGTTCAACCCTAGTGTAAGTCGCGGGATTGGCAATTGTAAACCTGTCTCTTTTCATATTCCACACGAACCAAAAAGTTGTTGCGAAGAACTCTAATCACTTATAAATCAATGAAAGGATGCTTCGGTGACAACCAGAAGAATCGCCAGACTGTCTGTCTAGGCGATACGTTTTGTGGAGTCTCCGTTGTGTTATGTTTGAGAACTTTGAGTAATACTGTGTCTCTTCTGTCTTTGTTTGATTATTTGCACCTGTACGGTAAAGACTGGTTTATGTTAATGTTTATAGTAAGTTAAGTATTGAATCTCTGTTCCATTAAGTTAATTACTGTAAGTCTATGCTACGGTAGTGTCTACCTTGTGTGCTGGGTACTGAGAAAGTATTAATTTGTGTACAAGTCAGAAGTCTGTGAGATAACCCATCGGAGTATTGGTAGTAATTCGTGTTATCAGAGCTTTTAATATTAAGGTGCTGTGGTGTGAGTGTTTAATTGGGAAAATCAAGTATAGGGCCTCTGATTATTCTGACCCCTTCCACTCCCAAGAACCCGAAAAGAGCTTAAACGTGTTTCTGACAGCAAAAGCGCGTTTAACACTAGCGTCCTCTGTGGGAATGTGGCACCAGAGTGTTGCAAATTAGTTGTGGGAAAGTGGCAATAGAGTGTTGCAAATTGATTGTGAATTGACAGCAAGGTAGAGTAGTACACAAGTATTGTAAAGGTGATATATGCCCGTTACTCGGTCCGACGAGTCGTATCCGAAGTATAGGAGAGACCGACAGCCCTGGGCGGTACCGAATTTGTTAAGGACACCCCTACGAAGCAGAAGCACAGATTGGTTAGGATCGGTCGTCGAAGAAGCGAAGCACGTTAGTAGTGATTCCGATAGCATTCCGGTGGAACATACTACGATTCCGGTATAATTTCGGCACAGTCTGTAGAAAATATAGTAACTTCGGAGTCTACAGAAACACAGTGTGTAGTTGATCCGACACAGTCTGATCAAGATTCAAACCTCTATGAGAATAGAGGTGTGTTATCCAGAGAAACCATTGTTGGTGAAAGAATACCCTGGATTGGGGAAACTTCCTCTAATTCCGGTGGCAGTTCGGTCCCAGTTGCAAAAAATTTACAATTTTCTGATCACAGTGTTATACTTCCTGGTGAATCTTCATTCCGTACACCATTGTTCGGGATAAGTGTGCCTACATTTGATACCAAAGAAGAGGATAGGCTATTCGAATTGGAAATCAGTAAGAGGCTGAACGCTATTTTCAAGTCGGAAGGAGAGCAGTCTGATCACACAAAATCTGAAGGACCGGAAACAACACCTCAGAACTCAGGCGATAGTAAGAGTACCACTACTAGCACCATGAGTGGACAACAGCAACAACAACAACAGCAACAACAACAACAACAGCCACTTCCACTCCAGCCAGTTCCAATAGGAGTAACTTACACCAAATTCGGTGGCTTTCCAGGTGACGATCTGGATGCCCATGTACGCACCTTTGAAATAAGTTATGCAGTGCTAAACCATCCACCCGATCCGGCATACAAGGCCATCGTATTCTACTCAACATTAGTTAATGAAGTAGCAAGATGGCTCACAGAGTATGATTTCAATCATTTTGTTACTTATGAAGTAGTAAGGGATGCGTTTTTACAGAGATTCCGATTGAAGAAGAACCGTGCCGAAATTTTTGATTACTTGCAGAACAATAAACAGAAGCTGCACCAGACTGTGCAGGAATATGCCACCCTGTTTAGAACTCATTTGAGACAACTACCGCCGGCCCATGCCAACCTGTCGCATGATGTCATCACTCAGTGGTTTATTAATGGTTTGACTCCGCAGTTCAGACAGATTATGATCATCTGTTGTGTGGGAGCTATGACATTAGATGTGGTTATTGCAATGGCCTTGCAGCTGGAGCATAAGGTTGGAGGTTTTACCGAAGACCTGGAGTGGTTGAAAACCAGTAAAAATGTTGCAGAGGATCCAGTTAGACAGATGTACTGCACTAAGTGCAAGAATCCAGGGCATACCAATACCACCTATGCTCTTAATCAGATGTATTGCGCTATCAGCAATACCACCGGACATTCCACCGAAAATTATGTGTATAACGCCAAAGTGCAGGGACCAGCAACTGTAAATGCCATTATACAAGAACCAGGACAGCCTGCCACCCACTATGTACCACCTCAGATGAGAAACAACCAGCAGCAAGGATACATAAATTATCGGGGACAGAGGAATACCAACTACAATGCAAATCGCTCGCAGATAGGTACATCGCAGGAAGGTCCGTCTTTGCCGCCCCCTCACTGTCGTTTTTGCGGTGATCTTGGTCACATCCGAAGATTCTGTAAGGATGCAACTGAATATGATCAGAGGAAGAAAGAGCGTCAAAACCCAATGACCAATATGGTTTATATTTCACCAGTGGAAACTCAAGTAGCAGTGGTTCAAACAAGATCTGGTAAACAGTTGCAACCAGCAGCTGAGGTGTTTGAACCAGGCATCCGTGAACAACAGAGAATGTATAACAAAGCTACCCAATGGACCACCAAAGAGCCTACAGTGTTCCCAGATCTAATTCCGGTGACACAGTTTCCACTGCCAAAGAAAGGATCGCAGGAACAAGATTCTACCCCAGTAACAGGCGCATCATCTTCAGAACCGGTGAAAAGTACAAGCCAAGCAGATCAGGCATGGGAAACTTTATCTAAAGCGTCCATTACTCTTCCTCTTGGATAGTTACTTGCATTAGTGCCGGGAGTTTGGCAGCAATTCCAGCAACAGCTCAGTCTTGGATCTTCCTGCATTCCAGTGACAGCAACAGTACAACCGGAAACTGACTCTACGATGGATCATTCGGTCCCCTTAATTACGGTATGGTACAAAAATCACAAGATTACTCAAGTACTAATTGATGGTGGGTCTGGTGTAAACATAGCCACTGCAGCTCTTTGCAAAAAGTTAGAGTGGACCCAAATTGAGCCTATCCAGTTTTTTGTAAGAATGGCTGACCAATCCCGAGTTCATCCATTCGGATGCGTACGGAATGTCCCGATCACTTTGTAGGGTACAACGTTTAAGATGACCTTTGTAGTTTTAGAACTACCGGAGTCCAGGCTCGATTATAATCTTCTTTTCGGCCGACCCTGGTAGAAACAAGCTAAGGTTATATAGGATTGGTTCGTGCAAGAACTTACTTTTAAGGACAACCACCGTAAATATGTTGTTAAACTAGATGCTATTCAGCCCTGTGAACTACATGCGAGACCTTATGTAGCAGAGCCGGTCCACATGTTAGATGGTTTATCCGATGATGAAGAAGAAGAAGTTTTGAAAAATAACATAGATTTGATCTCCTTGGGGACTGTTGATTTGCAATATGTTGTTGATAACTGGAGTCCGGCAGCCTGTACAATGGTACCTGTGACCGAAGAAGTGGAGACAGAATATACTCTTGCTAGGGATAAAACCGCTCTACAACAACTTTTACAGTCAGCTGACGATTCAGGGAAACCTCATCAATTCTATGTTCCCGAAGATCAGTTAATCACCTATAATTTGGGAGATGAAGTAAAGCCGCGACCTGTCAAGATAAAGGAAGGATTGTCTAACACGTTTCAAGCAGATTTGATCCAGCTTCTTCATGAGTTCTCTGATGTTTTTGCATGGGATTACCGTGATATGAAGGGTCTGGACCCTCGCATCTATCAACATCAGGTCGTGCTTAAACTAGAAGCAAAACCAATTAAAGAACCCAACTATCGGATGAATCCTAACTATGCAGCACAGGTCAAGGCAGAGCTGGATAGGTTATTAAGGGTTGGCTTCATCGTACCAATAGAACATGTTGAATGGATATCTCCGATTGTTATTGTTCCTAAGAAAAATAAGCAACTTCGAATCTGTGTGGATTACCCGAAACTGAATGCGGCCACGGTGCCTGATCCGTTTCCTCTTCCTTTTCTTGACACAATGCTTGACAGAGTGGCTGGACACAAGATGTACTCCTTTTTGGATGGTGACAGTGGTTATAACCAGGTCAAAATGACTGAACAAGATATACCGAAAACAGCTTTCATTACCAATTGGGGTGTTTTTGCTTGTACAGTCACGTGGTTTGGATTAAGAAATGCTCTTAGCACTTTTCAACGCTGTATGCAGGAAATATTCTCACCATATCTCACTTCTTTTATGCAAGTATATCTAGATGACTTCTCTTTATTCGGTAAGATGGTAGCACACCTGTATCATTTACGGTGTTACTTTGAGAAATGTCGTGAATACCGACTCTGTCTCAACCCCACCAAATCTGTCTTTGCGGTTTCTTGTGGTAAACTCCTTGGCCATATTGTATCTGCACAGAACATACAAGTTGACCCAGATAAAGGTGCAGCCGTGTTAGAAGCACCTGTGCCTATTACGCCGAAAGAAGTGATGCGATTCATGGGTCAAGTCAGGTGGCATGGTCGACATTTACGGTGGCTTGCTCATTTGGCAATACCCCTAAATCGGCTATTAACTAGTACTCCTCGACAGTTTGATTGGACTTCCGAATGTCAAACAGCATTTGATCTTCTAAAAGGATTATTAACGCAGGTTCCAATTCTACAATCTCCTGATTGGGAATGCCCATTTCATGTTTTTGTAGACGCATCAGATACAGCCATTGGAAGTGTTTTAATGCAACAAACTGATAAGTGGTTTTGGCCTGTCTATTATGCAAGTCGACGGCTTGCTCCGGTTGAAAAGAATTATTCATTAACTGAAAGAGAATGTCTTGGTTTGGTGTATTCTGTAAAGAAATTCCGACATTATTTGCTAGGCTGAAAATTCATCTTTCATGTAGATCATGCTGCGCTAGTGTATCTGGTTAGGCAACAACATTTAGGTGGTTGTTTGGCGCGTTGGGTTTTATTGTTACAAGAGTTTGATTACGAAGTGATTCATCAACCCAGTACTACACATGCATTAGCAGAGTTTCTCTCTCGGTTGGATTCCGGTGAAGTTCCGATCAGTGTTGATGACACCACACTAGCAATTTATGTTACTAAACAACTAGTGATGAATTTGCAGAACTTCCTATGCCACCTACTTACTATGATCAGGTATTACCCTTTCTTACTGATGGATGTCTTCCTCCTCAAACTTCTCCTGCAATGCGTAGGAAAATTGCAGTTTACAGTCGCAGATTCCAGTTGATTGCCGGACAGTGGTATTATATGGATCACACTGGAATCTTGCTTCGTTGTATTCCTCCACATGAAGTAAACTCGGTTATCACTCTGGCACATTCAATACCTTCTGGTGGACATTTTGCAGCAGATTTAACGCACCGAAAAATTCTGCAAAGTGGGCTTTGGTGGCCTACTATGTACAAATATGTGACTCACTTTGTGCAACAATGTGACAACTGTCAGCGATCTGGACAGCCTTTACAATGCCATTTCTTCCCTCTACAACCTGTATTACCTTTGGAACCTTTTCAGAAATGGGTTCTTGATTTTATTGGACCAATTACACCTCCAACAATCCTTAGCAAGAATCGCTACATTCTGACATGTACAGATTATGCTACCAGATGGGCAAAAGCTTGGGCTTTACGATCCGCTACAGCTATTTTGGTAGCAAAATGTTTGATGAAGGAAGTATTCCCATGATATGGATTACCTTTGGAACTTGTAACAGATCAAGGAACGCACTTTGCTAACAGTTTAATTCGAGTGTTAACGCATACTTTTCAAATTCTGCATAAATTCAGTTCACCGTATTATCCTCGTGCTAATGGCTTAGCTGAAAGTACCAACAAAACCTTATTGAATATGCTTCGCAAATTGATTGTAGAATCACCAGAAAGATGGGATCAGTTACTACTTGCAGTATTATGGGCATACTGAACTACTTACAAAGTTGCCACTGGACTGACCCCTTTCAAGCTTGCTTACGGATTGGAAGCAATTGCTCCAATGTAAGTTGCAGTGCCCAGTTTACGCGTGGCCCTTACTCAGAAGTTGATACCCGAAGAGTCTTTGCCATTTCGGTTGGACACACTTCGAGAACTGGATGAGCATCGCTGGTAAAGTTTGTTGACTCTTCAAGAAGTGCAGTTGCGGCAAGCTCGTACACATAATCGGTATCTTAAAACTCCAGTTTTTACGGTAGGGCAACTTGTGCTGTTTTATAATGCAAAATCAAATCGTGCGGCTGGAAAATTGAAATTACGATGTTTTGGTCCTTACCGGATTAGTGAACAAGTGGGCCTAGCTACTTTTCGATTGACTACTTTGACCGGAGTTCCTCTTCCTAAAGTGATAAATGGTTCACAGTTGCGGCCGTATCATCAAGCACCTGATTCCCACTGAAATGTTCTACAGTTGTCCATGTATTTTTTCTTTTTCTCTTTCCTTTTCTTTTCATTTTATTTTTTTTTTTTTTATAGTTTGGCATGTTAGTTTCTTAAAAACCTTAAACTCTTGGTTTTGCTACATAATCATAAACTCCTCGTTTGGATACATAACCATGAATAATCGCTGCCTTTTGTTATTGATTCTGCTCATGCATGCACACCGTAGTTATGAAGGTTATCATCTCAACATCACGCGATGATTAGCATTTTTTATCGCCTCCCATGTCTCAGTATCTACTTAATCTTCTTCTTTCTGCTGTTAATCGCTATTGTGTCTATGTGTTTTATGTGCTTGTGCTTTCTGTAATCACTGTGCAATTGTGTTCTTGTGCTCTTGTGTATGCATCATGGAAGCGTTAGCCAACTTCGCTGCCTTCCGTGACGGACTCCCTCTAGATGTGAGTGAGTTCTTGCGTGTCCGTGGGTTGTCCAATTTCGCTGAATTGCCTTGGCATTCAGTGGAATGTCACCCGTTTTACGCTGAGATTATTGCCGCCATCGCTGCCACACCTACTACGGAGCAAAGTTGGCCAATTACATCTTTACCATCTCGGGTAGTAATCACCTTAGAATCATTTGCTGTAGCGTTCCGACTCTCTCCGAAAGGACGAGAGAATGGCCCTAACCTTCCAATCGCTACTATGATTCAATTGTTCCCTAGGTACTCTTCGAATGAGTATGCTATACTTTGTCGCCCTGAGCCTGAAAGAACAGCTTTGAAATTTTTAGTAGCCACATTCAACTTGCCGAAATGTACATGTGGGATTTCTCGCCCATTCTACTCGGTGATTCATATGGCTGCTAGAGATCCTATCAATTTCGCTTCCTATTATTTCCAGCATATTCACCGTGAATGTGTTACGGTCATTAAACAGGTTAACAAAGGAGATATGCCGCGTTCCTGTCTTCCGCACATACTCACTTTTTTGTTTCTGGCCCTCCAAGCAGCGCAACCACCTCCAAGAGGTCCAATTTTATATCATGAAGAATCTACCGAGATGCTTGAAGACGATGAAGAAGATGATGAAGAAATCTTCCAGCTCCTCCACCAAAAAAGAATCTGCATAAGTTCGTCTGATAGTGAAGTGCAAGGGTCTGCCGCTAGAAATAAAGCAGACAAAAATGAAGAAGAGATTTTCCACGACATAGCTACATCGATTCACCATGATTCATCCGCTCAGTCATCTCCAAACCAGCAACAAGATCAAAGTGTTACTGCCAATTCTGAAGACAGATCTTCTAAGGAAGATTCTCAGCAGCAGTCCAAACATAATGTGCAAGAAGATGCATAGGTTATTGTTGTAGAAATTTTACAGGAACTGATTACGGCAGTAGAGTCTGCAATTACCCAACCTGAAGTAACTACGCAGCAACTTACCGCAGCAGCTAACAATCTGTAACCCAGTCCTCCACCCGAACCTCCACTTAAACCCATTGTTCCCATTCCACCGATTGTACCTGAAGCACCAGATTCATCATCCTCTTCACCTAACTATTCTCCACCCAATTCCCATCAACTCCTCACAGCTTCTTCATCTCAACCACATCCTTCTCTTCTGTTTCCTTCGCTACCTGTGTTTAATGAGCTCACATCCATGGGTCATATGTTGATCCACCTATCACAACAACTACCACAGCATAAAAAGGAGATTACTGATAATCTCAGACACGAACTACAACATAAAGTTAATGTTTTGGAAGCGGATATCATTCCGTTGTAGGAAGAGGTAGATGCAATGAAGGTAGAGAATCATAATCTGCACTTCCAGATTAAACAGCTTC
Source organism: Ceratopteris richardii (assembly GCA_020310875.1). Classification (NCBI taxonomy): domain Eukaryota; kingdom Viridiplantae; phylum Streptophyta; class Polypodiopsida; order Polypodiales; family Pteridaceae; genus Ceratopteris; species Ceratopteris richardii. The sequence goes on along the minus strand of CM035420.1, from coordinate 34,889,393 downwards.
AAGCACAGCTTGTCGAACAGGAAATAGTTATCAATCAAAGAGATGCTGCATTGGCTGAAGTCAGAGTAAAAGACGATTTATTATGTGCTGCTGATGTAGAGATCCTGCAATTAAAATAGTTAATCCAGAATAAGGAAGATGCCCGCATAGCACTGGGTAATCTATTAGAAGAGACGCGAGTTCAATTAGATGAAGTTGTGCAGAAAGGATAGGAGATGGCCGATTTAGCCAAGCAGACTACTGAAGAACTCCAAAGAGCAGAATCCAATTTATTTGAATCAAATTTTGCTCTTAAAATGCAGGTGTCTTTGGTCGCTCAACTAGAGAAGGAAGTAGCAAGAACTCGAAGAGAAAGAGATGCTTACTACCGGACCATCCAATTTCAGAATCAAGAATTGGAGAGAAGAGAAAAGCAACTTGGAGCTCAAGCAGAACGCTTATCACGAATAGATCAACAGATTGCCGATATGAAAGTAAACCGTGATGCAGCTCTATCGAATGACTTTTATCTGCAAGAAGCCTTTCTGCAAACACAGGCAGAAATTTTGATGAGCCAAGTAATTTCTTTAAGTTCTGTCTGTACTGATGCTCAGCTAGTAGAGCTAGAGATCCCGAAACAAATGTTAGATTCGTTGAAAAAGAAAATTTCCCGAATGTTTAAATTATCTAGAACAATGTATCTACAGGGAATAATAGATGAGCCATAAACTTTTGTATACCTGTGGGTTCAAGTCCACCGTGCGTGCCAGTGTAAGCCACTGGATTTGCAATTGTAAACCTGTCTCTTTTCATATTCCGCACGAACCAAAAGGTCATTGCGAAGAACTGTAATCTCTTATAAATCAATGAAAGGATGCTTCGGTGACAACCAAAAGAATCGCCAGACTGTCTGTCTAGGCGATATGTTTTGTGGATTCTCCATTGTGTTATGTTTGAGAACTCTGAGTAATACTGTGTCTCTTTTGTCTTTGTTTGATTACTTGCACCTGTACGGTAAAGACTGGGTTATGTTAATGTTTATAGTAAGTTAAGTATTGAATCTCTGTTCCGTTAAGTTAATTACTGCAAGTCTATGCTACGGTAGTGTTTACCTTATGCGCCGGGTCCTGAGAAAGTATTAATTCGTGTATGAGTCGGAAGTCTGTGAGATAACCCATCGGAGTATTGGTAGTAATTCGTATTATCAGAGCTTTTAATATTCAGGTATTGTGGTGTGAGTGTTTAATTGGGAAAATCAAGTATAGGGCCTCTGATTATTCAAACCTCTTCCACTCCCAAGAACCCGAAAAGATCTTAAACTTGTTTCTGATGGCAAAAGCGCATTTAACACTAGATCTTTTTCAAACACAAAGTGACGTAATGAAATTGCTAGTGCAAGTTCTCACACTCAAATATTTCTTTCCTAGTATGAGAACCAATGCCTCCAACATAGACAAGTTATTGCCTTGACTAGTCATGCACACTTAGAGCACTACTCACCTCTGTAATTATTTCTCTCTAGATATGCAAAGATTAGCTCCAAATATGATTGGAACACTCTGATCAGTTCCTAGACTTTTTAATAAAGTCTTCAACCAAATTACTTCCTTTGCAGCTTCCACCATTCCTTTGCATTGAGCTTTTGTAGATGACAATGCAACTATATGTTGCTTCTTTGAGCACCAAGAAATTAAGTTATCTCCAACATAACACAAGTAACCATGAGTGGATCTTCTATCATCTGAATTACCTGCCCAATCTGCATCACTAAACACTTTGATTCTAGTATCAAAAGTGAATCCATAATACAAACCTTCATTCAGAGTTCCTTTGATATATCTTAGCACTCTTTGTGTTGTAACAAAATGAGTTTGCTTTGGGTGATGCATGAATTGAGATAAGACACCAACTGCATATGAAAGATCTGGTCTTGTCAATGTAGCATAGATTAAACTACCTACTAAACTCTAATATGTCTTCATGTCCTCGAACTCTTCTCCTCCATACTTTCCTAGTTTATGATTAACCTCCAATGGTGTGGTTGAGGATTTACAATTCTCCATGTTAAACTTCATCAGAAGATTCTTTAGATACCTTTCTTGTGTAAGATACACTCCATTTTGAGAATCCATCCCTAGAAAATAAGAAAAGTCTCCCAAATTGCTTATCTTAAACTCATTTTCCATTTGCTTCTTTATATCCTTGATTCCTTGAGCATGTATACCTGCGATAATAATGGCATCAACATAAATACACACATAAATGTATCTATCTTCATTTGCTTTCACTAGCAAATAAAGCTGAATGAAGTGTCCCTGACATATACCGACATGAACACTATACATGTCAGAAGAAATGAAAAAGTGATACCTGTTATCCTAGATCATCACATGTTGAGCTTGATATCTCAACATCTATCTATCTATCTATCGATCTATCTATCTATCTAAATATCTACCTATCTATCTATCTATCTATCTATCTATCTATCTATCTATCTATCTATCTATCTATCTATCTATCTATCTATCTATCTATCTATCTATCTATCTATCTATCTATCTACCTACCTACCTACCTACCTACCTACCTACCTACCTACCTACCTATCTATCTATCTATCTATCTATCTATCTATCTATCTATCTATCTATCTATCTATCTATCTATCTATCTATCTATCCATCTATATATCTATCTCTCTATCTATCTATCTATCTATCTATCTATCTATCTATCTATCTATCTATCTATCTATCTATCTATCTATCTATCTATCTATCTATCTATCTATCTATCTATCTATCTATCTATCTATCTATCTATCTATCTATCTATTTATCTATCTATCTAATTAACTATCACCCTATCTATCTATCTATATATCTATCTATCCATCTATCTATTGTTGGAGACCTTTAAGTCTCCATATGTTTGATCTACCTTAATTTAAGACCTTCTCTATATCAAGAATAAATCAAAATTTATAGAAACTTCACATTAATCTTCAAGATCATTGGAAAATAATTCTCTATGTGAAATTTCTTCAACTTGAAAAAGTTTACTTCAAAAATAGCCTTCAATATCTGCACATAGCGTCAGATTTAACTATTCAAATGATGCATGCACATTTGTGCTATGGTTGTGCAACTATAATGATCATTACTTCTTCAAAAGAACCATTAAATCTATAATTTGATCACTTAAATCAAATGTATGTTAGAAACTCTCTTCCAAAATGACGACTTTGACATGGTCAACTTCATAAGCTGATTTCGCTCAACGTATATCCCATTTGCTAAATGCTCTTAGCCATAGCTTCCTTATCTTCTAACTTAAATTTTGAATGCTCAATCGTAGAAATCTTTAAAGTGAGCACAAAGATCCAAGTAAATCTTTGAGCAGCAAAATGCATGATTCTGAGAACTTCACTTGCAGACTTCTACATATGAAGCTTCCTTCTTATCATACACACAACCTAAAGAGAATTAGATCATCAAACTTTGATCATAGCTTGATTGAATTTTGAATTAGATGCCTACAAAAGTTTTCTTGATCCACATGAGGAGGCTGAGGCAATTCTAAGATAGACTCGACACTATTCTGAGAAGAACACTTCCTGCACATCTTTACATCATTGACATATCTATGTAGATTTGTACTTATTGCATATCTATTACATAATTCTCTATCTTTGTTATAACTATTCGTGACTATATTACATGAATTTTCACTCATAATGTACATATTTGTATACAATATGTCTTTCTTGAACTTCTTGACTTTCTTTTGATCTTTGAAGTGCTTTAGACACTTCATAATCCTTTGTAACTTGGGTCTTATCCAAGCTTTTTGTCAGCATATCTACCACTTTCTCTTTTGTTGTTGTACACATGACCTAAAATTTTTTTCTCTAGCACCTTTTCTCTTAAGAAATGATTGTGAATCTTGATGGAGAGTGTTAATCTCCAAAAGAACAAGCTATGCTTGATGTTAGAACACTTCAATATCAAGAATAACTCAAAAGCTTTTCCAATTTTGAGGATTAATGCCAAACTTTCAAAATTTACACTAACTGTGAAGAGAGTCACTACTCAGAAAAATATGTTTCACATAACTCACTCATTGATTGACCAAATGTGTAAAGTTTTTTATGAAACTTTGCACAAGGTGTTGCCTAAAAATTTCACACCTTTTTCAATTTAAATATTCTCAAAAGATTCAGTAGACCTTGTGTTGAAGCTCAAAGTCAAGGACAAAGCATGGAAGCACATCAAAAGGTGGACACACAAGGAAAGGGAGCAAGTAGGGAGCTCCAAGGAGTGTATGTCAAATTTTCAGAAGAATCCCCTACAAAAATAGTGATTTTCATCACTAAAAACCATTGTAAATACCATTATCTATTTTTAGTAACTCCATTTTGTTCAAGCCGAGGAGTCCTCGAGCTTGAGGAGTATTAGAAGTACCATCGTACCAATTTTCATATTTTTTAGATCTCGTTTGAGCCCTCAAATAAGCCCTGGAACCTAATTTTTAACTAGGCCGGACACTAGGTCTGAACAGGGCCAAAGCTAGTCAAAAACTATAAAAGGAGCTAGAGAGCTCATTTTTGAGGTTAGATTGTAATTGAAACGAACTTGCAAGAGCTTGTGAAAGTAATCTAAAGCACTCCATTGATTCTCTCTCTTTGTCTTGCCGTGTGTGCGCGTGTGTGTGTATGTGTGTGCATGTTTGTGTGCTTCTCACTCACGCACTTGTGCCGCCACTTGCTCGAGGTCTTCATACCATCCTCACGTCTTCCCGGATTGACATTAAAGGAGGTGCTACTCATCACTGAGCTACACCAAATTTTGGCGCCGTTGCCGGGGATCGAGCTTTGAGGACGAGCGTGTGATGGTAAGACGTAGAGAGGACGCGTTGGAATGGTAAGTAGTAGGTAAATTTCTGATTTTTTCTCCATCTCCATCTCCATCTCCATCTCCACCTTCATCTCCTTCTCCACTATACATTCCCTCTTCCTTTCCATTCTCTTCATTTCTTGTGTGCGAGTTTGTGAGAGAGCGAGTGTGCCTTGTTGCTTTGTGTGTTTGTTTTGCATGTTTCTTGCAGGTACCAGCTCCATCATCATCTCCAGCAAGCTCAGCAGGTACGGAATTTGTCTGCACAGTCCCCGAGGCGTCAAGCTCGAGCTATCGCGACACTTCGGAAACTTCACCCTATCGTTAATCTGAGTGCACCACGACACTGCGCAGGCCTTGGGCTCCTAGAATCACTAGACAGAACAGAAAAATTCGCCATATCCCGAGCTATCGCGACACCTCGGTGTATCGCGACACCTCACGAGCTATCGCGACACCTCGGTGTATCGCGACACCTCACGAGCTATCGCGACACCTCGGTGTATCGCGACACTTGGCGAGCTATCGCGACACTTGGGGGTATCGCGACACTTGGGGGTATCGCGACACTTGGCGAGCTATCGCGACACTTTGGGGTATCGCGACACTTCACGAGCTATCGCGACACTTCGGGGTATCGCGACACTTCGAGCCGACCTATCGCGACACTTCGGGGTATCGCGACACCTCACGAGCTATCGCGACACCTCGGTGTATCGCGACACCTCACGAGCTATCGCGACACCTCGGTGTATCGCGACACTTTTCGCGACACTTGGCGAGCTATCGCGACACTTCGGGGTATCGCGACACTTCACGAGCTATCGCGACACTTGGGGGTATCGCGACACTTCGACCCGACCTATCGCGATACATGGCCTTAACGCACGAAATTTTAGAGTGAATTTTTGGAGTAAATTGAGGTACAATTGAGCTTAGTTTTGGTCACATTGGAGTAACATTAGAGCCTTAGAAGTGGGACAAGGCCTAGGAACCTGTGAGGAAATCCCTGAACCCTGAGAGCCTGTTTTGACCCCTATCTGCCTGAATGGTCACAACTTGACCATACGAACTCCGATTGATGAGATTTTGGTCTCGTTGGAAAGCTCGTTGAGAATCCTACGTGGACCTCGACTGGTTTTTGTAAGAATCATACGCGGAGTTTCAGAACATGCATTTTTAAGTTGACCTTTAGGTGGAACTAAGTGGTTCTCAGATTCAGGGGGTACCGTGAGTTACTCCAGGGGGACTAAAAATATTGATGTGTGTCTTCCGATTACTTGTGGTAATAAAGCTATACTAACTGGTGAGTTTTTGCAGGAACTTGGTGTGCGCTCAAGGCAATCCAAAGCAAGCTAGCAAGGGTGAGTACCAGGCTTGGGAGAAGGCTTCCTGGGCTTGCATAGCTGTCGGGTCAACCAGCTGATTGAGGTTGGAAGATCTCATAACCCTCCTTTGTCAATTCCTAGCCTAGGCTAAGTACGACTTAGGTGTGGTAATTAACCAGGGCAACGTTAGGCACGAATTAAGTCCAAGAGAATTAATTAACCAAGTGCAAGAAAATAAATAGGTCTTAAGTACGAAAACACTAAGGGACAAAAAGATAAACGGGAATCGATCACTCATCAAGTGCGGAAATTCACTTAAGTACCCCTGACGACGCAATTTCAGACAAGACCATAAACATAATATACAACTAAAAGGAACGAAGTGATTGATGCAAAACCAACCTGCAACGAGAGCGTGCTTGGGTCCCAGGGGGTGAATAAATCAGGCTTATGAACCTTAGATCAGGCAGACACTTAGGCCGAGACAGACAAAGCCTCAGATCTTCTGAAGCTAGTGTCAATCACACTGCCAGGTCTTGGGCCCAACAGTTGAGTGATTACCCATACACTGCCAGATCAGAAACAAGCGATTCAGAGATGTCCTATCACATGGAGAGATCAGTAGGTAGTTCAGGGTTGGCATATCTAGAAAAGCCAGAGGGGCCTTATAGGACTCAATTGGAATATATCAGGACGAATCATCTAGGTGCTCGCATCTACGAAGACGGACTGAGAAGATCAGTGGTCCAGATTAAGAACCCCGAACAACCCCATGGAATAGACTACCCGGTAGTCAAGTTTGAGAATGGAGCATACCTAGATAAAGAGGGGACTATATATGTAGTCACCACTCTTCCCGATAGAACTGATGAGTTTGGGAATGTGATTGCAGAGGCCGACTTGGGAGATATAGAGCAAGGGAACTTAGAGAGAGAGCCAAGAACTCCCCGTGGTAAGTCTGTCTTGACCAGAATCATGACTCCGGAATGGATTCCACAAGATAATAAAAGCATAGATCTGCTTTTAAATCGGGAAACCGATGAGGCTTTTTGGAGATATAGAACTTCTCAACCTCGGAAGGGAAACACCCTCCCAATCTACGAGTTTAAGGACCCTGATAGTCCAGGCCAAGTAACCTACTTAGACGCTGCATCAGAGAGAATTTTCGTGGTCACTGAGCAGGGCAGACATGCCTACACTTGGAAGGGTGAATTGGTCTTTCCCCAACCAAGGTCTAATGTATCCTTTGGCCATCAAGGAGCTGGGACCTCCCAAGCTCATGGCGCTCAAAGAGATAGAGGTAGAGACAAACCTGAGGTAAGTTTTGCCAACTCCCTGGGAAGAGAAAGAACGGGAACAGAAAGGAATAGAGTAGAAACTGAGAGACATAGAACCCCATGGAATCACCGGGACATTGATGATTTTCCTTTGCCAAGGCCGAGAGAACACACTAGGACCCTACGACCAACCCAACTTGTGAAGTCCATGAAGAATTATTTCGATGGCACGGGAGACCCTTATGACCATGTGGCCGAATTTCGACAAGTGTTGAAAGCTGAACAAGTGGAGGACCTATTCACACAGTACAATGCCTTCGGTCTAACCCTTAGGAACACGGCACTTACATGGTTTCAGCCATTAGATGAGCGTCAGTTCAGGAGCATAGACCAACTCCTAGAGGCATTCATTGTAGAGTTCTCTAAGAGCGGCATAAGACACAATACCTCCTCATTGATCCACAGCTTCAAACAGACCCCCCAAGAGACTGTGAGACTTGCAGGAAGAAGATTTAGACAATATCTTGAGAGGTGCCCTATTTCGGAGCTACCCACATCTGCTAAACAAGTAGCCTTATTCCTTGATGGATTGCTGAGCACGAAATTGAGATCCTATGTGTATCTGAAGGACCCTAGGACTATAGAAGAATGTGTACGCATGTGCATTGACATTGAAGATAACCTAGGGGAAGAGCTAGAGCTTTCCAAAATCTACAAAGATTCAGATAGTGCATCTAGCCACTCTTCCACGCAATCTACATCAATTGAGGAACTCGCGGAAAAAGTAGCTCAGAAATTAGGTGTAACTAGCAAACAAATCCCAAGGTTTGCCCCTGTGAAAAGATGCTATACTTGCGGTGGCGACCACATGGCAAATGTGTGTCCCATTATGGCCCAACCCCAAGTTAACCCTAGTAGCCAGTACTGCACCATAGAACGGAAGTACACAAACCACACTGCGCAAGATTGCCCATACAACAAGCAGGCAGTTAGGCAACCCTACCCGCAGCCCTACCAACAAGGCCGATACCAGAACCAAAATCCACCACCACAATATGCTAGACCCCAACAAACCTACCAACCACAATATCAGGCCCAACAGAGACCCCAACCGATGCTAGCTCAACAGCCTCCAAACCCCGCTAACGTGATTCCGGTAAAGTATGCTGTTGCAGAAGAAAACCTGAATAGGGCCATAGTACCAGTAACCCCATTGATCTCGGAAAGTGATCCAAGTGACCATAGCTTTGATTCTACACATGTCGATAGTTCCCATGCTTACTACATGCAGTCTCCAGAACATGGTGAGTCTTACTATAGTGAGGAACCAAGTGAACCTAGTTGGGAGTCAGATTACACGAACGTCATGTATGCAAACCCCAACCCCAGGCCTCAACCTTGGCAAGTAAGACCTCCATTCCCAAGAGGACCGTGCTACAGATGCCAAGGAGATCATCTCATTCGTGATTGTCCCTTGCCTCCACCTACACAACCCCAGTCAGTGACTATCCAAGGTTTCTGCCAAGATTGTGGAAAAGAACATCTCTTACGAGATTGCCCTAAGAACCCCAATAATATGCCAAAAATCACTCCTATCAATGTGATCGGTTTGGTTGTAGATCCCTCAGGAAGCGTCACTTCCACTGCACCAGTGCAGGTAGTCACTAGAGCTCAGGCATTGCAGCAAAACCAAGAGACAAACCAGGATAAGAACTCAGTGGCTAGTGAAACCGAGAGCATAACAAAGAAAAGGACTAGAGCATGGAAAGATAGTAGGGAAAGAATGAAAAGACAATGGGCTAAAAAGATGAGTGAACTTGAGGAAAGCATAAGAGAAACCAAAGCTAGGATAGCTGAAATCACCTCTCAAATCCCCTCTCACAATACCCCGCCGCCACCCCTACCATCTCCATCTGACCCACCACCTTCCCCACCACGTCATACGATTCCACCACCCCCTAGAGTAGGATCAGTTCTAGCAGATCCCACTCCGGAAGACCTAAACATGATGCTTAAAGCATACCAGGCCAGAATCCAAGAAGGGCCAAACGTCACGGATCATGACAAGTGCTATCCTAGAGCTGACCTAGAGATAGAAAGAACCAAACTGTGCGCGAAAATGGTCGCATTGGCTCAGACTATGTTTGAAGCCAGTCGCCTTTTCAATTACTCGGGCTCAGCCAAGACGCAATTACACTTGGATGGATTCCTAGAAAAGTTAGAGAGGATAATTGCCAGATCTGACAAGGAAGAAAAAAATCAGGAGAAAGAAAAAGCAAGCAAAAACCTGAGCCATTCCCCATCGGAAGTTTATGCAGCCAATTCCACTAAACCAGACAACTTCCCCTCCTTAGAAAGATTAGAGAGGCTAACTGCACAGCCAGAAAAGGAGCCTATCCCTCAAAAAAAGGAAAGGGCAAGAGAACGGATAAGCCAGCCTCTTCAGGAAGCACATGTGCCTCCTCTAGGAGCCTATCTTCCTCCCCAAAGGTCACAGGAGCCTCCCTCGAAAGCATATGTACCTCCACAGGTAACCCACATTCCCTTCCAGAGAGCGCATGAGCCTGTTCGGAAAAGTAATAGAATAAGTAATCCTCCCCAAGAAGCTTGTGCTCCAGCCATTCGCGAGAACGAGGAGAGAGTCAACCATAGAATCAGCCCTCCTTCACAGGTTGCTTATGCGCCCAATTCTACGGAGCCAGACACTTCTTCTTCTATGAATCGGTTTGCACCAGACTTCCTACGAGAGATTCAAGAAGACAAATGGGATAACGAAAGCGAGGTCGCCCCTCCTTTTGAACTTGTGGACGATGCACACGACCAATTCCCACAAGACATCCCATCTATTTACGGGGAGCATGAGAGTGTTCAGTCTCACGAGAGATTAGACTTTGAGTCTAATTCCATACAAGAGCTACCCCACTTCACAGGCCCATGGGAAGCAAAATCCACGTGTATGAGAGCACCCACAGTCATGGTAAGGAACGACGACTCAGTCATACCAAGGAACACGGAGGTAGTAACGAACACCAAGGTGCAGCGCAATCTCACTTTGAAAGAACTGCCTGAGGATAGACCAAACGCGGGGAAATATGCAGCCAGTCGAGTAACTGAAGTTGCAAAACCTCATTCCCGGATAGGATCCCATAGGACAGTGCCAGAAATTCCCTTGGATAAGATAGGAGATATGTGCGAAGGTGAAGAAGGGAACACCTATCTTCCCATTACCTACCAGGACTACACCACAAAGGCAATTTTGGACTCAGGTGCAGGAGTTGCAATTGCCACTACCTCCTTATGGAAGCGTTGGGGCAAGCCAGCACTCAGGCCAACGAGAATGAAATTGCAAATGGCAGATGGTCACATAGAGAGACCCCTAGGATTGCTAGAAGGAATAACTCTCACCACTTGTGGTGTCGAGTTTGAACATACCTTTGCCATATGTGACTTCAGCAAAAATCATGCCTATGAGATGATTTTGGGAAGACCATTCATGCGACAGTTGCAAGTGGTACAGGATTGGGGGACCAATTCTTTGTACCTGCAGCACTTAGGTGTTACAACCAAAGTCAATCTCAAGGATTATTCTCATAGAGATGTCCCTCCTATCCAATGGAATCCCATCCATAGAGCTAAAGATGACACACAATCGGTGCATTCCATAGGGTCTGGATCCTCATGGATGCATGAAGACACCCACTTATGGATGTGCAAGGTAGCAGTAGAAGAAGAGAAGAGAGAGAAAGCCAGAGAGGTAGGTGCGAAAGAAACCCATAGATCAATCCAAGACCCAGCCTATGCACCTGTAGTTTTTCCAGACGAAGAATTTGAACCTCACGGTTGGGCAGAAATCTTAGCAACAATGGACGTAGCCATCAACGAAGAACAATGGACACCTCACTGTGATGAGGATGGCTATGATATTTCAGTCTTCTCCATAGAGCCAATCATGGGAGAGGCAGTTCTAGAAGAATGCGAACCTAGCCCTGATGCATTTGAGGATGCAAGTGACTCCGATCTAGAGTCAATCATTATGGACCCACCATTTGCATCAGATGAAGAATACTTCCATGAGGTAGAATTTCAAACCCAGAGGCATGGAGAGCTGACAAATGACGTAAGATTAGCAACACATGTGACCCCTAAGGAAGAAGGAAAGAAACGAAAGAAGAGAGAAGCCTTACCAGAAGAGGAAGAATCTTTGTTTGAGGTCCCAGAAAATTTTAAGAAGTATGAGATAGATGACAGGAGAGTCATGATTAGAATGCCCAAACGAGAGGCACAATCAGGAGAGGCCTATGATAACAAAGAAACTACCAAGAAAATCGTAGTGGCCCTAGAAGAAGGAGAGGAGAGATGCACGTATATAGGCCACGACCTGACAGAAGAAGAAGAGCATGAATTGATTGCCTTGCTAAGAGAATACAGAGATGTATTCGCTTGGAGTTACAAGGATTTGAAAGGTGTTGACCCTGATATATGCTCACACACCATTCCCATGACCTCAGATGCTAAACCCTCTAAGCAAAAGCCATATACATATAACGATAATTACGCTGCTAAGATCAAGGAAGAGATAGATAGATTGGTTGAAGCTGGATTTATCTACGAAATTGAGCACACCGAATGGGTATCCCCCATCGTAGTGGTGCCCAAGAAGAATGGCAAGCTGCGTGTGTGCATTAACTTGAAAAAGGTTAATGCCGCCACGATTCGAGATAACTATCCGCTTCCCATCACAGAACATCTCTTAGAAAGAGTGGCAGGCAAGGAAGTGTACAGTTTCCTTGATGGATTCTCGGGTTACAATCAAGTAGCCATAGCTCCAGAGGATCAGCATAAGACAGCCTTTGCCACAGAATGGGGCATTTTTGCTTTTAGAGTAATGCCATTTGGGCTTACCAATGCACCAGCCACCTTCCAGAGGCTGATGTGCCATGTGTTTAAAGAGTTCCTGAGGAAGAGTTTAGAAGTCTATGTTGACGATCTCTGTGCTCATTCCAATGTTAGGAAAACCCACATTCCTGAACTCAAACAAATCTTTGACAAATGCAGAGAATATCAAGTCTGCCTGAACCCCGAAAAGTGTGTTTTTATGGTCAGGCAAGGCAAGATCCTAGGACATATCGTGTCAAAGAATGGCATATCTACTGACGAAGAAAAAGTGAGAGCCATAGCGGAGCTACCTAGGCCAAAGAATGTCAAGGAAGGACAAGCTTTCATGGGGCATTGCGGTTATTATCGACGATTTATACACATGTATGCTGTCATTGCAAAGCCCATGTACGGACTATTGACAAACTTTGAGTGGACGGATGAATGTGAGAATTCCTTCCAAGAACTTAAACGAAGATTATGTTCAGCACCAATCTTGACCACACCAGATTGGAATAAGCCATTCCATGTTCATGTTGATGCATCCAATTACGCTATTGGATGTGTACTTGCACAACCTACTGGTGAAGGTAATATGGATCTTCCAATTGCCTACGCCAGCAGACAATTGAATGCGGCTGAACGGAATTACACCACAACAGAGCGCGAAGGATTAGGCATGGTATATGCAGTCAAGAAATTTAGGCACTATTTGCTTGCAAATAAGTTTAAATTTTTTACGGACCATCAGGCATTGTTGTACTTAGTAAACAAGCCATGCAATACAGGAAGATTAGTGAGATGGTTTCTCTTGCTAATGGAATACGACTTCGAGGTTGTGGTAAGAAAAGGAAGGACTCACTTGAGAGCAGATCATCTCTCTAGGCTCACATCGGGAGAAGCCCCACAAGGAGTGCCAGATGACCTTCCTGACGCTTACTTGTTTAATTTGGAAGTGGTGCCGCAGTGGGCCAAGCCAATAGTACCAGTATTGACATACGGGCCTAATCATCCAGTGGTGAACACACGGAATAGAGAGATCGTAAAAGCCCAAAAGTACCATATCATGGCAGGCAGCATGTACAAGCACACAGATCAAGGGATCTTGGCTTGTTGCGTAGAAGAGGAGGAGTACGCTAAATGGTTGCAATTAGCACATGTAGGTGCGTTAGAGCAACACCATTCGAAGCAACGAACGTTGCAAACTCTAAAGAGATTCGGAGTGCACTGGCCAACTATGGAAGCGGATGTCCAAAAGTTGTGCAAAGAATGCCCAATCTGTTGTACTAAACCACCTGTGGAACTGCCACTCTCTATCAAGTATCCATTGTGCCAGATTGGAGTGAACCTCTAGTATCATTCTTGCGGACAAACACATTCCCCCCAGACATGACTCTAGCTAGGAAAAGGAGTTTAGAACAAGAAGCCCTGGATTATTCACTCATAGGTGATAATCTATATAAGCGCGGTAAAGATGGTTACCTGAGATTATGTGTCCATGAGAGTGAATATCTTAAGATCTTAGAAACTGCTCACCAAGGTGTAGCAGGAGGATACTTTGGACCAGATCGGGTGATCAAGGCAATATTGTTTGCGGGCTTCTGGTGGCCCACCCTTCACATGGATGCACATACCTATGTGAAACGGTGTGATATCTGTCAAAGGACTCAGTATCCTATACGCAAAGATGAGATGCCACTGAAACCTATGATGGGTGGACGTGCATTCTCTAAGTGGGGAATAGACTTCGTAGGTCCTATTAATCCCCCAGCTAAGGGTTCTCATGCGGAATACATCATTGTGGCAACAGATTATCTCACCAAGTGGGTAGAGGTAAAAGCTACAACCAAGAACGATGCTCAAACAACTGCCAAATTCTTGTTTGAGAATGTATTCACGAGATATGGACTACCCATAGAGCTTGTAAGTGATAGAGGCACTCATTTCTTGAACGAAGTGATTGAAAATCTACTCCAAGAATTCTTGGTAATACACAAGAAGTCTGCCCCTTATCACCCTCAAGCTAATGGACAAGCTGAGAGCACTAATAAGATTCTATGCAATGTACTGACAAAATTAGTGAACACTAAACGCTCTGATTGGGACAAACAGCTACACCATGCTGTTTGGGCATACCGAGTTGCCTACAAAACGGTACTCCAAGCCACCCCCTTTCAGATGGTATTCGGCCAAAACGCTGTGCTACCCTTGGACTTCCTAATCCCTACATTGAGAGTAGCACAAGAACACGAATGGACAGGTCACGAGCTCTCCTCTAGGATCTTTGACCTTGAACGATTAGGAGAAACAAGACTAAGAGCCGCTGCAGGAATATATGCCGCCAAGAAGAGACAGAAGGCATACTTTGATGCCCACGTGAAGGATAAAGGCTTGAAAACGGGAGATCTAGTCTTAGTCTATACACTGAAACAACACGCAAGGAAGCTAGAAAAGAGAGGTTACGGACCTATGATCATCAATAGGATCTCCACAAGTGGAGCAGTACAATTGGCCACATTAGAGGGTGATGTTCTCCCAAATTATATTAGCGGTTGCAGAGTCAAGTTGTACCAGGAACCCCTCACGGAGGAAATGCTCAGCCGACTCAACACTGCTAAGAAACGCAAAGAGGAAGAAAAGAGAATTAGAGAAGAAGCTCAAGCAGAGGCTTTAGAACGCATCAGAAGGATGAAATTACGAAGGCAAGGTAGAGATCAGCCTGGAGCGAATGACTATGCAGACCAAGGATTTCCCATAGCCATGTGTGAAGTTGCAGGAACAAGCTCGAATAGAATAATTGATAGACGTCCTTTCATAACCATAGACATAGGACAAGGAAAGAGTACAAGGACCGTAAGAGCCTTGATTGACTCAGGTGCTGCCACTAGCGCTGTTAAGTTGTCTTACTGTCAAGAGTTACAGTTAACTGTCCATCCTGTGGAAGCATACCTCATAGGATTGGGAGGCGTGGAAACCCCTTGCATGGGCGAGGTGGAACTTCCCCTCTACATTCACGAGGAGGCAATGACCGTTAAAGTACTGGTGTGTCAAGATGATGATCTCACTGAACCTCTCGTCTTGGGTCAGGATTGGATCTATGACCAAGCAGTCAATCTAAACCTAAGAAGTGGACTTCTCTAGGTTTGGGTCAATCATAGTCGAGTTACAGTAGAATTAGACAATGGAGCACTCAAGGAACTAGGAAAGGCACAGACTCCTGGTCCTTCCAGGGGTACACATGAAGATGACCATGTTGTTCTTGTTCAAAACCATGCGTTGCAGAGGAATGATATTTGCGCAAAAGGAGTCAGGGATGCAATGGAACTCCCTTCTTTTCCAAGGGCCAGAAGGAGGCAGCAACTAAGGGCAGACCAATCACTAAAGACTCCCCGGACGCGAGACCAAAAGAACGCGCGAAGCAGAACAACTCAACCGATGAAGCAGATATGGGTACGCAAAGGAGAGCAACCACCAACCTTGCCCCCACAAATTCCATCCATGCAAACCAACCAGGCCAAAAGACGAAGGAAGCAGCTCAGACAAGCTCAATCACAAGTTATCCAACAAGTTTGGGTGCCTAAGAAGTTAGCTGCAGCTCAACAAGGGCAATTACAGATGTGGGTACCTAAGAAGCTCCTACATCCACAACAACCTTTGTTCTCCCACATGCAAAAGGTTTCAACAAAGAAGCCAAAAAGAGAAAAGGGTAAGAACCACGTACAGAGACCAAAGGAAGATCAAATCAGCTCTTCAACATTAGTAAGAAGACATGCAAAAAGGATATGGGTTTGGAAGCCAAAAGTGCAAGTAGTCTCCACCGAACCAAAGCGTCAACCACACTGGATCCCCTAGTTCACAAAGCATCCAAAGAGAAAGATGCCTGAAGTGACCTCTACAGTGCCAAATGATGTTCTAAAATGGACCCCAATAAGGAGGATCACATCAGTTCGAGACTCAATGGATACCTCCACCAAGGTCGGCATCAACCTCCACAAATGACATCAAAAGCCTCGAACGAGCAACAACCATGTGCTCCTTGCACAACCCTGTCCTTTGCACCAGTCAGGTCATGCATTTCCAAAGTATGCATTAATATAGGGCCACATTACACGGCCGTGCATAGACACACTTGAGAATCCCACGCACAAGAGCACAGTGACATATGTCAAATATTTCTATTGATACTAACTTTTGTGTTCTTGTTTGATGATATCCTTTTCCTTAAAAAAAAAAAAAAAAAAAAAAAAAAAAAAAAAAAAAAGAGAGCTTGTTCCCAGGTTTGGTTTATGAAACATGAATGAGTCATGCTTAGTTGAAGGTGGAACTGTTGATTACTAGGCATTTATCAATTTGGATAGAAGTGTGCCTCGGCCAGCAGTGAGATTATTGCTCCCTTATCGGGAATGAGGAGCTTGAAGGTCCGCAACTTGAGTGATGCTTAACTACTTCATGTACCAGAGCATCCAAGGAGATATCTGCAAAAGATAGTTCTGGAGGAGAAGACTCCTGCATATGAGGAGAGAGGATCCACCACTCAAAAGATCTCATCAGAGGACAATCAACATGGACATTCATCAACAATGTTCCATCCCAAAGGCCGAGTGTACAACACGAAGAGACAAACATCCATCAACCTTCTCCATGGTAAGTATAATTACTCTGGAAACACCATAACCATGATAGTGTAGGAAACCTCTTCGTCAGCATACCCTTGAGCACTTAGCTCAAGACCCGCAATTTTTGCACCATACTTCTTCCAATGCATTTTCCAAGTAAGCATGCGTAGGGCTACATTACCAGGCCTTGCACAAGGCACATACTTTTTTCAACCCAGGCACAAACACACTTACCCATCATTCATTATGGGTTATGAGTAGTGGGCATGACTGCTCTCAACATCATCTTTGGAAGAGTTAGCGGACATTATGGGAACAACATCCATATCTCGGAAGCAAATTGAAGCCAGTAGTTGCTCCAAATCACTCTTGACAACCTCTTTTGAGCAACTTGCAGTTTTGAAAGCTCGAAAAGACACATTCTTGCTGGAATCCAAGGAACCAGCTCATACAACGGATGGACACCACCTCTCAAAGCACTACATAGAACAGCCCTTCCAACAAGGGTCTGTCAGGGACGACAGACTCGAGAGGGGGGGGAGTGTTGAAGCTCAAAGTCAAGGACAAAGCATGGAAGCACATCAAAAGGTGGACACACAAGGAAAGGGAGCAAGTAGGGAGCTCCAAGGAGTGTATGTCAAATTTTCAGAAGAATCCCCTACAAAAATAGTGATTTTCATCACTAAAAACCATTGTAAATACCATTATCTATTTTTAGTAACTCCATTTTGTTCAAGCCGAGGAGTCCTCGAGCTTGAGGAGTATTAGAAGTACCATCGTACCAATTTTCATATTTTTTAGATCTCGTTTGAGCCCTCAAATAAGCCCTGGAACCTAATTTTTAACTAGGCCGGACACTAGGTCTGAACAGGGCCAAAGCTAGTCAAAAACTATAAAAGGAGCTAGAGAGCTCATTTTTGAGGTTAGATTGTAATTGAAACGAACTTGCAAGAGCTTGTGAAAGTAATCTAAAGCACTCCATTGATTCTCTCTCTTTGTCTTGCCGTGTGTGCACGTGTGTGTGTATGTGTGTGCATGTTTGTGTGCTTCTCACTCACGCACTTGTGCCGCCACTTGCTCGAGGTCTTCATACCATCCTCACGTCTTCCCGGATTGACATTAAAGGAGGTGCTACTCATCACTGAGCTACACCACCTTGACAAATGAGTCAAGCAGTTCACCTATGTCTAAAACTGCTCTCCTATATAGACGACTTTGAGACCTGCAACTTCTAAAGCATGGTTCTCCCAAAGTAAAACCCGTTTAATCAATGCTTTTAGCCATAGATATCTTACCTTCCAACTTAAAGAATGAGTGCTTTCTTGCTCAAAATGTTACACTGTGGAAGGAGAACTGACCAAAACATTAGCATCAAATTTTGCATCTATTGCAACTTCACTTCTTCACATTTACACATGTAAATGTTCCTACTCTCAATTCTCTCAGCCTAATCATAATTAGGATCTGAAAACTTGTACAGAGGTTAGTCAACTATAGACTTAGGCTTGTACAAAAGAATTTTACAAAAGATTAAACACAAAAGGAGTACCAGCAAAAGATCGGGTGCAAATTTTCTTCTTGTCAGAAAAATTTTACGTTTGAATGATGAGAGAGATTTTCTACATTTCTAAAGTGTCTAATGACTCTTACAACATCTAATTCTTCTCATCTCATGCTCTCTCCTACTTGCGCTGAATTTTTACTTGTATATATAGGCATATATGTATAAGCTCATAACCATAGCAAAGGTATAAGTGAGCTAACTACCAATTACTGTACATATGTATACAAGTCTTCATTTCCTGAATATGCTCTATCTTCAATCTTCATTTGTTGATCTTTTATTCATCTTTTGACTTCATGTCTTTATCAAAAACATCAATTGGTGGTTGAATTGCACCAATAGCTCCCCCTCAATCATCAATTGAGGTTTTCTCTATCTTCTTTATACATGCCATGTCTTTAAATCTTTGTAGCTTTGGCCCATCCAAGCTTTTGGTTAGCATATCTCCAATCTGATCTTTTGTTGAAGTATGTATGACTTCATCCTCCTTATCAATCACCTTCTCTTTTAAGAAATGATACTAAATCTCAATGTGTTTAGGCCTGACATGAAAGATAGGGTTAGCAACTAGATACAATGAACTCATATTATCTCCATGAATAGTGGGTGTACTCTGAATGATGTCAAAATTCTTCATGAGAGTTTTTACTCATATGAACTCCTTTGCAACTTCAACCATACCTTTATACTCTACCTCTATAGATGATAAAGCAACTGTATGTTGCTTCTTAGAGCACCAAGATATTAACTTATCCCCTACATAACACAAGTACCCATAAGTTGATCTCCTATCATCAAGATTACCTGCCCAATCTGTATCACTATATATCTTGATATTTGTATCTGATGTAAAACCATAATGAAAACCTTCCTTGAGTGTACCCTTAATGCATCTCAACACTCTTTGTCTTGCAATCCAATGTTCCTTCCTAGGACAATGCATAAATTGAGACAAAACACCAACTGCATATGACAAATCGGGTATAGTTAGAATAGCATAGATAAGACCACCAACCAAACTTTGATATAACTTCATATCCTTGAATTCTTCTCCTCCATATCTACTCAACTTGTGATTCACCTCCATTGGAGTAGGTGCTACCCTGCAATCTTCCATTTTAATCTTGATTAACAAGTTCTTTAAATACCTTTCTTGAGCTAGATACACTCCATGTTGAGTATATGAGATCTCTATGCCCAAGAAATATGACAAGTCTCCCAAGTGATTAATCTTGAACTCTTTCTCCATTTGTTTCTTGAGGATTTGAATTCCCTTCTCATCTGTACCTGTAAGAATTATGTCGTCAACATATATGCACATGTAAATGAAGCCATCATCAGCTTTAGATACTTGGAAACCAAGTTCCTTCAAGAACTTCACAAGTCTATAATTCCATGTCGTTGGGGCGTGCTTCAAACCATACAAAGCTCTCTTGAGCTTACATACATATTCTCAATACCTTTTATCTTTGAACCCTTGTGGTTGCTCCATGAGAACATCATCTGAAATATAACCATTAAGAGAAGCATTCTTTACATATAATTGACATAATCTTCAACCTTTACATGCAGCAATGGCTATGAGTGTCCTGATGGTTGTCATCTTTGCCACAGGACTATAGGTCTCATCATAGTCTAAACCATATGTCTAAGCAAATCCTTTCACAACAACTCTAGCTTTATACCTAGACACACTTCCATCTGCATACCTCTTTGTCTTGTAGACCCACTTGCATCCAATGATCTTCTGACTATTTGGTTTAGGAACCAAATTCCATGTCTCATTCTCCATCAATGCATCATACCCTTCCTGCATAACTTTCTCCCAATTTTCCTTACCTTTTGCCTCTTCATATATAGAAGGGTCTTCATCTGCTTTCACCATGTAAGCATAATCTTTAGTAGTCAAAAAAGAAGTTTCATAGTTATACCTTGTAGGTTACCATTTGTGTCTTCATGATCTTCTCAGTTCTCCACTTCTTGAAGTTTGTGGTTCATCACATTTTGGTTCAAACCTTGGTACTTCTTCAACCTCAACTTGTACTTCATTGCTCTCTTCCTCATCAAATATCTGAACCTCTGATTTACCTTTCTTCTGATTCAAAACTTCTTCATCACTTGCATGATTATTGATTGTACCTGCATACCAAGTACCTTGCTCATCAAATGTAACATCCTTTGATACAAGAAATTGTTTTTTGGATGGACTCCACAACCTATATCCCATCCGCTTATCATCATATCCAATGAACACATACTTTTCAGCTTTAGGTTCTAATTTGTGCCTCAACTGAGATGGCACATATGCATAAGCCAAACATCCAAACACTTTGTAATGATCTAAGGTAGGCCTCTTACCGCACCATGCTTCATATGGTGTCATACCCTACAAGGCTTTACATGGTAGCCTATTGACCAAGTATGTAGCTGTATTTATAGCCTCAGCCCACAAATAATTGGGACAATTTTTCTCCTTCATCATTGATCTTGCAAACTCAACAAGAGTTCTATTCCTTCTCTCTCCTACACCATTTTGTTGAGGAGAGTGTTGGTGTATAAAAAACCATAAGAACTAAGCTAAAGTGATATGAGAATACCTCCATAACCATCATTAGCTTAGCAATACTTTGAATTTGAAAACATCATCACTAAATTTATTGAAATTGAAAAGTTTACTTCTCAGAAATCTGCACGTTTTCTTCTAGCTTCAAATCTGATCTGTATTAGCGTGATCCTTGCAAATTCTTTTGATCATTTGCTAATAGAAGTTCTTGCTAATGTTAAGCAACACTTTCAAGCAAAATTTTCAAGTAATAACTTCAAAATCTTCTGAAATCACTTCACCATTTGAGCTATATCTGAAATCTGAAAAATGACTTCATCAATTGGACATACCTCCACTGTTAGACTCCTTTTTCTGAGTACACATCCTATTTTGTAAAGATCTTTTGACCAGTTGTAGCTGAAGGTAGTAGCTTCAAAATGATCTATCACTCATGAAAAACTTTACACTGTACTATGAGATCCGACCATTAGAAGATTAGGGAAAAGTGCACCAGAAAACTCATAACTGTCAACTAACTTTCACACTGATATGAAATCAATTAGAATTCACTACACAAGAGAAATTAGACCAAATCTATCATGGACACAAAGAAAACCATCTTGAGCCTTAGATTCCATGTCAATTTCCATATCTCATTATTGGCTCAGATTTTGGAGAAACTAATGCTTTCGTTGCGTCCGAAACGTGCCAAAACCCCAAGATCGACTGTCTATTTACTAAATTATGATAATCGGAGGTCCTGATTCAAGTTGATGACATCATGATGACATCATCAAGTCGCAACCGCCCTTGGGAACCGCCTTTGAAAACCTATATAAGGAGGGGTTGGCCACATTCATAATCAGTCTTGCCAATACCAGTCTTGGGAGCTCAAGGAGTCGCGATCACCAAGTAAGTACTCTCCAAGTTCCAGTTTGAGTTCTAGTCTTGTCTCTTGTTCTAGTCTTGTCTAGTCTTGTATTGTGGACATCCTCTCTTGTCCTCTTGTAATCTCGTAGTACGAGATCTTGTCGAGTTGTTTCTTTTATCTAGTTCATCTTGTAGAAGTGTGTTCTTGTAATACAGACATCTTGTCTCATACTTAGGATCCCAGGTTGTGGGATCTCCTATATCATCTCTAGTCCAGTTTTCCATACCTATTGGTCCCGAGTTGTGGGACATCTTGTATCAAATCCGTCTTCTTGTATTATTTTCCCTATGTGGGTGTTCTTGTAATCATAAGTGTATTTCCGAAATCTTGTCTAGTGAAGTCAGAGAGCACAATCTAATGCTCCCCTGACAAAATCCTTCTACAATAACATGTGTTATATATTAGAGAAGATGTGTACAAAATGGCTTGGCTTCATTCTATGCATAGCCATGGTAAACTCTCCTACACTGAGTAGTTATTTCTCAACATCTCTCTCAGAATAAACCAGACTATTTCTCTATTCACACTAGACTTACAAATTGAGTTCTCGTCATTGTTTTTCAACTCAAACTGGCTTATATACATATGGTCTACATACTTCTAGACTCAAAATTGTAATTTTTAAAGCTCTATGTCAAGATTAGACTTTTAATTTTGCAGTACATTTCAAGAGTGAATTTGTCCCTTCACTTAGGCTTAATTTTTTGAATGCTTTGCCTTCACTTCTCTCTGTCTTTCTTCTTCCTTCATATATCTTCATATATTCATGTCTAATTAGTGAGTGAAGCCCCAACAGCTCCCCCTCAATCACTAATTAGCATTCTATTTTTGCTTCATACATCCTTCTTCTCTTTTATGCCTACCATTTCTTTGAATCTACTTGTCTTCACTCCATCCAAGCTCTTTGTCATGATATTTACAATGTGATCTTTTGTAGAAGTGTATACCACTTCAAGCTCCTTCTCCATTACCTTTTCTCTCAAGAAATGATATTGAATCTCTATGTGCTTTGTTCTTGTATGAAATACAGGATTCGCTGCAAGATACAATGAACTCATATTATCTCCATGTATGATAGGTATACCTTGATCAATGTCCAAGCTTTTGAACAAGGTCTGCATCCATATCACTTGTTTTGCTGCTTCCACAAGTCCTTTGTCCTTAGCTTCAATTGATGATAAAGCCATTGTATGTTGCTTCTTTGAACACCAACTCACAAGTTTATCTCCTATGTATATCATATACCCATGTTTTGACCTTCTATCATCTTGACTTCCTGCCCAATTTGAGTCACTATATGATCTCAACCTTATATCTAATGTAAATGGATAATATGATCCTTCCTTCAAAGTTCCTTTGATGTATCTAAGAACTCTTTGTCCTGCAATCCAATGTGGGTCCTTTGGAAAATGCATGAATTGAGAAAGAACTCCCATTGCATAACTAAGATCAGGTCTTGTTAGTGTGGCATAAATCAAGCTTCCCACTAAAGATTGATACTTCCTCATATCCTTGAACTCTGCACCATCATATTTACTGAGTTTACGATTGACCTCTAGTGGTGTTGATGCCTCTCTGCAATTCTCCATGTTAAAATTCTTTAGAAGATTCAAAATATACCTTTCTTGTGATACATATATGCCATGTTTTGCATAAGTGATTTCCATTCCAAGAAAAGATTCAGAAGATCACTTATCTTAAATTCCTTCTCAAGTAATCTCTCCACCTCCTCGATTCCTTTATTTGAAGTATGTGTGATTATAATGTCATCTACATAAATTCAAATGTACATCATACCTTCATCTGTTCTTTTGATAAGTAAACTTGCATCTGCTTTTGAACTTTGATATCCAAGCTCATTAAGATACTTCAAAAGTCTATAATTCCAAGCTCTTGGAGCTTGCTTTAATCCATAAAGTACTCTTCTCAATCATAATTTGGATACTTGTAATCTGCAAACCCTTGAGGTTGCTCCATGTAAACTTCAACTGATATATATCCATTCAAAAATGCATTATTTATATACAATTGACTTAATATCCATCCTTTTGATGCTAAAATAGCAACGATTGTCCTTATGGTTGACATCTTTGCTACAGGAATGAATGTCTCATCATAATTGTTGAAGAATCACTCACTAATAAGACATAAAGACCTGAATACATATGAAGGATGAAGGAAGATGAAGAGAAGCAGAAACAAGGCATTCAAAAACTCAAGCCTTAGTGAAGGGACAAATTCACGACTGTGATATAGTTCATAGAAACTTCCAGAATTATGAGTTTTGAATCTCATAACAAATATGTATATAAATGAGTTAGAAGATTATAATAATAGCGGCAGGAGAGAGAGCCTAAGGTAGCCGAAGAGAGTGGTTGGAAAGAGTGCATAGAATAGAAGGAAGTGCGCGTATGTAGAGATGAATAGTAGAACCTGAATTGTCAGGTATTCATCTATAAGAGAGATGGTAAGGAAGAACTACTCAGTATAGGAGAGTTTTCCATGGCTATGAGCGAAGTGAGGCCAAGCCATTCTGTACACATCTTCTATAATAGAAAACACATGTTTATGTGGAAAGATTTGAGTGCATTCTTCTTGTGTGAAGAAATCTAAGTGATTTCATGTTACTGAGAAAGTTAGTTAAGAGTTACAGTTTTCTCAGCACACATTTTATGGTACTTCTACACGTTAGATATCGCAATATAGTGTAGTTTTTTTCATGAGTAATAGCTCATTTTGAAGCTACAAGTCTCAACTACAAGCTGATCAAAAGAGTTTTGTGAAACGAGACATGTACGCATAGTACTGTGTCTGATAGTAAAGGCATCCAGAACTGATGAAGTTTTTTTCTCAAACTTCAGATAGAGTTCATTCACTAAAGGAAGCTCAGGTATTACTTCCTTACTTCGTTTACAATCATTTGAAGTAATCACATACAGAATTGCAATTGATTCCGGTAACATTCTAGTACAATCACAGTGAGATTACGGTGACAGTCTGGTAACAATCCGATGAAGTTCCAGTGATATTTTGGTGAGTTCAAAAGCAATTTTGGCATATCTAAGTGACGGAGAGAATATTTAACAATAAGCAAACAAAGAATTGTAAAGATTGAAGTAAATGAGATCAGAATTGAAGCCTGAAGAAAAGGCAAAGTTTTTTGTAAAGTGAATTTTGGATTTCACTAAATACAGTTATAAAGTTTTTAGTTTCACAAAGGTTGCTAATCTATTGATGATTATAGAGGTGTTCTAGTATCACTCTAGATTAGTTCTTATGGCGTTACGAATTCCATAGCTTAGTTTTCAAGCTTTCGTCACGTCAACAAGTGGTATCAGAGCAGAAAGGTCCTCAAGAGTAAATGGAAGTGAAGATACAAAGGAAATTGAAGAATTTTTCATTAGGAAGGTGAAAGCTGAGGTGATCAACAAAAAACGGCATCAGAGAAGCATTCAAAAGTCATTCTCAAGGGTAAAGGTTTATGAAAGGTAAAATGCTTTAACATTATACTCACCGACAGTAACAGAAACAAGAAGACCATGGTAGATCACATTTCTATTGACAAATTGAACAGAGATAATTATCCCGCATGGGTAATACAAATGGAACCCTTACTTATGAGTAAGGACTTAATGATATATGTGATAGGAGAAGAAAAGAAGCTTGCGTTTGGAGACGACAGTCAACAAAAGAAAGAAGAGTTAGAAGCCTTAAAGCTATGGCAGAAGAAAGATGCAACAACAAGAGCTTATATCTACAATACCATTACAGATCATCTATTACCACATATTAGAGGTCTGGAAAAAGTGGAAGACATATGGAGTGCATTGGAAGATCATTTCCAAAATACTACCAAAGCTAGGAAGGCTAGCTTATGGTTAGAGTTTACAACATTCAAGAAAAAGCAAAGTCAAAGAATTAGTGATTATGTCACTAAGATGAAGGACTTGGCAGATAGTCTTGGATCTATTGACGAGGATATTGAAGACCACAGGTTAATAGCGCAAGTACTTGCATGATTGAGAGGAGATGAAAGGTAGAAACCTTTCGTACTCTCAACTGAACTTTCATTAAATAATTATGTACCAGATTTGAATCAATTGCTTGGACTAATGCTAACATTTGAGAAAGATTTGAAGACAGATGGAGATGAAGGACATAGTTATGCTATCTACGGAAAGAGTAAGAAGAAAGCTGATAAAGGTAAAGAAAAAGATTAAGAAGAGATGACTACTCAAGCAAATTATGCAAGACGAAGAGGTAATTTCAGAAGTAAAAGTAGAGGTAATACAAAAGGAAGAGGTAATGAGAATAACAACAAGAAATCTTGTTGGATCTGTGGATTAAGCAATCACTTGGCTCATGATTGCTAGCATAATTCTAAAGGATTAAGTCAGAATCAGAATAACAACAGCAGAAGTAGAAGTGGAAGATATCAAAGAGGTAGACAAAGCCAAAGAGGCGGATATGGTACAGGTGGAGCAAGAAGTTGGGGACATAATCAATCTCACAACACTACCTACTACAATTATGCAAATGATACACAGATTGACAATCATACAACATTGATGATGAATTCAATAAGTGTGTAAAAAAATGAAGATCTAAAGGTATTCTATATTGACTCTAGTTGTTCAAATCATTTGTCAGGAAATGTAGAATTGTTATCAGAACTAGAAGGAGGTATTTCAAATCATACAATACAGACAGGTGATAACACAAAACATAATGTGCGGTCAATTGGAAAAGTAAAGTGTAAGAATGGAGCTGACATGCTAAAAAATGTTTTGTATGTTCCAACAGTCCCAAAGAATCTTATCAGTTTGGGATAGATAGTAGAAAAAGGTTCTCAATTGAGGTTTACAAATGAAGGAGTATTTGTTGAAGATCTAGAGAATGGATACAATCACATTGTCTATGGTAAAAAGAAAGGTAGACTTTTTACTCTTAAAGTTCAAGGGAATGTTGGTCAAGCCTTGATTACACATGTTGTGGAAGTATTTACAGAATTAGACCTCTGGCATAACAGGTTATGACACTTTAATGAAAAAGGAATCAAAACTATGGTGGAGAAACAATTTGTAAGAGGATTACCAAATATGAAGAATCAACATATGATTCACAAATGTGAAGCCTGTCATATGGGAAAAGCACACAGGTTACCATTTCAGAAGAAGGGTTAAAAACATGATGGTTTGCTAGAACTCATACATACAGATGTATGGGGACCGACAAAAGAAGGATCTATCAGTGGTTCAAGGTATGTTCTTTTTATTGATGATGCAACAAGATGGATAACTCTTTATGTTTTGAAAGAGAAGTTAGAAGTGTTTGGAGCTTTCAAGCATTTTCATGCATATGCTGAAAGACTTACAGGACAAAAACTCAAAAGGCTAAGGTCTGATGGAGGAGGGGAATATTTTTCTCAAGAATTCAATGATTATCTATGGAATGCAGGTATCAAAAGAGAAATAACTTGCAGGTATACACCGCAACAAAATGGAGTAGCAGAAAGGAGAAACCAAACTCTGGTTGAGTTTGCCAGAGCAATGTTAAAGGAGAAGAACTGTCCAAATTATCTTTGGGTTGAGGCTGTAAATACAGCTACATATCTTGTAAACAGATTACCATGTGCAGCTTTAAACGGAATGACCCCTTATGAAGCTTGGTGGGGTAAGAAACCAACACTTGATCATTGTTAAGTGTTTGGATCAGTTGCTTATGCTTATGTACCATCACAACTTAGACATAAGCTTGAACCAAAAGCTGAAAATACGTGTTCATCGGATATGATGAAAAGTAGATGGGTTATAGGTTATGGATTCCTTTAACCAAACAGTTTATTGTTTCCAGACATGCAACATTTGATGAAGAAAAAAGTTGGTATGCAGATAAAGAGCATAATGATGAAACATTTGAAGAAGAGTTAAGAAGAAATGAAAAAGGTAAAGCACATATGCAGGTGAATGGAGATGAAGATCATATGCAAGCAAGTACATCCAGGTTTGGATTAGCTATGAGAAATGAAGATGCACCGAGATTTGATGAAGAAGTGTATTCAGATACACATGAAGGGTATGAACCAAGAAGATCAAACAGACTAAGGGAACAACCAAGAAGGTAATCCGATGATACTTCTTATTTGACTCAGAAAAACTATGCTTAATTAGTAAAGGAAGATGAAGAACCTCATAATTATAGTGATGCAAAAGGTAAGCAAAAATGGGAAGAAGCAATGAAGGAGGAGTTCAATGCACTTGAAGAGAACAAGACTTGGGAACTTCTTCCAAAACCAAATGGTAAGAAAGTGATTGGAAATAAATGGGTTTACAAAGTTAAGAAGCTTGCAGATGGAAGAATAGCCAGATACAAAGCTAGACTGGTAGTCAAAGGTTATGCTTAAACGCATGGTATAGATTATGACGAGACATTCATTCCAGTGGCAAAGATTTCAACTATAAGGACAGTGATTGCTATAGCAACATCAAAAGGATGGAAGCTAAGTCACATGGATATAAAGAATGCATTTCTAAATGGATATATATCAGATGAAGTCTACATGGAACAACCTGAAGGGTTTGTAAGTTCAAGTTACCCAAATCATGTTTGTAGATTAAGAAGAGCACTCTATGGATTAAAGCAAGCTCCAAGAGCTTGGAATTACAGACTTGTGAAGTATCTCAATGATCTTGGATACCAAAGTTCAAAGGTAGATGCAAGTCTACTCATTAAGCAAACAGATGAAGGTATGATCTACATTTGTATTTATGTAGATGACATTATAATCACAGGTACCTCAGATGAAGGAATCAAGGAGGTAAAGAGATTGCTTGAAAAAGAGTTCAAGATCAGTGATCTAGGAAATTTATCATTCTTTCTTGGAATGGAAGTTTCTTATACAGATCATGGTGTATATGTTTCGCAAGAAAGGTATCTTCTCAACTTACTGAAGAAGTTTAACATGGATAATTGCAGAGAAGCCTCAACACCACTTGAGGTCAATCATAAACTCAGCAAATATGATGGTGTGGAGTTTAAAGATATGAGGAAGTATCAATCTTTAGTGGGAAGCTGAATTTATGCTACGCTAACAAGACTAGATCTTAGTTACACAGTAGGAGTTCTCTCACAGTTCATGCATTGTCCGAAGGATCAACATTGGGTTGCAAGACAAAGAGTTCTTAGATATATCAAAAGAACTATAAAGGAAGGATTATATTATCCTTTTACATCAGATATAAAGCTGAGAGCATACAGTGACTCAGGCTGGGTAGGAATTCAAGATGACAAAAGGTCAACACATGGGTATATGATATACCTAGGAGATAAGCTTGTCAGCTGGTGTTCAAAGAAGCAGCATATAGTGGCTTTACGAGATAAGCTTGTCAACTGGTGTTCAAAGAAGCAGCATATAGTGGCTTTACCGTCAATTGAAGCTGAGTATAAAGGACTTGTGGAAGTAGCTAAAGATGTAATATGGATGCAGACCTTGTTCAAAAGCTTGGGTATTGATCAAGGTATACCTATCATACATGGAGATAATATGAGTTCGTTGTATCTTGTAGCAAATCCATTATTTCATGCAAGAACAAAGATCAAATTGCAGATATTTTGACAAAGAGCTTGGAGGGAGTAAAGACAAGAAGATTCAAAGAAATGGCACGAATAAAAGAAAAGAAGAATATATGAAAAACCAGAAGATGCTAATTAGTGATTGAGGGGGAGTTGTTGAAGAATCACTCACTAATTAGACATAAAGACATGAAGACATATGAAGGATGAAGAAAGACAAAGAGACGCAGAGACAATGCATTTAGCAAATCAAGCCTTAGTGAAGGGACAAATTCACGAGTGTAATATAGTTCATAGAAACTTCTAGAATTACGAGTTTAGAATCTCGAAACAAATATGTATATAAATGGGTTAGAAGATCATAATAATAGCAGTAGGAGAGAGAGTGTGAGGCAGCTGAAGAGAGTGGCTGGAAAGAGTGCATAGAATAGAAGGAAGTGTGCATATGTAGAGATGAATAGTAGAACCTGAACTGTCAGGCATTCATCTATAAGAGAGATGGTAAGCAAGAACTACTCAGTATAGGAGAGTTTTCCATGGCTATGAGCGAAGTGAGGCCAAGCCATTCTATACACATCTTCTCTAATAGAAAACACATGTTTATGTGGAAAGATTTGAGTGCATTCTTCTTGTGTGAAGAAATCTAAGTGATTTCATGTTACTGAGAAAGTTAGTTAACAGTTACAGTTTTCTTAGCACACATTTTATGGTACTTCTACAAGTTAGATCTCGCAGTATAGTGTAAAGTTTTTCATGAGTGATAGCTCATTTTGAAGTTACAAGTCTCAAATACAAGCTGATCAAAAGAGTTTTGTGAAACGGGACATGTACGCAGAGTACTGTGTCTAATAGTAAAGGCATCCAGAACTCATGAAGTTTTTTCAGAATTGCAGTTGATTCTAGTATAATTACGATGAGATTACGGTGACAGTCCGGTAACAGTCCAGTGAAGTTCCAGTGATATTCTGGTGAGTTCAAAACACATTTTTTGCATATCTAAGTGACTTAGAGAATATCTAATAGTAAGCAAACAAAGAATTGTAAAGATAGAAGTAAATCATATCAGAACTGAAGCGTGAAGAAAAGGCAAAGTTTTTTGTAAAGTGAATTTTCGGATTTCACTAAATACAGTTATGAAGTTTTCAGTGTCAGAAAGGCTGCTAAGCTATTGATGATTATAGAGGTGTTCTAAAATCACTCTAGCTTAGTTCTTGTGGCATGGTGAATTCCACAACTTAGTTTTCAAGCTTTCTTCACGTCAACAATAATCTATGCCATGAGTTTGAGCATAGCCTTTAACCACCAATCTAGCTTTGTATCTGGCTATTCTTCCATCTGCATGCTTCTTTATTTTGTAAATCCATTTATTTCCAATCACTTTCTTACCATAAGGTTTTGGAACAAGTTCCCAAGTCTTGTTCTCTTCAAGTGCATTTAACTCTTCCTTCATTGCTTCTTCTCATTGTCTCTTACCCTTTGCTTCATCATAGCTTTGAGGTTCTTCATCTTCAACCATGTAAGCATAGTTTTTCTGAGTCAAATAAGAAGTATCATAGGAATACCTTGTTGGTTGTTTCCTCAATCTGGTTAATCTTCTTGGTTCACACTCTTCATGTATATTTGGATATACTTCTTCATCAAATCTAGGTACATCTTCATTCCTTCTGTATGATCCAATCCTAGACGTGCTTGCTTGCATATGATCTTCATCTCCATCTACCTACATGTGTGATTTAACTCTTTCACTTCTTCTTGCCTCTTCTTAAAATGTTTCAAGGTTACACTCTTTATCTGCATACCAACTCTTCTGTTCATCAAATGTCACATCTCTGGAAACAATAAAATGTTTGGTTAGAGGACTCCATAGCCTATAACCCATCTGCTTTTCATCATATCCAATAAACACATATTTTCAGCCTTTGGTTCAAGCTTATGTCAAAGTTGTGATGGTACATAAGCATAGGCTATTGATCCAAACACCTTACAATGATCATCAGAGCTATGTCCTTTATCTCCATCTGACTTCAAATCTTGCTCGAATGTAAGCATGAGTCCAAGCAATTGATTTAATTTTCGCACATAAGTTTTTAATGAAAGTTCAGTTGAAAGTACAAAAGGTTTCCACTTTTCATCTCCTCTCAATCCTACAAGCAATTGTGCTATCAACCTATGATCTTCAATATCCTCATCACTAGATCCAAGGCTACCTACCAAATCCTTCATTATAGGCATGTATGTACAAGCTCATAACCATAACAAAGGTATAAGTGAGCTAATCACAAATTAACATACATATGTATACAAGTCTTCATTTCCTGAATATGCTCTATCTTCAATCTTCATTTGTTGATCTTTTCTTCATCTTTTGACTTCATGCCTTTATCCAAAACATCAATTGGCAGTTGACTTGCACCAACAAATATCTATGTGTTTAGTTTAGGCATGAAAAATAGGATTAGCTGCTAAATACAATGAACTCATGTTATCTCCAAATATGATTGGAGTACTCTGATGAGTTCCAAGAATTTTCAACAAAGTCTTCAACCAAATTACTTATTTTGTAGCTTCCACCATTCCTTTGTACTTAGCTTTTGTGGATGACAAAGAAATTGTATGTTGCTTCTTTGAACACCAAGAGATTAGCGTATCTTCAACATAACACAGGTAACCATGAGTAGATCTTCTATCATCTAAATCACCTACCCAATCTGATCACTAAACATTTTGATTCTAGTGTCAAAAGTAAATCCATAATACAAACCTTCATTAAGAGTTCCTTTGATATATCTTAGCACTTTTTGTGTTGCAATCCAATGCGTTTTCCTTGGACAATGCATACATTGTGATAAGACACCAACTGCATATGAAAGATATGGTCTTTCAAGGTAACATAGATTACACTACCTACAAAACTCTGATATGTCTTCATTGATGGAGAGTGTTAATCTCCAAAAGAACAACCTACTCTTGAAATTAGACCACCTCTATATCAAGAGTAAGTCAAAACCTTCACTAATCTTGAGGATCAATGATCAATTATCAAATGTTTAAAAATTCTGTGAAGAAGATGACTACACAGAAAGTCTGCTGCACATATCTTTCACATTGACTAAGCAATTGTGTAAAGTTTCTGATAAAACTTTGCACGAGGTGTTGCCTAAATATTGCACACCTCCTCCAAGTTGAATTACTCCAAAAGCTTTAGTAAATTTTGAGAAATCAACTTGACAAGTCACCTATGTCTAAAACTGTACTTCTGAGAAGTCGATTTAGACACCTATAACTTCTAAGACATGGTTCTCTAAGAATAGAACCCGTTTCATCAAATGCTTTTAGCCACGAGTAGCTTATCTTCCAACTTAAGGATTAAGTGCTTGCTTGCTCAAAAATTTAAACTGTAGAAGGAGAAATGACCAAAACATTGACTTCAAATTTTGCGCCTGTTTCAGGAACCAGTGAACACTACTTCACATACAAATGTTCCTACACACAATTCTCTTAGCCTGATCACAATTGGAAGCTAAAATTTTATACAAAGGTCGAACACCTGTAGACTTAGACTTGTATAAAAGCATTCCACAAAAGATCTAACACAGACGGAGAAAACTCAGAAACATCGGGCGCAAAAATCTTTCATTTCTGAAGGAGTTTACAACTGAGTGAAGAGAGAGAGATCAACTAACTTCTCATATGTCTAATGACTTTTACAACTTCTCATTCCTCTATTCTCGTGCTCTCTCTTACATGCCCCGACATTTTCCATAGTATTTATAGATAAATATTTACAAACTTATGACTAATCAAAACTATAAGTGACCTATATCTGAACTAATGTATATATGTGTACATTTCTTCCAAATTCTGAATATGTCCTTCCTTCATGCTTCACAATTTGTTCTCTTCTCAAATCCTTGACTTCATTTCCTTGTCAAAACATCAATTGGTGATTGTCCTGCACCAACAGCTCCCCCTCAATCATCAATTGAGGTTTTCCCTAACTTCTTTATGCCTGCCATGTCTTTGAACTTCTGTAACTTTGGTCCATCCAAGCTTTTGATAAGCATATCAGCTATCTGATCTTTTGTTGAAGTATGTTTGACTTCAATTTCTTTGTCCATCACCTTCTCTCTCAGGAAGTGATACTGTATCTCAATGTGTTTTGTCCTGGCATGAAAAACACGATTAGCAGCTAGATACAATGAACTCATGTTACCTCCATAAATGATAGGTATGCTCTGTATAGTGTCAAAACTCTTCATTAGAGTCTTAAGCCATATGATTTCTTTTGCAGCTTCAACCATTCCTTTGTACTCAGCTTCTGTAGATGACAAAGCAACTGTATGTTGCTTCTTTGAACACCAAGAGATTAACTTATCTCCCACATAACACATGTATCCATAGGTTGACCTTCTATCATCAGGATTACCTGCCCAATCTGCATCGCTATATACTTTGATGTTTGTATCTGATGTAAAACCATAATACAAACCCTCTTTGAGTGTACCCTTAATGTACCTCAATACTCTTTGACCTGCAATCCAATGTTCTTTCCAAGGACAATGCATGAATTGGGACAAAACCCCAACTGCATATGATAAATCAGGCCTAGTTAATGTAGCATAGAGACTACCAACCAAACTCTGATATAACTTCATATCCTTGAATTCTTCTCCACCATATCTGCTCAATTTGTGATTCACCTCCATTGGAGTAGGTGCTACCCTGCAATCATTCATTTTAAACTTGATTAACAAGTTCTTCAAGTACCTTTCTTGAGTCACATACACTCCATGTTGAGTGTATGAAATCTCCATGCCCAAGAAGTATGATAAATCTCCCAAATCACTGATTTTAAACTCTTTCTCCATTTTCTTCTTTAAGCTTTGAATGCCTTTCTCATCTGTACCTCTAAGGATTATATCATCAACATATATGCACATGTAAATAAACCCATCATCACTTGCTTTAACAAGCAAGCTACTATCTACCTTAGATACTTGAAATCCAATTTCCTTTAAGAACTTTACAAGCCTATAGTTCCATGCCCTTGGGGCCTGCTTCAAGCCATATAAAGCTCTCTTGAGCTTGCACACATGATCTGGATACCTTCCATTTCTGAATCCTTGAGGTTGCTCCATGAAAACATCATCTGAAATATAACCATTCAAAAAAGCATTCTTCACATCTAATTGACACAATTTCCAACCTTTACATGCAACAATTGCTATGAGTGTTCTGATGGTTCTCATCTTTGCCACAAGACTATAAGTCTCATCATAATCAATACCATATGTTTGAGCAAACCCTTTTACAACAAGTCTAGCTTTGTACCTAGAAACACTTCCATATGCAAACCTCTTTGTCTTGTAGACCCATTTGCATCCAATGATCTTATGGCTATTGGGTTTAGGAACCAATTCCCAAGTCTGATTCTCCATCAATGCATCATATTCTTCCTGCATAGCTTTCTCCCAATTTCCTTTACCTTTTTCCTCTTCAAATGCAGAAGAGTCTTCATCTGCTTTTATCATGTAAGCATAATCTTTGGTAGCCAAAAAAGAAGTATCATAGCTATACCTTGTAGGTTTCCATCTGTGTCTTGATGACCTTCTAAGTTCTCCACTCCTTGAGGTTTCTAGTTCTTCACACTCAGAATCAAATCTTGGCATTTCTTCAACTTCAACCTGCACTTCATTATTCTCCTCTTCATCAACTATCTGTACCTTTGATTTACCTTTTCTTTGACTCACAACTTTTTCATCACCTGTATTAATATTGATAGTACCTGCATACCAAGTACCTTGCTCATCAAATGTAACATCCTTAGACACAATGAATTGTTTTGTGGATGGACTCCACAACCTATATCCCATCTGCTTATCATCATAACCAATGAACACATACTTTTCAGCTTTAGGTTCCAATTTGTGCCTTAATTGTGATGGCACATATGCATATGCCAAACATCCAAATACTTTGCAATGATCTAAGGTAGGTCTCTTACCCCACCATGCCTCATATGGTGTCATACCCTGCAAGGCTTTACATGGTAGCCTATTGACCAGATAAGTGGCTGTATTTACAACTTCAGCCCACAAATAATTTGGGCAACTTTTCTCCTTCATCATGGATCTTGCAAACTCAACAAGAGTCCTATTCCTCCTTTCTGCTACACCATTTTGTTGAGGAGAGTATCTGCAAGTAACTTCTCTTTTTATACCTTCATTCCACAAGTAATCACTTAATTCATTTGAGAAATACTCTCCCCCTCTATCTGACCTTAGTCTCTTCAATTTATGACCTGTAATTCTTTCTGCATACACATGATAATGTTTGAATGTATTGAATACCTCTGACTTATCTTTAATCACATAGATAGTGATCCATCTGGTAGCATCATCAACATAAATTACATAATACCTTGAACCATTGATACTGAAATCCTTTGATGGTCCCCACACATCTGTGTGTACCAATTCAAGCTTCTCTGAATACATAAAACCATGCTTGGAATAAGATTGCTTATGAGCCTTACCTAATTGACATGCCTCACATCTGTATGTCATATGTTGACCTGCAACATTAGGCAATCCAAGCACTACACCATTGTTAATCATATCTTTGATACCTCTTTCATTGAAATGTCCAAGCCTCTTGTGCCAAAGATCTAACTGAGAGATCTTATGTCCTCCATAAGTGAACAAGGCATGACCAACATTACCTTGAATCTTCAATGTAAACAACCTTCCTTCTTTCTTCCCTGAAACAATTTGTTTATACCCATTGCTAGAGTCTTCCACAAACACTCCTTCATTAGTGAACCTCACTTCATAACCTTTTTCAACAATTTGTCCTACACTTATCAGATTCTTAGGAATTGTAGGAACATACAAGACCTTACTCAATAAGGTGCTACCATCCTTGGCCTTCACTGATCCAATTGACTTCACATTGTGCTTTGTATTGTCACCTATTTGAACAACATGATTAGATACCTTATTCTCCAAATCAGTCATCAATGCTATGTTACCACTCAGGTGATTGCTACATCCTGAGTCAATGTAGAAGACTCTTTGGTCTTCACTTTGTCTTTCACAAGTTGCATTCATTATCAATGTTGAATCCTCCTTCTGATCTGAAGCATAATTGTAGTAGGTATTATTGTATTGTTGACTTTGAAATCCTCTACCTGCATTTCTTCCAAAGTAACCCCTACTACCTCTTCCTCTGAAATTACCTCTTTGATTTCTGCCACCTCTTCCTCTTGAATTAAAATTCTGATTATATCCACCACTACTCTGATTATTATGCCAACAATCATTAGCTAAATGATTTGTCTTACCACAAATCCAGCAAGCTTTGACTCCATCTTTGTTGTTCCTGCCTCTTCCTCTACCTTTGCCACCTCCTCTTCCTCTTAGGAAGTTGGCTTGATTAGTTGTACCTTCATCTTCATTTGCTTGTTGCTTCCCTTTGCTATTCTTCTTCTTGTCCTTTGAGTGCATTGCATGACCTGTACTCTTGTCACCTTCTCCTTTAACATCCTGCTCAAATGTTAGCATATGACCTAGCAACTGATTTAAATCAGGGGTGAAATGATCAAGTGATAATTCTGTAGACAAAATGAATGGCTTCCATTTGTCATCACCTCTTAGACCTGTGAGTATTTGCCTTACCAATTTATCCTCCTCAATGTCTTCATCAACAGCTCCTAATGCATCTGCAATGTCCTTCATCCTTGTTACATAGTGTGAGATGGATTGAGAGGCCTTCTTCTTGAATGTAGTAAATTCTGCCCACAAAGATGCCTTCCTTGACTTTGTGGTGTTTTGGAAATGCTCCTCCAAAGCATTCCATATATCACTTGCACTTTCAAGACCTCTAATGTGAGGTAGCAAGTAGTCATTGACTGCCATATAGATAATGCTCCTAGCTTGAGCATCTCTCTTCATCCAATTCTTCAAATCTGACAACTCTTCCCTAGTTGGAACACTAGGATCTCTGAATTGAGGCTTTTCTTCTTCACCTGTAATGTATCCTATCAAATCTTTGCTCATTAGATGAGCTTCCATCCTCATAGACCATGCACGATAGTTCTCTCTATCCAATTTCTCTATCTGAAGAGATTCTCCCATCTTTTCTTCACATGTGTATTGATTCTTCAATCTTTATAAAGTATAAGGTTACCTTTACTTCAAATGTTACTCCTTCTGACTTCCTTGATGTCGTATGATCTCCTTCTCAAGCTTTATCCTCGAGCTTTCACCTTTTGAACCTTCAAATGTTGAATTCTTTGCATCTGTAGCAGTCGAGATCCTCCTTCCTTCAATTCTGATGTCTCCTGCTCTGATACCACTGATGGAGAGTGCTAATCTCCAAAAGAACAACCTAATCTTGAAATTAGACCACCTCTATATCAAGAGTAAGTCAAAACCTTCACTAATCTTGAGGATCAATGATCAATTATCAAATGTTTAAAAATTCTGTGAAGAAGATGACTACACAGAAAGTCTGCTGCACATATCTTTCACATTGACTAAGCAATTGTGTAAAGTTTTTGATAAAACGTTGCATGAGGTGTCGCCTAAATATTGCGCACCTCCTCCAAGTTGAATTACCCCAAAAGCTTTAGTAAATTTTGAGAAATCAACTTGACAAGTCACCTATGTCTAAAACTGTACTTCTGAGAAGTCGATTTAGACACCTATAACTTCTAAGACATGGTTCTCTAAGAATAGAACCCGTTTCATAAAATGCTTTTAGCCCCGAGTAGCTTACCTTCCAACTTAAGGATTAAGTGCTTGCTTGTTCAAAACTTTAAACTATAGAAGGAGAACTGACCAAAACATTGACTTCAAATTTTGCGCCTGTTTCAGGATCCAGTGAACACTACTTCACATACAAATGTTCCTACACACAATTCTCTTAGCCTGATCACAATTGGAAGCTAAAATTTTATACAGAGGTTGAACACCTATAGACTTAGAGTTGTATAAAAGCATTCCACAAAAGATCTAACACAGACGGTGAAAACTCAGAAACATCGGGCGCAAAAATCTTTCATTTCTAAAGGAGTTTACAACTGAGTGAAGAGAGAGAGATCAACTAACTTCTCATATGTCTAATGACTCTTACAACTTCTCATTTCTCTATTCTCGTGCTCTCTCTTACATGCCCTGACATTTTCCATAGTATTTATAGATAAATATTTACAAACTTATGACTAATCAAAAGTATAAGTGACCTATATCTGAACTAATGTACATATGTGTACATTTCTTCCAAATTCTGAATATGTCCTTCCTTCATGCTTCACAATTTGTTCTCTTCTCAAATCCTTGACTTCATAGCAATTAGATTTTTGATTGTAGAAATCTTAACAACTCGACTAAAGGTTTCATCATAATCCACTCTATGTGTTTGGGCATATCCTTTGACCACAAGTCTAGCCTTGTGTAGCTCAGTGGTGAGTAGCACCTCCTTTAATGTCAATCCGGGAAGACATGAGGATGGTATGAAGACCTCGAGCAAGTGATGTGCACAAGTTGTGATGGAGAAGCAGACAAGCATGCACACACATACACACACACGTGCACACAGGTAGGAACAAAGAGTGAGACAATGGAAGCTTTGATTAAGATAAAAAAGACAATTACAAGAGCTCTTCTTAGTTCAAATCACAATTGGTTCTCTCCCAAAAATGAGCTCTCTAGCTCCTTTTATAGTTTTTGACTAGATAGTAGCCCTCTCCAGACCTAGTGCGTGGCCTAATTAAAAAAATGACTCCTCATCTTGAACAAAATTGAGTCGAATCTACCAAAAACAATATTTACAATGTTCATGTAGTGATGAAAATCACTATTAAAAGGGATTTAGCTTGAAGAAATTAAATGGCCTATTTTTGGGATCTCCTTTGGCTGCTTTGCTTGCTTGGCCCTTCTCTTTGCTCTGATTCCTTATGTCGGCTCCCTTGTCTTGAGATGCCTTGACTGCTACCAACACTCCCCCCTCTCTCGCGTCCGTCATCTCTAACAAACTCTTGCTGAGCTGAATGTTTGACGTAATATTCGATCACATCTGTGGCCAAGTGATGTTCTTCGAGCCTTAGTCCTCTAGCTAGATCTGTGAGTAAGGCATCCCAATCTACTACCCTGGGTACCTGTGGCATGCACAGCTTGTCTAAATCTAGGGCTTGCTCCATAGCAAATAAGTGTAACAGATGAGAGGGTCTGGGAATGAATATTTCTTAGTGACGCTCCCACAACCCTCTGATAAACATTTCTTCAAATGTCTATTTGAAGCACTTGGGAGATATTTGACACAAGCATGCCACACATATACAACATTGATGGATGGGGTGGTGCTCATATCATAGACTAGATCGAGGTTGCCTTCATTGAAGCCTAGGGCCGAGAGGTGTTTAACATTTTTGAATGTACAGAATGTGACAAGCATGACATAGAATATTTTGAGGCACATTTATGCCATTACATCTGGTACATTCTTGAACCTAATGCCGCACTGTTGAATGGTGGAAATCATACATGCAACCATTATTGGATCACACGACGGTGCCAAATATACATAGTTGAGCCATTTGTCACATCCTTTGATGTTCTTCACTATATGAGCAAACTCAGATGATGATCTTCATTGAAAACCAAGAAAATCGCAGGGGTTATACTTAATATACAAGGGCATATTGTTCCATGTGTGCACCATCTCCAGGTAGGTTTCGAGTAATCATATTCTCCATGTAGGCTGAAAGATGTTTCCCTGTATGGTGCTCTAAGAATGTCATCTGGGGAAAATTGGGTTGCAAAGGTTGGCTCCTTCATAATGCAGTGTCTAGATGAAATCCTTGAGCGAAGTGTGCATGATTTTTTTCACAGTTCATTGATTTTCTTGGTTTAGTGCGATGTTTCGATGGAGAAGATGGTATAATCTGTGCATGTTCTCACGGATTTGATGGATTGTGAGATGTGAAACCATGATAAATATGTACATTAGACCTGTGTGTATAAATAAATAACTTCTGACCCATAAATCCCTAGGTTTTACCCTTGAAACTCCCCCTAAAAAATGTGAGTTTACCCATGAAAACTGATGCTAGACCTTTAGAAACCCTTGAAGTTTAAGTCCAAATTGTAAATAGACCCTTGCATTGACATGCTTGACATAATTGTAGGCAAAACCCTATTTTCCCTGATCAAAAACCCTAATTTGGACACTTAGAGTCGGCATTTACCCTAGGTCAAACCCTCAAAATAATTAATTTATGAATATTCAGTGTGAAACCAAAGACCCTTAGTCTACAAAAAATTAAAGGACCATCCAAAAATAGAAACTTGAGTAAGGAGGTTAGAAGTTTCTAGAACAAGTCCGAAGAGAAGAAGAGCAGGGAGCATATAAATAGGGGTCCAAATCATTTGTGTGACTCCTGTGGATCTCTTGTGGAACGCTTCTCCAGGTAAACTTCTTACCTCTCCCTTTTCACATTCATGCTCTCCATTACCATACTCAGAGAGAGAGAGAGAGAAAGAAATGGTCATAGTGATGTGCATAGCAAGAAAGAGAGTGGATCTTTTGTAGTGCAAGCATTGATACATGAATATCATGCATACGGACTGAAGATATGTTTCTACGTCATCATAGATTAATTGAAGTTGGTGGTGACTCCTTGGGATGCTCATGAAGTACTTTTTATAGTTGTTCCGGTTCATCTATCTGCTGAATCCCTTACTGTTGACATAACATCGTATCAATATTAGAATTATAAAAAGTTTGTGATAAATTATTTTATGATGGCCTAAAATTGCAGAGGGAATGGTTGAGAGACAATAGTGAATTCGGCAGATATGGTGAGACTAAGGAATATGGCACAGAAATTTTAATGCTTACGTGTAGAGAGAAGGAGAGGGATGAGAGAAACAGAGAGGGAGAGATGGTCACCACTGCGCATCATAGAGAGTTCTAGAGAAACATATGTGAGCTTGTAGGTGACATAGCTGATCAGAA
Source organism: Ceratopteris richardii (assembly GCA_020310875.1). Lineage (NCBI taxonomy): Eukaryota > Viridiplantae > Streptophyta > Polypodiopsida > Polypodiales > Pteridaceae > Ceratopteris > Ceratopteris richardii. The sequence continues at coordinate 34,847,790 of CM035420.1, read as the reverse complement.
TGCAGACGTCGAGGAGAGAGATATGTAGTTCTAGTAGCGCACCGATAGGGAGAGAAATAGGTAGTTGCAGGTTCACATGCACAGAGAATCCGCGAGAGAGAGAGACGGAGAGAGACAGAGAGACAGAGAGAGAGAGAGAGAGCTAGAGTCAGTGGTTGACTACACACACTATAGAGAAGAAGCCACGAGAGAGAGAGAGAGCCAGAGTCACTGGTTGCCTACGTGCGCTGCAGAGAAAAAGGAGAGAGAGAGAGAGAGAGAGAGAGAGAGAGAGAGAGAGAGAGAGAGAGAGAGACGTGAAGGTAAATTGGGCTATGGCGTCACAGAGAGTGATGTGAGAAGATGGAGAGAAAGAAAAAGAAAAGAGAAAAGAAAGAGGGGGATAAAAAGAATAGAAAAGAGGTAGAAGAAGGAAGAAGGGAAATAGAAAAGAAGAACGAAGTTATGTAGGGTAGAAGAAAGAAGAAGAGAAAGAAAAGAAAGAAGGAGGAGAAGAAAGAAAGGAAGAGAAGGAAAAAGAAGGAAGAAAGAAGAAAAGAGAAAAAAAAGGGAGTGGTTGAGGGGTTAGAATTTAATCTAACATTTTTCATCTAAGCTTTTTTTTGTTTTGAAATGTATCAATGATTGTTTTCTTTTAGTTACCCCTCGCCCCGTGGATCTCTTGTGGAATGCTTCTCTAGGTCTAGGTTTCTCATGATTTGAAGAAGATCATTTGAAGCAAAGGGTATTGAAGTAAAGATTTGAATATCGAAGTGAAGAAATATTGCCCCATGGACATTTCTATTGTTCTTCTTTCTAGGATTACTACACGATTTGGAGGCTACTGTGGATTTATGAAGTAAAGAGAAGACTTGAAGTAAAGCTTGGACCAAAGACCGAAGAAAAGGAAGGCTAAGTGAACACCAAAGTCGAATCCTGTGGGGGCCTTCTTGCACTATAGTGGGAAGTCTACATTTATGGGCGATCTGTATTCAGGTTATGACTAGTTTCAGTTGGCTATGGTTAGTAGATATATCATGACCATGAAAACTCCACTGGGCCTTGTACGCATGTGTACTTTGTCGAAGGGAGCGATGAAGTTTGTGGCTCACATGATGAATGCCATGAACCTGGTTTTACGAGAACGTATACCATCTATGACTATGCCATTCATTGATGATGTTTTGATAAAGGGATGTGAGGAAAGAGTGGAAGATGTGAGTTTAGATGCTTCTCCGTGTAGAAAGTTTGTTAGTGATCAGATTTTTTACTGTGAGAAAATATTTGAGAGATTTGAAGATGTGGGGCTAACACTTTCTTTCGAGAAATCTATTTTTGGCATTCATGAGGTCCTCATTGTAGGACATCTGTGTGGACATTATGGCCACAAGCCATACCCAGAGAAAGTGGAGGCCATTAGCAGGATCTCTGAGGTGTGTCGTAATGTCAGTGAAGTGAGGAGGTTTCTAAGAGCCTGTGTATTCTATGTGATATGGATTCCTCACTTTGCTCACATTGCGAACCCCTTATATGACCTTCTGAGAAAGAGAAAGAAATTTGTATGGACAGAGAAACAGTTGAGAGCTATGCATTGTTGGAGATAGACGTCTGCGGAAGCACGCGAACAGCACAAGGAAGAAGAAGAAGCTTGGAGCACAAACACACAATACTGAATGTATTACTAGAGAATGTACAAAGATAAGTAGCCCATTAGGGCAATAGGCGTATATACAAGCCGGGGGAAAAAAACCTCCTAAAGAGGGAAAAAAGTGCCCCGGCAGTCCTAGAGTGTTCACACACATCACTACCTAAATATATCAACAAATCCCCCCTGGGAGTGATGCGGTGAACAAGGAGCTGGCACTCATGTATAAGGAAGTGCCAAGCTATGTGGAAATCACTCCACAAAAGGAAGTAAGCCCAAAGCTTTGTGGAAAGCTTCAAACTTCTCCCTAGGCAGAGCCTTCGTGAAAAGGTCTGCAATGTTCTCCTGCGTGGGCACATATGCCAAGCTGATCTCCCCAGCAGAGAACCTCTCCCTGACATAGGGATAATGCACCTCAATGTGCTTAGTGCGAGCATGGAACACAGGGTTCCTCGCAACTGCCAATGCGCTCTGACTGTTAGTGAAGATGGTGGTGGCAGAAGACTGGCCAACACCCAAATCAGCCATAAGGCGTCTGAGCCACACACACTCAACAGTCGCTGTGAAAGCTGCCCTATACTCAGCCTCACAACTCGAAGTGGCCACAGTAGGCTGCTTCTTGCTCAACCAAGATATACATGAGCTACCAAGCATGAAGCAAAAACCACTGGTGGACACACGAGTGTCATAGCAACCAGCCCAATCTGAGTCAGAAAAAGCATGCAAATCTGGCGGTAGTGATCCCCCCTTGGGATAAAACAACCCAAGTAGCCAAGTACCACTCAAGTAGCGAAAGATGCGCTTAACCGCTTTCCAATGCGTGACTCCTGGGCAATGCATAAACCTGCTCATCTGTGAGACAGCAAACTGAATATCTGGCCGAGTAATGCATAAGTAAATCAAGCATCCAACAGCCTGCTGATAGAGAACAGCATCAAATGCATCTCCAGCATCATGAAGACTCAATCGTAAACCTGTCTCCATAGGAGTGGCAATAGGCTTACAGTCTTCAAGGCCAAAACACTGCAATAATGTGTCAATATATTTCGTTTGACATAAAGCCATTCCACCATCAACGTGCATAAATTGAATGCCCAAATAGTGATGCAAATGCCCCAAATCAGACATCTCAAATGAGGCATGCAAATCAGCCTTAAAATCAGCAATATGTGTCTCAATAGGACCAGTGAGCAGCATGTCATCAACATAGACAACAATGATCAGAAGCACATCATTAGCACGCTTAACATATAAGGTGCTTTCAGTTGGACTGTTCTCAAAACCATGTGCAATCAGATAGGCATGTATCTTCTCATACCAAGCACGTGGTGCTTGCTTTAAACCATATAACGCCTTCTTTAACCTGCACACCTGGTTTTCATGCCCTTTCTGCACAAAGCCACGGGGCTGAAAAACATACACTTCTTCATGCAAGTCACCATTCAGAAATGCTGTTTTAATGTCCAACTAATGTACATTCCAACCATGATGGGCTGCAAGTGCACAAATGCTCCGAACAGTAGTCATACGGCATGTAGGTGCAAAGGTCTCATCAAAATCAATGCCTCTTTCCTATGCATAACCCTTTGCAACAAGCCTAGCCTTATATCTGTCAACTGTACCATCAGGTTTACGTTTCAGCTTGTATACCCACTTAGTGCCAATGGCCTTCTTGCCAGGAGGCAAGTCACATAAAGACCATGTACCATTCTTCATTATAGCATCATATTCAGATTGCATAACAGCCATCCAATTTTCTGAATTTTGTGCTTCATCAAAAGAAACAGGCTCATTCTCATCACAGAGACTAGATGCAGCCATAGCATAGCAATCTGATGCAAAGGAGGCACTATGAGAGCCTGAACGAGTACGATATGACAAAGGTGCATCTAATTTGTTGTCACGCAAAGTCTGCACCAGCCATTTTGGCATAGTTTTTGCCTGCTCAATATCAGCTCTCTCATCAGCAAGTGCATCATGTAAATCTGCATCAGAAATGGAATGATCTGCATCATCATATGAAACCTGCAAAGGCTGAGAAGTTGCCTCATTAGGACCAGCACTAGCCTGTCCACCTGTAAAAAGAGGCATCAAAGTATCATACATGTCTTTGGAGCTAACAGATGTCTCCTTAGTACATGAAAGCAATGGCTGAATAGCATCTTCCACAAAGACAACATCACGGCTAACCAGAATGCGTTTAGTCTGTGGATGATACAGACGATAGCCTTTACTTTCAGAACTGTACCCAACAAAAATACATTTTACTGCCTTATCATCCAATTTTCTACGATGTTGTTCAGGCACTAATGCATATGCCAAACAACCAAAAACACGCAGATGAGCAACAGATGGCTTGCGGTCATGCCAAGCCTCATATGGAGTGATAGACTGCAACGCTTTGGTGGGACACCTGTTCAGTACATATGCTGCACACATGACAGCCTCAAGCCAGAAACTATGTGGTAAAGCCTGACTTTTGACCATGCACCTCGCCATCTCCATGAGTGACCTGTTCTTTCGTTCAGCAACTCCATTCTGCTAAGGTGTATACGGCACTGTACACTGGTGTTTTATCCCACGTTCAGCCAGAAATGCATTAAAATCTGAAGACATATATTCCCCCCCTCGATCAGAACGGAGGGTGCCCATTTTACATGCTGACAGATTTTCAGCCAAAACCAAAAACTGTTTGAAGCACATGAACACTTCGGACTTTGCTTTGAGTGGATATACCCATGCATGCCTGGAAATATCATCAATGAAAGTCACGAAGTAAAGGTAATTTCCAAAAGAGGGTGTCTGCATAGGACCACAGACATCACTATGTACAAGCTGCAATTTCTGCATAGCCCGAACTGAACCATCTTTTGGAAAGGAAGAACGCTGCATTTTGCCCAAAATACAGCCTTCACAAACATGTTTTCCAGGTGCCTCAAGTTTGGGCAAAGAGGACACCATTTCAGATTTCTGCAGGCGTAACAAACTAGCAAAATTCAGATGACCAAAGCGTGCATGCCAAAGCTTTGCATCTGACATAGCCTGAGAATCATGAACTGCACATGCCGAATCATTCACAGATCTTTCATAGTCTATGAGCTTATACAGCCCACGACATAAAATGCCAGAAGCAATAATCACATCCCCATTTGAGAGATCATGGACTGTACACCTGTCATCAACAAATTTCACAACCAAGCCAATCTTGGCTAATGCAGAAACTGATAACAGATTCTTTTTTATCCCTGGCACAAATAAAGCATCTGACAAAGTGAAAGAACTACCATTAGCAGTAGTCAGAATGATCTTACCAACTCCCATAACAGGATAAGAGGAGTTATTGGCGCATGTGACAGTATTCCCTGTAGGGGCAGGCTCGAGTGAAGAGAAGAAATTGCGCTGCGAGGTAATATGTTTGGTCGCCCCACTGTCAAAGTACCAAACATCTGAGTCTACTGCAGACATGCACTGATCAGGAGAAGATGGGTCAAAACTGCATACAGTAGTAAACGCCCATTCTTCTTCCTGCACAAGATTTGCAGACTCTGTTTTTGGTGTAGAGGCCTCTGCAACAACCATTCCAGCCTCTTTCTTCTTTGCCTCTTTAGCAGCCAGTTTTGGACAGTTCTTTATGATATGATCATTGCCTTTACAGTACTTACAAAACAATTTCTGCTTTTCTGATTTTTTCTCATCTTTGTCTTGGTTCTTTGAATGTGCAGCATTTGCAGATTTCTGCTTACTAGTAGAAGAGCTCCATTTTCCTTTGCCCTTTTGACTAGCCAGGAAAGCTTGATCTGCAACACGCATAATGGACCTGTTCTGCCTGGACTGATCTTCCTGCAATAGAACAGAGACTAATTCCTCAAATGACAAGGCATTCGGATTGCCTTTCATCATCAACCGAAGAGTAGAGGCAAAACTCTGATATGAATCAGGAAGACCATTCAGAACGGTCTGCACAAGTGAACTATCTGGTATAACCTCATCAGCAGAAATCAATTGTTCCTTCAGGTCTTTGATCTTTGTAAGAAAACTGTCCATAGAATCACCTTCATTCATGTGCTCACTCTCCAACTGTTTTCGGAGGTAAGCAACACGAGCCTCATTCCTAGCCTGGTACAAAGTGGTAAGTGTATCCCAAGCATCCTTTGCTGTTCTGCAAGAGCGAATGTGAGGAATAATGGCACGTTTGACAGACAAGGCTATCAATGCATGTGCCTGGGCATCTCTGCCATCCCAACGAATCTGCTCTGCAGTAGGTGCAACTGAAATAGCAGCACGAACAGGAATCTGTGGAATATCATCTTCGACACCATCTTCATCAGCTCCAGTACCTCCAGCACCTGTATTTGTAGTACCTGTAGTCGCAGGTGTAACAGGACGTCTTTCAACACCCTGCACAATGTTCCACAATCCTTTTGCAACCAGTACATGTCGCATCATATAAGCCCATAATGGGTAGTTGGTACCATCCAACTTATCCTCAACAGCCAACATACGGAATACATCACTGCTTTCAGCCATGGCCGGTGACTAAAATACCTTGATGCAGAAAATTGACTGTATCTAAAAAAGTTGAACGAAACTGCCCAAACGAGTTCTGCTAGACCTGTAGCAGACTTTGAGACGCTTAAACTGGCGAACAGAAACTGGTATATACCTTTGGCACAAAAGGACGAAATAGCCTGCACAAGCGCTGCGATAGTGCGTTCGGAGGCCGAAACGAGCTCAGATCGCGATTTCGGCACCACAAAGCGAAGCAGTTCTGATCTCGGAAACACCGTGAGTATGCTCACCAAATTTCGTGCGAATCTGAGACTGCAAATGGAGGAGTGTCGACGGCGCCCTAGAAGAAGCGACGACCTGCTCTGATACCAATTGTTGGAGATAGACGTCTGCGGAAGCACGCGAACAGCACAAGGAAGAAGAAGAAGCTTGGAGTACAAACACACAATACTGAATGTATTACTAGAGAATGTACAAAGATAAGTAGCCCATTAGGGCAATAGGCGTATATACAAGCCGGGGGAAAAAAACCTCCTAAAGAGGGAAAAAAGTGCCCCGGCAGTCCTAGAGTGTTCACACACATCACTACCTAAATATATCAACATGCATAGACTAAAGCAATTGCAAATTGAAGCCTTGATTCTGAAGCATGTTGATACTAAGGTCATAGACCTATCATTTTGATTATTGATACCAGTCATATTGGTATAGGATGGGTCATAGGGCAAGATAATGATGAGGGGCAGAGATATGCAGTGCACCTTGGTGCTAAGATTTTGCATGACACTCAAAGAAAATATCCATAGATAAAGAGAGAGCTATGGGGACTGGTGATTGCTTTAAACATCAATAAAGAGTATTTCATTGGGGTGAATGTGGTAGTTGAGACCGACTGTCTTCCATTGGTTGGCCTGATAGCAAGGGACATTGCTATGCTTAGATGGATCTCTTATGTAAAGTTCATAAATCCTACCTTTGTACACATAGCTGGGAAGTCGAATATAGTGGCTAGTATGCTTTCGAGAGCAAAATTTGATGATGATTCTGATGATGATGATGATGATGAGGTAGAGAGAGATACACACATGATGAGTTATGATCCATAAGTGTATGTTTATGAGTAGTTTTGTGAGGATGAGTATGATGATGAATGGAGAGATATCGGAAGATATCTGAGTACACTCAAACCTTCCCCAAGCTGGTCCACAAATAAGTATAGATCCATCACGAAAAAGTCTTACAACTTTTTCTTGAAGGATGGACTTATTTTGCGACACGCTAAGGGCAAGGTAAAGAGTCCACAAAGAGTACTAAGTTTGAGAAGTCTTCAGAGCAAGGTGATGAGAGAGATGCACGAGACCTTATGGGCAGGTCACAAAGGTTTCTATGCTACATATGAGAAGATTAGGGAAGCCTACTGGTGGTCAGGGATTTATGTGAGTGTGAGAGGTTTTTTAGAAACTTGTGCTACATGCAAAGTGCATTCATCAATTAGGCACAAAGACCCATTACATCAGACTTACCCTCCTTGTATCCATTACAAGTGGGTGGTGGACCTGGTAACCAAGCCCAAAGGGATAGATGAGATGAGGTATATTTTTCTTGCCAAAGAGGACATGACCAACCATGTAGAAGGTTGAGCTCTCTGTACACAGACGAATTACATTGTATGAAAATTCATTTTAGAAGAATTCATCCCGAGGTTCGGTTATGTTGAGAAAGTGGTTTTGGATAGGGGAGAGTTGGATGCGAGAGAGGTGAAAGAGTTCATTGATCGTCATGGAATTCGATTGTCTCTAACCACTACCTATAGCCCAAAGGCAAATGGAAAGATCGCAAGAGGTCGCCCTTCCATTGTGAAGGTGATCTCTAAGGCTCACAGCGATGACATAAAGCAATGGCCTTGGTTTCTTCCATTCGCATTATAGGCTGATAAGATGACTTACACTCGGTCCACAGATTTCTTGCCTACTGAATTGATGTATTGTTAGAAGCCAGTCTTCCCCATCCAGACTCAAATAGTGACATGGTTGACGCTGCCATGGAATGATGGTATGACGAGAGAAGAACTTTTATCTTTAAGAATAGACAAGGAAATGAAAAATTGAAAGAAGTAGTCCAGAAATTAAAGGAGTCTAGGTTAAAGAATAAGATCTATTTTGACAAAACCCATCGACTTAGACCACGTAGGATTGAGGTAGATGTTTGGGTGTTGGTGTACGATAGTACATTTGATACTCAATACGATGCTAGGAAGAAATTGACCAAATGATGGTTTGGGCCGTATGTGGTGATGTCTGTATTTGGAAATGGAACGTATGCACTTCGTGAATTAGATAGTACTCCTTTGAAGTCTTTGATTGCAGGAAAGTGGATAAGGTTTTTCAAGAAAAGAAATGAAGTGGATTATGAGATTGAGCAGCAACATCTGGAGGAAGCTGTTGACACTAATGCTGATGCTGATGAAGAATGAAGCTGAAGAAGAAATGGATCAATCAATGATGAAGATGAACAAAATGACCAGGTGAAATGATTCAGATTTGAATTCTCTTTTCTTTTTGATAGAGCATATGCATTGCATTTATGTGTATGATAAAGATCTGTATGAATTTAAGAAAATCATGTAGAATGAAGATAACACATATCTATTATGGGTTTGCATGAAGAACAAATGACTAGAAATTATATGAATGGAATCAGTTAGCAGACTAGAGACTTTTGAGAGTGAAAGCTTGGATGGCATACTCAAACTGAGTGCATGTATATGCTGATAGATTTGAACACTTAGTGAGTGGGATTCTTTGGATCCTACTATTTGTTTCTTGTGAGATCTTACCTCCATATGGGTAATGAGTTATAAAAAACCGTCATACTCAAGTCAGTTTATATGTGTGTGCATGTTGTTAGAGCACTCCGATGGGCTAGTAGGCATGTGGAATCACCTTGGTTGGGCAATGAAGGCTACGAGCTAGAGCTAGTTTCATCATAGGCCTGCCCTATCTGTTGTCATGCACCTGCATGGGTCGGTAGGCAGGTGGACTCACTCTCGCACGGTGGTCAGAGCCACGAGCTGGCATCGATTTCATGTAGGCTGACGTTGTGTATGTCATGCGCTATGTCGGGTCGGCAGACAGTTGGGATAAACTTGGCCAGGTGGACAAGTCCATGAGTCGCACCCGATTTTGACATAGGCCAATTTGTAAAAATAAAAGTAAAAAGAAAAATGCTGAGCTGAGATGAAGTGAAAAATAAAAGAAAGAGAAAAAGAAAAATGAAAAACAAAAAGAAACGAAAAAGAGATATAATGGAGAGTTGGACATTCGGAGATAAATAGAGGAAACAAGGTATATTCTACAAACTATATTAGTAGAAACTTAGTATATGCTAGTACTTAGGATGAGTTGTTGGATTTGAACCAGTTGAATAAACAAAAGATCTAGAAAGGCAACAGTTTATTCATGTGATTACTGCTCCGATTGCAGAAGCAAAAACATAGTATGATGTTTGAGAAGCTTGAATATGCCTAATTTTCTAAAATTTGTACTAATCTTTATAAAGTTGCATGGAGTGCATCAGATCACGCTTTGATTTCTTGAAAAGAAAAACATAAAAAGTAAAGGGATTTTCAAAAGAACCTTGATACCCTTCTATTGGATTTTACAGGTTGGCCCATCAGGATGATGTGCAAGTTTAGTGGGGGTGAATGTTGAGATGAAATCCCTCAGGGAAGTGTGCATGATTTTTTTCAAAGCTCATTGATTTTCTAGGTTTAGGGTGATGTTTCTGTTGAATAATCACTCACTAATTAGGCATGAAGACAAAGGAAGACAAAGAGAAGCAGGAGACAAAGCATTCAGAAAATCAAGCCTTAGTGAAGGGACAAATTCACGCCTGTAATATACAGCGTAGAAATTTCCAGAAGTATGAGTTTGTTAAAACCCGGATCAAAAATTGTATATAAGTGAGATCAGTAGAGATCAAAGTAAGTGTGTGCGCATATAGAAATATAGATAGAAAAGTGAGATAGAAGACACCAGAGATTGTGTATGTAGAGATGAATAATAGAACCTGAAATGTCGGGTATTCATCTGAGAGAGATGGTAAGGAATTTTCCATAGCTATGAGCAAAGTGAGGCCAAGCTATTTTTGTACACATCTTCTCTAATAGAAAACACATGTTCATGTGGAAGTTTGAACAAGAGGTTCACTGTCGGCACAATCAACAAGGATCAAATCAGAATCAAAATAATAATAGCAGAAGCAGAGGCGGAAGATGTCAGAGTAATTTTCAAAGAGGTAGACAGAGTCAAAGAGGAGGCTATGGTAGAGGTGGAACAAGAAGTTGGGGACAGAATCAATCCTATAACACCACCTATAACAACTGTGCAAATGACACACAGAATGAAAGTCATACATTGTTAATGATGAACTCAATCAGCACATCAGATAATGAAGATCTAAAGGTATTTTACATTGACTCTAGATGTTCTAATCCTTTGTAAGGAAACATAGAATTGATGTCAGAATTGGAAAAAGGTAGTTCTAGTCATACTGTTCAAACAGGTGACAATACAAGACATAGTGTACATTCAATTGGAAAAGTGAAATGCAAGAGTGGAGCAGATTTGCTAACCAATGTTTTGTATGTTCCAACAATACCAAAAAACTTGATTAGTGTGGGACAGATAGTTGAAAAAGGTTTTCAGGTCAGATTTACAAATGAAGGAGTATTTGTAGAAGATCTCGAGAATGGATATAATCAAATTGTTTCTGGTAATAAAGAAGGTAGACTCTTTACTTTAAGAGTACAAGGGAACATTGGTCAAGCGTTGCTCACACATGGTGAAAAGGTGATTACAGAACTTGATCTCTGGCATATGAGGTTAGGTCATTTTAATGAAAGAGGAATTAAAGCTATGGTTGCAAATCAGTCTGTAGTGGGATTACCAAATGTACGAAAGCAACATATGTTTTACAAATGTGAAGCATGTCGGATGGGTAAAGCACACAGGTTACCATTTCAGAAGAAAGGATTCAAACATGATGGAGTACTTGAGCTCATTCATACAGATGTATGGGGTCCAACAAAAGAAGGATCAATCAGTGGCTCAAAGTATTATGTTTTATTCATTGATGATGCTACAAGATGGATAACATTATATGTTTTGAAGGAAAGATCTGAAGTATTTGAAGTTTTCAAGCATTTTCATGTATATGCTGAAAGACTCACAGGTCTAAAACTTAAGAGATTGAGGTTTGATGGAGGAGGAGAATACTTCTCCCAAGAGTTCAATGATTATCTTTGGAATGCAGGTATTAAGAGAGAAATAACCTGCAGGTATACACCACAACAAAATGGTGTAGCAGAAAGAAGGAAATCGAACTCTAGTTGAGTTTGCACGAGCTATGCTAAAAGAAAAGGATTGTCCAAACTATCTTTGGGCTTGAAGAAGAGGTAAGAAGAAAAGAGAAAGGGAAATCAATTGTGCAGGTGATGAAGATTATATGCAAGCAAGTACATCCAGAAGTGGATTAACAAGAAGAAATGAAGAAGTTCCTATATTTGATGAAGAAGTGTATTCAGACACTTATGAAGAATGTGAGCCAAGAAGGTCAAGTAGGACTAGAAGACAACTAGAAAGGTATTCTTATGATACTTCATATATAACCCAGAAGAATTATGCATATATGGTCAAAGATGATGAAGAACCTCATAATTATGATGAAGCTAAAGGTAAGAAGCAATGGGAAGAAGCAATGAAGGAGGAGTTCAGCGCACTGGAGGAGAACAAGACATGGGAACTTGTTCCTAAACCAAATGGTAAGAAATCAATTGGAAATAAATGGGTTTACAAAGTAAAGAAGCTTGCACATGGAAAGATAGCCAGATACAAAGCTAGGCTTGTAGTCAAAGGCTATGCTCAGATGGATGGCATAGATTATGATGAGACATTTAGTCTAGTGGCAAAGATGTCAACCATAAGGACAGTGATTGCTATAGCATCATCAAAAGGATGGAAGCTAAGTCATATGGATATCAAGAATGCATTTCTAAATGGATATATATCAGATGAAGTTTACATGGAACAACCTGAAGGGTTTGTAAGTTCTAGATACCCAAATTTTGTTTGCAGATTAAGAAGAGCACTTTATGGATTGAAGCAAGCTCCAAGAGCTTGGAATTACAGACTTGTGAAATATCTCAATGAACTTGGATACCAAAGTTCAAAGGCAGATGCAAGTCTACTCATCAAGAGAACAGATGAAGGTATGATCTACATTTGTATTTTTGTAGATGACATTATAATCACAGGTACCTCAGATGAAGGAATTAAAGAAGTAAAGAGATTGCTTGAAAAGGAGTTTAAGATCAGTGATCTAGGAAATTTATCTTAATTTCTTGGAATGGAAGTTACATATACAGATCATGGTGTATATGTTTCGCAAGAAAGATATCTCCTAAACTTATTGAAGAAGTTTAACATGGAGAATGGCAGAGAAGCTTCAACACCGCTTGAAGTAAATCATAAACTCAGTAAATATGATGGAGCAGAGTTTAAAGATATGAGGAAGTATCAGTCGTTAGTGGGAAGTCTAATTTATGCTACACTAATAAGACCGGATCTCAATTATGGAGTGGGATTTCTCTCACAGTTCATGCATTGTCCGACAGATCAACATTGGGTTGCAAGACAAAGGGTTTTTAGATATATCAAAAGAACTATAAAATAAGGATTATATTATCCTTTTACGTTAGATATAAAGCTAAGAGCATACAGTGACTTAGATTGGGCAGGAAGTCAAGATGACAGAAGATCAACACATGGGTATATGATATACCTAGGAGATAAGCTTGTAAGCTGGTGTTCAAAGAAGCAACACACAGTAGCTTTATCGTCAGCAGAAGCAGAATATAAAGGACTTGTAGAAGCAGCAATAGAAGTGATATGGATGCAGACCTTGTTCAAAAGCATGGGTATTGATCAAGGTATACCTATCATACATGGAGACAATATGAGCTCGTTGTATCTTGCAAGAAATCTAGTATTTCATGCAAGAACAAAGTATATAGAGATTCAGTATTATTTCCTGAGGGAAAAGGTAATGGAGAAGGAGATAGAAGTAGTATACACTCCGACAAAAGATCAGATTGCAGATATTTTGACAAAGAGCTTGGATGGAACAAAGACAAGCAGATTCAACGAAATGGAAAGTATGAAAGAAAAGAAGAATATATGAAAGACTGGAAGATGCAAATTAGTGATTGAGGGGGGTCTGTTGAAGAATCACTCACTAATTAGGCATGAAGAAAAAGGAAGACAAAGAGAAGCAGGAGACAAAGCATTTAGAAAATCAAGCCTTAGTGAAGGGACAAATTCACGCATTTAATATACAGCGTAGAAATTTCTAGAAGTATGAGTTTGTTAAAACCCGGATAAAAAATTGTATATAAGTGAGATCAATAGAGATCAAAGTAAGTGTGTGCGCATATAGAAATATAGATAGAAAAGTGAGATAGAAGACACCAGAGATTGTGTATGTAGAGATGAATAATAGAACCTGAAATGTCGGGTATTCATCTGAGAGAGATGGTAAGGAATTTTCCATAGCTATGAGAAAAGTGAGGCCAAGATATTTTTGTACACATCTTCTCTAATAGAAAACACATGTTCATGTGGAAGTTTGAGCGCATTCTTTGTATGTGAAGAAATCTGAGTATTTTCATGTTACTGTGAAAGTTAGTAAAAAGTTATAGTTTTTCTCAGTAAACGTTTTCCAGTACAACAACGAATTAGATCTCACAGAATAGTGTAAAGTTTTTCATAAAAGATAGCTCATCTTGAAGCCAGTAGTCTTAACTATAAGTTGATCAAAAGACTTCTGTGAAACGGGACTTGTAGAGAGTACAAAGTCTGACCGTAAAAGACATCTAGAACTGATGAAGTTTTTTCTCAAACTTCAGAAAGAGTTCATTCAGTGAAGGAAGCTCAGGTATTACTTCCTTACTTCATCAACAACCATTTGAAGTAACTGCAAACAGAATTGCAGTTGATTCCGGTAAGATTATGGTGACATTCTGGTGACAGTCTGGTGAAGTTACGGTGGAATTTCGGTGAGTTCAAAACACAGTTTTGACACAGTTAAGTGACACAAAGATTATTTAACTGTAAACAAAAGCAGTAGTGTAAAGCTTGAAGTAAATCAGTTCAAAATTGAAGCTTGAAAGAAATGCGAAGCTTTCTGTAAAGTGAATTTTCAGTGTTCACTAATTATAGTTATAAAGTTTTCAGTTTCAGAGAGTCTGTTAAGCTACTGATGATTATAGAGGTGTTCTAGTATCACTCTAGCTTAGTTCTTCATGGTGCGGCAAATTCTTTAGACTTGATAAGGTCCAAGTTATTGCTGCATCAACAGTTTTGATGGAGAAAAGGGTATATTCTATGCATGTTCTGGCCGATTTGATTCATTTTAAGATGTGTAACCATGATAAATATGTACATTAGTCTTGTGTGTGTGAACAACTAACTTCTTACCCATAAATCTCTAGGTTTGACCCTTGAAACCCCCTGAAAAATGTGAGTTTACCCATGAAAACCGATCCTAGACCCTTAGAAACCCTTGCAGTTTAGGTCCAAGCTATAAATACACCCTTGAATTGACATGATTGACTTAATTGTAGGCAAAACCCTGTTTTTCCTGGTGTCTTTGAATAATTAATTTGTGAATATCCAGTGTGAAATCAAAGACCCTTAGTCTTTGAAAAATTAAAGGACCATCCAAAAATAGAAACTTGAGTAAGGCAGTTAGAGGTTTCTAGAAGAAGTCCCAAGAGAAGAATAGCGGGGAACCTATAAATAGGGGTCCAAATAATTTGTGTGACTCCCGTGGATCTCTTGTAGAACACTTCTCCAGGTAAACTTCTTACCCCTTCCTTATTCAGATTCCTTCTCTCCATTACCATATTGAGAGAGAGAGAGAAAGAGGGAGAAATGGTCATAGTGATGTGCATAGCAAGAAAGAGAGTGGATCTTTTGCACTGCAAGCATTGATACATGAATATAATGCATACGGACTCGGGGATATGTTTCTATGTCATCATAGATTAATTGAAGTTGGTGATGACTCCTTGGGATGCTCATGAAGTATTTTTTATAGTTGTTCGAGCTCATCTATCTACTGAATCCCTTTGAGAGATTGTTGACATAACATCAAATCAGTATTAGAATTATAAAAAGTTCATGATAAATTATTTTATGATGGCCTAAAATTGTAGAGGGGATGGTTGAGAGAGAATAGTGAATTCGTCAGATATGGTGAGACTCAGGAATATGGCATAGACATTTTAATGCTTACATGTAGAGAGAAGGAGAGGGAGAGACGGTGATGATTGCGCACCACAGAAAGTGCTAGAGAAACAAACACGAGCTTGTAGGTGGCACTGCTGATGAGAATGCAAACATGGAGGAGAGAGATATTGAGTTCTTGTAGTGTATCGATAGGGAGAGAAATAGGCGGTTGCAGGCTCACATGCACAGAGAATATGAGAGAGAGAGAGAGAAAGAAAGAGAGAGCAAGAGAGATTGAGAGAAAGCCAAAGTCAGTGATTACCTACGCACGCTGTAGAGAAAAATCTTGGAGAGAGAGAGAGAGAGGGAGAGAGGCACGAGGAGAGACATGTAATGGTGGCCACATGTGGAGGGGAGAGAGATAGAGAGAGAGAGATAGAGAGAGAGAGAGAGAAAGTAAAGAGAAAGGAAAGAGGGGATTAAAAAGAATAGAAAAGAGGTAGAAGAAGGAAGAAGGGAAATAGAAAAGAAGAAAGAAGGGATGTAGGGTACAAGGAAGAAGAGAAAGAAAAGAAAGAAAGACGAGAAGAAAGAAAGGTAGAGAAGGAAAAAGAAGGAAGAAAGAAGAAAAGAGAAAAAAAAAGGAAGTGGTTGAGGGGTTAGAACTCGATTCCTTTTATTTAATAATATATTGTTTTACTAAATAGTTGATTCGTGGATAACCTAACATTTTCCATCTAAGTTTTTTTTAGTTTCAAAATGTACTAATGATTGTTTTTTCACTTACCCTCCACCCCATGGATCTCTTGTGGAATGCTTCTCCAGGTCCAAGTTTCTCATGATTTGAAGAAGATTATATGAAGTAAAGGGTATTGAGGTAAAGATTTGAAGACCAAAGTGAAGAAATATTGCCCCATGGACATTTCTACGGTTCTTCTTTCTAGGATTACTACGTGATTTGGAGGCTACTATTGCCATGGACAAAGGAAACCATCTTGAATCTCAGATTCCATGTCAATCCTATATCTCATGATTGGTTTAGAATTTGGGGAAGCTTCCATTGCGTCTTGAATGTGTCAAAACCCTAAGATCGAATGTCTTCTTGCTTGATTCTAATATCCAGAGACCATGCTTTGAGTCGATGACATCATGATGATATCATCAAGTTTCAACCGCCCTTGAGAACTGCCCTTGAAAACCTATATAAGGAAGGGTTGGCCACATTCATAATCAGTCTTGCCAATTCCAGTCTTGGGAGCTCAAGGAGTCATGACCACCAAGTAAGTACTCTCCAAGTTCCAGTTCTTGTTCTTTGTTCCAGTCTTTTCTAGTTTTGTATCCTAGATATCTAGTCTTTTCCTCTTGTTATCTCATAGTACGAGATCTTGTTGAGTTCTTTCTTATATCTAGCCCATCTCCCAGAGGGGAGTTCTTGTAATCCAGAGATCTTGTTCCATACTTACGACCCCGGGTTGTGGGATCTCCTGTATCATCTCTAGCTGAGTTATCTACACCTACGGTCCCGGGTTTTGGGACTTCTTGTATCAGCTACATATTCCTGCGCTATTTTCCCTACATGGGTATTCTTATCATCAGAAGTATATTTCAGAAATCTTGTCCATTGTATTTAGAGAGCACAATCTAGTGCTCCCCTAACGAGGAGCGGTCATGTTCTCTGGTCTCGGCTTCATTGGGTTTTTCTTGTGGAATTGTCGAACCTTGATTGGTGCTCTTTGAAGGTTTTCAACAGGTTCCCAAGTACGATCACTAATGTCATACCCTTTCCAATGAATAAGGTACTCTAATCTTCCTTGGGATATTCTCAAATCTAGGACATGATTGACTTCAAATTCTTCATGATCATCAATCTCGATAGGTGGTGAAGGACTAGGTCTCTCCTCCCTCAATGGTGAAATTTGATATGGTTCCAACATGGATACATGGGAAACTGGATGTATTCTCATAGTACTTGGTAGTTGGAGCTTGAAGGTGATTGGATTAATCTTGGCCAAGATGGTAAATGGACCAAATCTTTGATGATCTAACTTTGCACAAGGTCTTGAGGTTTGCAAATTGTTTCTGAGTAACCATACTTTATCCCCAATTTGATATGATGGATTCTGGACATGATGTTGAGCTGCATAGTACTTATATTGTTCTTGAGCTTTATGGATCTCTTCCTTGAGTTCTTTGTGAATGTCCATCAGGTACTGGGCCTTGTCTCTAGTAGCTGGGTTCTTGACATGATTTGAGAGTTGTATATCCATCCTTGGATGTTGTCCATAATTTGCAAAGAAGGGAGTCTGCTTGGTAGATGCATGAATACTATTGTTATAAGCAAACACTGCAAAGGGTAAAAGCTCAAACCAATCATTTTGATGATAGTTGCTAGTGCAATGGAGATATGGCTCCAGGACTTGATTCACCCGTTCTGTTTGTCCATCAGTCTGTGGATGATTTGCTATAGATAGTTTAACTTGAACACCAAGGAGCTTGCAAAGATTGTTCCAAAAGCTGGATATGAACTGTGGACCTTGATCACTGACAATGTCATTAGGCAATCCATAAAGCCTAAATATATATCTGAGAAAAAGTCTAGCAGTGGCTGCACCTGTGATTGCCTTGGTATAGGAATATGTAGCTGATACAAGAAGTCCCACAAACCGGGACCGTAGGTGTAGATAACTCAGCTAGAGATGATACAGGAGATCCCACAACCCGGGATCGTAAGTATGGAACAAGATCTCTGGATTACAAGAACTCCCCTCTGGGAGATGGACTAGATACAAGAAAGAACTCGACAAGATCTCGTACTACAAGGTTACAAGAGGACAAGACTAGATGTCCACGATACAAGACTAGACAAGACTGGAACAAGGAACAAGACAAGAACAGGAACTGGAACTTGGAGAGTACTTACTCGGTGGTGACGACTCCTTGAGCTCCCAAGACTGGAATTGGCAAGACTGATTATGAATGTGGCCAACCCCTCCTTATATAGGTTTTCAAGGGCAGTTCCCAAGTGCGGTTGTGACTTGATGATGTCATCGACTCGAAGCATGGTCTTTGGATATCAGAATCAAGCAAGAAGACAGTCGATCTTAGGGTTTTGGCACATTTTGGACGCAATGGAAGCATTGGTTTCCCCAAATTCTGAACCAATCATGAGATATAGGATTCACATGGAATCTGGGATTCAAGATGGTTTCCTTTCTCCATGACAACTATGGATTTATGAAGTAAAGAGAAGACTTGAAGTAAAGCTTGGACCAAAGACCGAAGAAAAGGAAGGCTGAGTAAAGGATGGTTCCCGTGGGCACCTTCTCGCACTGTAGCAAAAGTAAACATCATATCTGGCTGGTCCGCATTGTAGCAGTGGCATATTGTATCACCGTTCGGCACTCTAGCATCTTTTTGTATCAGCGACCCGCACTGTAGCGGGAAGAATTGTATTACTGAGATTTTATTGGACAACTTCAGCTGTATTTGCATAGTATCATTGAGCTTTCACAAGCCCCCTACGTGCTTGAGGAATTTCATTAGACTATGGGTAGCCATGCCTTTCTCACATGTTTGGGTGTATAGGATAATTTAGCTATGAGTGTTGACCACATAGTCCTTATCATTTTGTATCCATCTCTTATAATCTTTGGTATTTTAGAAAGATAAAATTGTCTTCTAATGTTTCCTTGAAGATCCATTCTAAAATCTACATACTCTATGAGAAATGAACCCAAAAGTGTGCAGGCCTAGTGTAGGTAATGGATAGTGTGTCTTGGAGGATTGTTTCTCTCAGTACGAGCAAGACTTTTGAGTGTAGTAACTTGCATGAGAAATTTCATATGGTGCAATTTGTGTGTGCAATCTCAAGAGTTTAGAGAATCATTCGTCTGAGTGAATAGAGGTATCTATGAGTATACATGTGAGGCCAATCTATTCCGCATGGCTACATATAGAAGATGTTTATTCTCCCATCAATGGTATCGTATCTCGATTACAAGGGCATTCAAGGATCACAAGGAGAAGCTATTGAAGGACTCGAAGGAAGAAGATCTATTGTTTCAACTTCTAGAGCACACAACCATGTTAACATGAGGCTAGTAGCAAAAAGTCTACTTCACTTGTTTTGGTACTTGTGTACAATATACAACTATTGGTATTTTTCGTGCTTGTTGCATCAAATTAGGATATAGGAGATTACACTAGAGTAGATCATGTCAAAGTATAGCACTCAAACCAAGAATTTAGACAAAAAAAACTATTAGCCATGGAGGTTTAGAATGTCTATCTACCGCATGGGGAAAGGCTTATGGGGTCTCACTAGTGGTACAAAGATAGACCCATACTACGTGAGAGTCCAAGTCTTTATTAGTTAAGGAACTTCAAAGAGTGGAATGAGAGAGATAAAAGAGTGATCTTCATTTTATTTTAGTGCAACAACAATGCCATTATAGGGCATATACAAGAGTTAGATACTTCTATGAATGTATGGGAAAGCCTAGAGAGAGAGAGTTTGTCCCACGTCAACCAAAGCAAGGAGGATTCAATTGAGGAATGAAATCAATAACCCCTAGTAGAAATATGAACCATTATATTTTGGAGATCAAAGAAGTAAGTGTTGCATTGGGATCGATAGGGTTTTACATAGATAAAGATGACTTAGTTAAATAAACGTTGAATGGGTTAAGGGGCGATGAGAAGTGGAAAGCTTTTACAACATCTTGATATGCCCAGCTGAACATATATACACATCCTACGAATGATTGAGTAAAAAAATAAAAATAGCTGCAGTTTTATATAGAGATGGATTTTCTTTGCTAATCGTAAAACTCCATAGCTGAACTTAAGTTTCTGATATTGAAGTCAAATATCAGGAAGTTTTTTACATCAAAAGTTCTACAACCCTAGAATGTGTTCTCTTCCTTCTTTATATGAATGTAAAGAATCCCCCTAATAAGAAAACCTTTTAGGTGCTCTTAAGAGGGTGTAAAGGAAGGTCTCAACGTTCTCTTCCTTCTTCATATGAATGTGTTCCTCTATAGCTCTTTACTTTCTTCCCTACCCGTAATGTGACCTATAGTACTTCAAGCTCTCACGAACCCTTTACATGCCCTAAACGAAGCTCTGAAGGTCTTTTTTGTGACGTGAAAACTTCAATTTTTTTTTGTTTTATATGAGTGTATTTCTCATTGTTACTTAGGTTTCTTCCCTTTCCTGTAGTTTCATATCATGGTAGGGATAAAAACATCTGAAATATGGGCTATATTTCTTTTCAAAATGTTCATTGGTAAGACTTTTTACCCTGAATTAATATATTGTATGGATTATTCTTATTCTTTTTCTCTCATACATTACTTTTTGTTGACTTTTATGTCGATGAGGGATTTTAATGTTGTGTTTGTGTTGCGTTGTGTAGATATATCAATAAACAAGATCCTTTCCACATATCTCTATGCATATTTTATCATATGGTCAAGTATTTATATTAATGTTTTTATGCTTTAATCATTTTACCTAGTACTCGTAAATAATTGCCTGTGTATGAATCCATATAAAGACTTTGATTTCTTTCTATCTGTAGCTTGAATTTAATGTGGATGAAGGTTTGCCTGTTTGCATCGTTCAACACCATTCGTCATTTTCTTATTCTTCGACATAAATAAGCAGAAAGTTATGTTTCAAATAATTCCCACTTTATGTATGCGAGATTGGTTTCGGTTGGATGCTCTTAAGATGATGCATATTTTTCCATTTCCGATGAAATACAAAGACTACATGTTCATTAGTTGTTTAAACACGTTGAAGGATCTATTCTTGTTCTCTCTTGAAACGTATTGTGGTTTCACGCAGATGACAGTTCATGCGTAAAAGATCACTAATTGTTGATTCTAAGGTGATGATAAAAGGTGCCGTTTTTCCTAAACTTAATCACTTCACACACAACTTAATCACTTCACATATATCCTTCATTTATGTAGCATCCATCGTGGCTAGCATCTATTGTGGTAGTCTCCGGGCCTCCATTGCGGTCGATCTCCGGGCGTCCATCGCGATTCACGGACATTGCAACTCAAAGAAAATAGTAGCAAGTCTTTTTTTTAATATAAAGGAAGTTCGGCATTAGCCTACTCTCGGACTTGAATTAAATAAAGAAAAGTACAAGAGAAGGGGACTAGTGCCTACGTGACCCCCCAAATCCCACAAAGCAGAGGAAGCTTTTACAGAGCTTAGATGGCATTACAAAGAAGGTTAATCACCCTCTCATCACCCTCATGTGGGGCCCACTTGGGTTTAAGCTTGTTATTGATCAAAAGGAGTACTTGATGATGCGTGAAGGGGGGGGATTTCTTACAATTAACAATCCTTTTGCCAAGGAGGAACAAGGATTTCTCAATTGACCGCTCTTTGGGGGAGTCACCAAAGTTGAAAGCACATCATTCCCGCCAGATTTTCCATAGGACCTCCCCTCTGATGGCATTCCAGAGAGTCGCGGAGCAGCCGATCGCTTCTCCCAGCAAGGCTTGCTGCCAACTGAGATGTTTCTAAAGTCTAATTTTCTTTCCAACCGTCTGCCAGAGTCTGTTGGAGTTGGGGCAGGTAAAGAAGATGTGTGAAACATCTTCGATAGACCGGTAGCAGCGTTTGCACCAAGGAGGAATCCCACAAAATTTGCTAGCCTTAAGGTTGGTCCAGATTCCATGATGAAGAATTTGCCATAAGAGGACAAACTTTTTGATTTCTATGAGAGGGTGCCAGATAGCCATGAACTTCATGTCCCACCGAAGCCCCGTCCATGACAGGCACCACTTCTTGTTGAGGTTAACCTGATAGTCAATCATTTCTTTGATGTTCGGGATTTTTTATAGGCTATTCCCATTGTGCCATTTGAGACCAAGTGAGCTCGACGTGTCATCATGTCCCATGAGAAGGTGAACTTTGTGTCAGTCCCAGGCGAGACATCTGCTTTGCAAAGTGTTCCATTCTTCGTACGAAATGTTGATGCAAGGGTCAATATCCTCAAAATTGATCCAGCAGTTGGTGTCTTGTTTCCAGAGATGTTTCCATTTTCTAAAGCCTTTGTTCCATAACTTCTTGGCATTTTGAATGTTCCAAGATTCCACACTCTGGATGCCATGAATCGGAAACCAGATATAGTCGTTTTGTTTGATACTGGCTGCCCACTTCCAGTCTTCACTAATTCTTGTGTAGCTTTTGACTTTATTCCAACTCTTCCATAGAGAGCACACGAGATTAGAGCTTTTCGGGAAGACGGGGATCAGGGAAAACAACAGGGTCAGGATGTCAAGATTCTTCCAATTTGGGAAACCCTTGAGAGCAAACTCATTCTTGTTTCTGAAGATCAACTTGGCCCGCGAGGCCTCCCTGTTGCACCAAGCCTTAATCATCCATTTGGCCGCTAGTTTGTTAGCCATGCACCCAATGTCTATGATACCTAGACCCCCACTATCTCTATGGCTGGTGCCGATGGACCATTTGATTTTAGGCACTCCCCTCCTATTGTGGTCGCCCGTCAAAAGGAAGTTTCTACAAATACTATCCAGTTTGGATAGATCTTGCTCTTTTGGTCTCCAACAAGAAAGGAAATAAATGGTAGATGATAAGAGGAATGTGTTGATAACCATAGCACGACCAACAAGATTGATTTGCATACCTCTCCAATAGTTAAGCTTGTTTTCGATTTTGGCCAACACCCAGTTCCACCGCTATTCCGTAGAGACGCCAAACCCCAAGGGAATTCCAAGAAGCCGAAAAATCTGGCCCTGCGAAATGATTTGACAGCCATGATCAATGAGAAGGTCGGGCTGTGACCCAACAATAGCTCTACATGCGGTCTTAGAGTGGTTGATTGTGGATCCAGAGGCTGCACAAAAAGTAGCCAAACACCTCCAGAACGTCTCCAGGCTAGAACTATCATTGTGAACAAACGCGTTCATATCATCGGCAAAAAGTTTCATGGTGATCTAGTTGTGGTCATGAGGCAAACGGAAGCCTTTGATATTACCAGCTTCCACCTGATGCTCCACCAGCCTGCTAAGCCCTTTCGTGGCAATGGCGAAGAGAAGAAGAGCCAATGGGCACCCTTGTCTGATAGACCTTCTAAGTTTGATCACCTTCGAAAGTTTGCCATTAATGCTAATTTGGGTCGATGCATTACCTAAAAGGGTTGCGATCATCTTGGTGAATTTTTTACTACATCCAAGATCTTAGAGCGATTGCAGAATATAGTCCCATTCCAGCCTGTCATAGGCTTTATCAAAGTCAAACTTGAGGAAGACCACGTCTTGTTTAGACTCATTTGCAAATTCAAGACCTTCCCAGATATCTATAATGGTTTCCAAAATTGACCTGCCTTTAATGAAACCTTTTTGGTACTCGCTTAACCATGCTCTTAAGTGGGAAGAGATTCTGTTGGCAATGACTTTGGTAATGATCTTGTATCCTATTTGGAGCATCGTAATAGGATGCCAATTCTCTATTCTGTTCTTTTCCCCTTTTTTGTGTATTAACTTGATAATGCCATTGTTGAGACAAGAAGGAAGCGCGCCAAACTTGAGCGCCTCTTGCCAAACTAGACGAAGAGGGGTGGCAACCACCAACTTGAAGGATTTAAAGAACTCATTAGTGAGCCCGTCGGGACCTGGGCTTTTACCAGAAGGGAGGGCATCAATGACCTCAATGATTTCTACTTCAGAGATAGGGGCATGTAGCAGGGAGCAAAGGTTGAGTGGTATCCTGTGGGGGGAAACAATAGCAAGTCTTATAGGAAATTCCATTGGTACACATTTATGCTTTTATTCCATTCCTAGCCGTTTTGGGAGCACACACTTTTTTTTTAGATAAATGGAGGTTCGGTCGAGGCCTACTCCCCCGAACTATAACTTTGAAATTGTAACTGTACAAGGAAGGGCATAGTACCCATGGGACCCCCCTTATCCCACAAGAACAGGGGTTTACAACTGGGTTAAACGACGGTCACAACTACTGTGAGGATGGTCAAATGGTGGCCAATAGCCACATACAACAGTTCTTGGGATTTATATGTCCCTACATGTTGCTGCCAGGGGCTGAACCCTCACCCCCGCTTCAAGAGGTGAGAGGCCGAACCACCACGCCAGCGAACCGGGAGCACACACTTAATCATTCAACCATGTTTTGTCATCAAGGCTTACTGGCTATCAAGCATAATTGGTGGTCGTTAGAAATTTCTTTATTTGAAATCCAGCCTCTTATTTTATTTATAGTGCGTCAGCGTTCTTCCTTTATTATATGATTAAATATTCAACATCAAACATGGCCTAAATCAACACTTTCATTAAATAATGTTAGAACCACTCCTCAATCTTTTTTTTTTAATAAAAAGAAGTTCGGCCTTAGCCTATTCTCCCTTACTTTAGTTAACATAAGAAAGAAAATTACAGGTGAACCACTCCTCAATCTTCGAGTTAGAACCACTCCAAAAATAATGTTAGAAGATGCATTTTTTCTGGCTGAAGGAGACGAATCAATAAAACTAGAATTAGCTTGAACGCTGTGCGGACGTGCGGAGTGGGTCTTGAATGCGCTTAGGGTTTTGGGGGTTTTTGGGTGAAGTTGTCTTCTCGCCCCCGCGGCGGGGAGGGCTCCTTGCTCGTGCTTCCTTCGTCCCCCTCGCTGTGAGGGGGACCTCGCTCTGCTCTGTCTGTTGGCGTTCCCTGCGAGTTGTGATTATCTTCGTTGTGCTGCTATGGCCTTACATGAGGCGCTACCCGTCGGTCTACTAGGCTCTAAGAGAGAAGGTAACAATAGTATCAATAATACTCTGATTAATCCAGTATTCGAATGCATTGCAGGTACTGTCTCTGATTCGGGAGATAAGCTTGGGCAAGAGAAGGTTAATTTCGCGCAAACTGAGAATGTTCAGTTCACTCCTCAATCCCTGCAAGGAGTTACGTCGTACGCCAAGGTACTACAGAATCAACAGCAAGGTTTTTTTTCAATGTTCTCAAAACAGGACTCTTCAGGTAACATCTTTCCTCAGTCTCTGTTCAATGATATCAAAGGTAAAAGCAAGATCATTGAGGGTAATGGGGTTGCTAGTTCCTCGTCTGATAAGGAGGGTGTGCACTCCATCGATATTGACCTTGAAAATAATGATCAGGAAGAATGCACCTTGGTCATTGAGAGTTCGGCCCTGAATAAATGGAATGTGCATTTAGAGGATAAGATAGTGATTGCTCACTGTCATGGTCCTAGGCCCACACAGGAAATTCTTAAAAACTGGATGCGTGTAAACTGGGAAAGCAAAGGCCTTTTTGCTAAGCATGTTCAGTTCCTGCCTAACAATTTCTTTCTCTTTTTTTTTGATGATGTGAGTAGTGCTTTGCATGTTATAGCAGAGGGGCTTTGGATAATTAGAAATACTCCTCTCTCCTTTTACAAGTGGTATCCTGGCTTTAATCCCAGAAATAATAAGCCAACTAAAGTTCCTGTCTGGGTGGAATTTCCAGATTTTCCTATTGAATATTACCCATGGCTTGACAAGCTTGGTTCTCTCATTGGCAAAGTTCTGGGCCAAAAGCCAAAAAAAGAGTTTAATGTTAAATGGGAACCTCAGCTGCTTATTGAAGTTGATATTTCTAGAAATATTAAAACTGAGCTTCTCATTAAGAACTCTGAGGGGTTTAGGCTTCATCTTCAAAAGGTTTTTTATAGAAATTTGCCTAATGCTTGTTTTAACTGCTATAAACAGGGACATTTAATAAAGGATTGTCCCTTGCTTGGTAAAAATCAGTTTAAAGTGAATGATGGTGAGGATTTAGGCACCAAAGCTGCTGCCCCTAATGTTAAAACTCCTCACAAAGATGACTCAGGGTTCAAAAAAGTTACTGTCAAGCAAAGGAAGAAAAACCCTAGCTCTGTGAGTAAGTCTGAACTTCTGTTCAGAGGTGTGGTCAATCCGTATCAGGTTCTTGAAGAAGTCACCAACGATGATCATCCTCCTTCGACCTCTGAGTTCCATGTTGAGAATAAAAGTCTCGGAAATCATAACTGTGAAGCCAACATGCAGTTCACTAAGGCTGTTGAGTCGGAGAATTTTAAAGCTCAGGTAAGTCAGTCTAATTGGGTTACTCATAAAGGTAGTGAAGGAAGGGAAACTGGTAGGTTGGAATCGATTCCCAGTCTTAATATGGACCCTACTCCTGTTGCTGTCTTATCTGAAGATGACTCTCTAAGTAACTGTGATGAAATGTTTACGGATCAAATTAATAAATTTGATGAACAAAATTCAGATTTGTTGAGCTCTGGTCCCATCATCGACCAAGATGTGCATATGTCCAATGTCCTGTCACCTAATGCTAAAGGTAAAAACAAGACCAAAAGAAAGGATATGGTCAGGAATTCAGTTTCAGCAATTAAGCCTGGTAAGAATCTTAAAAAGTAAGTTTCTCCTTTCATTTTTATCTATGGATTGTATTAAACTAATTTCTCTTAACACTAAAGGGCTCACTGATCCTATCAGGAGTAAGGCCATCAATAATTGGCTCAAAGATTCTGCTAATTTTCCTGACTTTCTCTGTTTGCAGGAGTTGAAAGTGGGAGGTTCCTCTCTGTTGTCGAATTTAAAAACTGTTTCTAATTCTTACCAGTGGGTGCATACTGATCATAGTGGTAAAGGTGGTGCTGCCATTGGGGTGGCTAATGGTGTGTATCATCTTGTTGAGGAGGTGTACAAAAGCAGCTCTAACCAGTGGGTTGCTGTCAAATGCAAAGAGCCTTTTAATTGTACTGTTGTGTGTGTTTATGCTGCTAATCAGGCCTCTCAAAGGGCTAATTGCTGGGAAGAAATCGCTAAAATTAATGATGTCTTGATGCTGACGGGTGACTTTAACATGGTTACTAATTTGGGTGATAGGGTAGGTAATAATGATAACATTATCTCTGGAGGGGAGAAGCATTGTTGGATTAATCTGATTAATAAACACAGTCTTCTTGATCTCTCTCTTAACACAGGTCATACCTGGAACAACAGAAATAAAGTGAATTTTTTGTCTGCTAGACTGGACAGGTTTTACTTACATGCTGGTAAAAGCAATAGTTTATGGAACTTTAGTTGTGACATTGACAGGTCCCTGGGTTTATCTGATCATGCTCCTCTGATTGTGAAGCTTTTCATGGACAACCCCTCTTATCGTGCTGGTTGGCCTCACATGGATTCTTCCTTATTTAAAATTCCTATAGTTAAGGAGAAAATCGCTGATATTCTGATTTTTCATTTTAGTCAAGATAGATCTCCGCTTGGGGCCTGGGAAGAGGCTGTTAGAGAAATCCAAATTACTGTTAAGAACTTTAAGAATAAAGCTAAAACTATTAGGTATAAGAGAAGAATGATGATATTGAAGGAGCTGGATCTTCTGGAGTCCTCTAAGCTTGATATTAATTCCAAAAGACATAAATTCCTTGAGTTGCAAGAAAAGGTGAGGAAAGTTGATTACCTCCTTGCTAGAGGTGCCCTTGTCACGTCTCGAGAATTCTGGGCCGGTAAAGTGGATAAGCCTAATAAACATATGTTTGATCTTATGAGAAAGAAAAAGGCTAGGGACTTCATCCCTCTTCTTAAAGATGGTCTTTCAGCTACTAACATGAAGGATAACTTGGGGATTGCCCATAGGTTCTTTGCCAATATTTTCTCTTTGCCTCCCAAGAGAGGGGCTGATGTATGGAGCGCAAGAGCTGCCATTGCCCTTTGTAGGAAGAAGCTGGTTCCTCAGGGAATGGACTCCCTCCTTGACATGCCCTTCACTGAGGGTGAGGTGAGAGAAACCATTAGCAAATTGAAGCCTGGTAAATCCCCGGGGCATGATGGTCTGCCTTATGAGTTTTTCCAGGAATTCAAGGATTTGTTGGTGCCCATAATTCTCAAGATCTGGCAAGAAGCCTCTAGTAAGGGGTCTCTTTCCCCTTTTATCAACACTGGAGTGATAAAGCTTATTCATAAAAGAGGGCATAAAGATGACTTAAACAATTGGAGACCCATCTCCTGCCTGACTTCTCTTTACAAAATTTTTGCTTCCATTCTTGCCAGAAGGCTGAGTCCTTTAATGGATAGTATAATTCTTCCTGAGCAAAAAGGCTTTATTAAAGGTAGATTTATCTTGGATAACATTATTACCATTTGGGAAAGTCTAGAGTATTATAAAGAGCTTAATATTGACACTTACTTTTTCAAAATTGATTTTGATAAGGCTTATGACAGGATTGAATGGGATTTCATTCTTCAGTCTCTTCATGATTGTGGTTTTGGCAAAAAGTTTATTAGATATGTCAGTATCCTGTTTGGTAATGCCTTCTCTAAAGTTGCTATTAATGGTAATATGTCTAACCCCTTTAAGCTTTGCAGGTCCATAAGGCAAGGGTGCCCCCTGGCCCCTCTTCTGTTTGCTATTTCTAGTGACTCTTTGGGCTGGCTTATCAAAGATTGCTTCAATCAAGGGACTATCTCTGGTCTTAACATTCCCCAAGCTCACTCTCCCCTGGGGCTGCAGATGTTTGCAGATGACACTAACATGATGATGAGGGCTGAAGAAAAGTCTGCTAAGCATTTTCTTAAATGTCTTGACCTGTTCTGTCTTGCTAGTGGTTCGGTGGTCAACCATCAAAAAACTGGTTTTTTTACCACTGACAATAAGATTCCTGATTGTGTTCTGGCTCTAGATTGTGATATCATCAAGAAAGGAAGTATTTTTAGACTTTTGGGTATTCCCATGGGATTTGGCATTTCCAATGAACAAAGGTGGAATTGGGTGCTTGATAGATTTAGAGCTAAAATTTTTAAATGGTCTGATGTGCAGCAAAGTATTTCTCAAAGATCTTTTGTTTTGAAGCACTATATTCTCCCTTCCCTTACTTACTTTCTGTCCTGTTGGCAGCCCAATAAAAAGCAACTTGGTCAGGCCATCTCTCTTGCTAGGAATTTTTTGTGGGGGGGTTCTAAGATTTCTAAAGTTGCTTGGGATACTTGTTGTATGAGAAAGTCTGAGGGGGGTCTTGGTATTATTTGTCCTTCCAGGATGGCCACTCAAATGGCTGCTAAGTGGATTTTCAGATCTCTTTCTTCAAATGACTTCTGGGCTTGCTTAATTAAAAGAAATGTTAGCAAATTTTACATTAAGCATAATAAAAGCTGGGTCAATTGTTCTCTTTGGGACGTTATTACTTCTCCTGTTGAATTTGTTCCCAAAGGCAGTCAACTTATTTGTTCCCTGTGGAAAGCTTGGATGGCTGTGAAAGCTAAGTATAAATTGCCTATATACTTTGCTCATAACCTTTCCTTCTTAGCTCAAGACTCCATATGGTTTGGTTGGAATAATTCGGGTCCCTCCCCCTCTCTTCCCATTAGATGGAATAAATGCAGAATGAAGGGATTTGGTCATTGGCAGGACTTTTTAATTGATGGTAACATTATTAATGACTCTATCATTTCAGGTTTTGATGGGCTCTCTGGTCAATGCAAGCAGATCCTTTCAAATCAGAAGGTTTTTCTGAAGAAAAAACTGGAAAGTCACTTGTGGAGGAAGGAGATCTCCCTACAAATAGTTGCTGAGGATATTCTCAAATCCTACAAAAAGAGTGACAGAAGTATCAGAGAAATTACAAGAAAACTCAATAAGAAATGGGATCTCCAATGGTCCCCCTTACAATGGAGGTACAGATTCCAATGCACTTGGGCTTTTCCCTTCTCCAACAAACAGTCCTGCCTTAACTGGCTCATTCTCCACAAAGGCATTTGGACAGGGGATCTAGCTAGGAAGTATAAAATTGATGCTGGGATTTGCAAGCTATGTGGTAAAGTTGAGGATCTTGATCACTTGTTCATCCATTGTAAAAGCTCTTCCAGATTTTGGCTTGGTATGAGGTTTGTCTGTCAGATCCAAGGTATAAATGCCCCCAACAGTAAAGAAATTCTGCTGGGTGAAGCTTGTGGATTGGACATTCTTTTGTGGCAGTTCATCAGAATCCACTCCTTGTGGTTTATTTGGAAGACCAGGAACAGTGCCATTTTTAATAGAAAAGGGAAGGACTACTTCTTTTCCTATTTGGTGGGATTAAAGAAAATTCTCAAAAATTGCATCACTGACAATAGTGATTCCCAAGCGGAAGACAGAAGTCCCTTTGTAATTCTTAAGAATAATAGATATAATGTCTGGAAAGCTAAACTTCTGAAGTTGTATTCTAAACCTAGGCTGCAAATGATCTATTTGCTGGATGACTATGTAAACCTGCACTTGAATTGAGGCTTTCCCTTTTGATGCCTCGCTGAAATTGTATCAGACTTATATGGGAGCCTGATACTGGGCTTGTATTTTCTTTTTGCATCAATTTTATACTTACTGCTCTTTCAAAAAAAAAAAAAAAAAAATAATGTTAGAACCACTCCAAAAAGTCTCGGAAACCTTTTTTTTTTTTTAAAATGGAGGTTCGGCCGAGGCCTACTCCCCCGGACTTTAACTTTGAAATTGCAACTGTACAAGGAAGGGCATAGTACCCATGGGACCCCCCTTATCCCACAAGAACAGGGGTTTACAAGACTGGGTTAAGCGGCGGTCAACACTACCGCAAGGACAAACAAACGGTGGCACTCAGCCACAATGCAACATCATTCCAGATTACATGTCCCTTACATGTTGCTGCCAGGGATTGAACCCTCGCCCCCGCCTCAAGAGGTGAGAGGCCCAACCACTAGGCCAGCGAACTGGGACGTCTCGGAAACCTTTTGATGCAATATTAAAATGTCTCAATGATAGTGCCCATTTACAGCTCATCTTCGAAAAGGACTGAGATTCAATCTCTCTTTCTCTCTCTCTTTCGGTGTCTCAATGATAGTCCATCATTTACAGCTCATCTTCGAAAAGGACTGAGATTCAGTCTTTCTCTCTCTCTCTCCATTTCTTCGCGTTGTCATAATGTACTCGAAATGCACGTTCAGATTTATGAAGACACATTCAATCGCATTCAATCACATAAATGCTTGTCGGAGACGTTTTGGGGGCACACACCCATATTTGTTGCTTTCGCTTGGGCATTCACTGCTGCGTCTTTGTTCCTTCAATCCCGTCAGTCTTCTTTCTTTTTCAAGCAGATCTCTGTGGCACTTCCTTCTTCTTTATTTTTCAAGCAGATCTCTCTTTCTTTCTCTCTCTGTCCATTTCTTTGCGTTATGATAATGTACTCAAAATGAACGTTCAGATCTATGAAGCCACATTCAATCGCATTCAATCACATAAACGCTTGTTGGAGATGTTTGGGGAGCACACGTTACACGGAAAGCTTTTGGCTGCAACAGAGATCTTGAAGTGATTGTAAAATATATTCTCATTCCAGCCTGTCATATATTATGTAAAAGTAAAACTTGAAAGAAAGGACATTTATTTACTCGTGGACATCAATATTCAACCATGTGGGATTTGGGGGGTCCCATGGGCACTAGTCCCATTCACTTGTAACTTCTTTTCTTTATTTTAATTAAAGTCCGGGAGATTAGGCTAAGGCCGAACTTCCTTTATTTAAAAAAAAAAAAAAAAAAAAACCATGTTTTGTCAATGGAAAGGACATGTATTTACCCTGAAACGTTAATTATCAATCAGTTCTTAAATCCTTTTGCTCATAATTGGTGGTCGTTAGAAATTTCTTTATCTTGAAACCATAATTGGTGTTCGTTAGAAATTTGTAGCTCATAATTGGCGCTCGTTAGAAATTTCTTTTATTATATTTATAGTCAGTCAGCATTCCTTAGCTAATATAACGAATATGGATCAACTGATTCACGGAAACCTTTTGGTGCAATATTAAAATGTGTCAATGATAGTCCATCATTTAGTACCCTTTTACAGCTCATCTTCGAAAAGGACTGAGATTCAATTCAATCTCTCTTTCTCTCTCCCGCTCTCGGTGTCTCAATGGTAGTCCATCATTTACAGCTCATCTTCGAAAAGGACTGAGATTCAGTCTTTCTCAATGATAGTCCATCATTTACAGCTCATCTTCGAAAAGGGCTGAGATTCAGTCTTTTTCTCTCTCTCCATTTCTTTGCGTTATCATAATGTACTCAAAATGAACGTTCAGATTTATGAAGACGCTTTCAATCACATAAATGCTTGTTGGAGACGTCTTGGGAGCACATCATTTAGTGCCCTTTTGATGCGCATCATTTTATGCTCTTTTTCAAGTCATCTTTGAAAAGGCCAAACTCCTAAGGAATGGTCGATGGAGAAATCATTGTTTTTTCTAAGTAAAAGAATCTCTCGAGATAAGAGGGCTCCACCGTTTAGACATCAGTGTATTTATCTCTTCGAAAACAACAAGTTGAAACCCAAATGGGTCCCACATGAGGGTGATGATAGATTTATCTGCCTCATTTGTAATGCCCTCTAGCTTGCCGTACTCCTCCCCTCCATTGTGGGATTTGGGAGGTCCCATGGGCACTAGTCCCATTCACTTGTAACTTTCTTCTTTATTTTAATTAAAGTCCTGGAAAATAGGCTAAAGCCGAACTTCCTTTTATTTAAAAAAAAAAATTCAGTCTTTCTCTCTCTCTCTCCATTTCTTTGCGTTATCATAGATTCATAATGTACTCAAAATGAACGTTCAGATTTATGAAGACACATTGAATCGCATTCAATCACATAAATGCTTGTCGGAGGCGTTTTGGGAGCACACGTTACAAAAAAAAGGGGGGACTTTGACCGAGCCATTATTTTCTGTTGAAGCTCACGAAGATTGAAATACTTCATTCGCACAATGCTCCAAAAGTCTTCAAATTATCGAATCTCTTAACTCATTGCTCTTTTACTTGCGGAAAACCTTTTAATGAAATATTTCAATGAATGCTACCATAGACACTTCTGATTTCTTTTATAGCCCCTCGTCAATATCTGTTTACCTCCCTCTCTCTCTCTCTACTTCTATCATTAAATATTAAGTTAATCATTAAACCTCTTTCTCTCTACTTCTATCATAAAATATTAAGTTAATCATTAATATTAAGTTAATCAATGTACATTATTAGAGGTTGAGTATGGATAAGGATGAACATGAAATCAATATGGATAAGGATGAGTATGGATAAGGAAGAAAACAAAGAGGAGTTTCTCCATCTCATAAGAAACACAATGTGGCTTCAATAATACTTTTGTCAATTGTAGTCAGGGTACAATGTAGCCCTTTCCAAGATTAGAGTCTGTCTCTGAATCCGTAAGTTGGACTTAGATATGTAAGATACCGTCGAAAGCTCTAAGAACAAAATTTCTAATGAAGGCAATAGATTGAGGTTCCAAAATACCTAGCATGCGTGAGAACTAGGTTCAAAATACTGAGGTTCAAAACTAGAGCTCAAAACACCAAGGTTGAGAACAAGGCAAGTCCGTAGGCAAGTGGATAGGAAGCAGAAAGGCAAGGTTCAAGAGACCAAGAGTCCAAGAGACGAAGGTTGAGAAGAAAAAGGTTCAAGAGACTGTGCAAGGATGAGGACATCAATTCAAAAGGAGATCAAGGATTAATCATTGAAGACAATGATCTAATATTCATCCTCTTTTCGCTAGGGAACATCATTTGCGGGACTCATCAAAGTTGACGGTGGATCTTTCCTTCTATTTGCTACAAAGGGTCTCACCTTCGGTCATGTTCCAAAGGGCATTTGAGTATTCACTATTCTCATTGCGCAAAGCGTACTACGATTTAAAGAAACGAGGGAATTAAAAGGTTTGATGGGAATAGCAAATCTTTTGAGGATGGGAATAGCAAATCTTTTTTATATCCTCATTTATGTAGCATCCATCGTGGCTAACATCTATCATGGTAGTCTCCGGGCGTCCATCGCGATTCACGGACATTGCAAGTCTTATAGGAAATTAATTCCATTGCTACACATAAATGCTTGTTTTGTCATCAAGGCATTACTGGCTATCAATCATAATTGGTGGTCTCTTATTTTATTTTTTTTTTTTAAATAAAGGAAGTTCGGCCTTAGCCTAATCTCCCGGACTTTAATTATATTAAAGAGAAAAAGTTACAAGTGAATGGGACTAGTGCCCATGGGATCCCCAAATCCCACAACGCAGGGGAGGAGTATTGCAAGCTACAGGGCATTACAAATGAGGCGGATAACCTTATCATCCTCATGGATGTTAGAACCACTCCTCAATCTTCGAGTTTGGTGTCCAAAAAGTCCAAAAACCCTTTTACAGCTCATCTTCGAAAAGGACTGAGATTCTATCACATAAATGCTTGTCGGAGACTTTTTGGGAGCACACGAAAAGGAAACCTTTTGTCCAGAAACCCTTTTACAGCTCATCTTCGAAAAGGACTGAGATTCTATCACATAAATGCTTGTCGGAGACTTTTTGGGAGCACACGAAAAGGAAACCTTTTGTCCAAAAACCCTTTTACAGCTCATCTTCGAAAAGGATTGAGATTCTATCACATAAATGCTTTACAGCTCATCTTCGAAAAGGACTGAGATTCTATCACATAAATGCTTGTCGGATACTTTTCGGGAGAACACGAAAAGGAAACCTAGCCTAGTTTGTTCCTTATGGAAGAGTTGGAACAAGGCCAAACAATTCATCAGAATTAGTGATGAGTGGAAGTGGGCGGCTGGGATGAGACAAAATGACTCTATCTGGTTCCCGATCATCGGCATTAGGGGGTGGAATCTTGGAACCTCCAAACTGCTAAGTGGCTTTGGAACAAGGGGTTCAAACAGTGGAAACAACTCTGGAATCAAGAGACCGGCCAGTGGATTAGATTCGAAGACTTAGACCCGAGGCATAGAGTTACCCGCGAGGAATGGACTCTTCTTCAAGACAGGTGTTTAGCATGGGACCGCACAACTACCCGCCTTCTATGCGGACATGATCTTCCTTGTCTGGAGGGCCTCAAATGGAGCAATGGTAAGAAACTATCCAAAATCCCCAACTTCAAAGAGAACTCAGACGTTCATCACACCCTTAACAGGAAGTGGTGCCTTTCTTGGTCCAAACTCCGAGGGGAACTAAAGTTCATGTCAATTTGGCACCCCCTAATTGAGATCAAAAAGTCTGTTCTCATGTGGCAGATCCTGCATAAGGGTATCTGGTCCAATGCTAAGGCCAACAAAATTTGTGGCATGCCCCCATGGTGCAAGCGTTGCCATCAACGCATCGAAGATTTAGCCCACCTCTTCTTCGATTGCCCCAAGTCCCGTGTTATCTGGCGTCACGTGACACGGGTATTGAGAATCACGAACCAAATTAACTGGCAACAAGCGTTGTTGGGTGAGGCAGTTGGCTGCTCAGCAAGACTGTGGAATGCCATCAGGGGCAAGACTCTTTGGAAGATTTGGAGGGAGCAATGTGCTGTCAATTTTGGCCAAACTCCAAAGGAATGGTCAATTGAGAAATCCTTGTTTTCTCTAGGAAAAAGAATCTCCCGAGATAAGAGATCTCCACCATTTAGACATCACTGTATTTATCTCCTTGAAAATAACAAGTTGAAACCCAAATGGGTCCCACATGAGGGAGATGATAGATTTGTCCGCCTCATTTGTAATGCCCTCTAGCTTGCCGTACTCTTCCCCTGCATTGTGGGATTTGGGGGGTCCCATGGGCACTAGTCCCAATCACTTGTAACTTTTCTTATTTTTTTAATTAAAGTCAGGGAGAATAGGCCATGGCCAAACTTCCTTTTGAAAAAAAAAAAGGAAACCTTTTGTCCAAAAACCCTTTTACAGCTCATCTTCGAAAAGGACTGAGATTCTATCACATAAATGCTTGTCGGAGACTTTTTGGGCGCACACGTTACAAAAAAAGGGGGACTTTGACTGAACCATTATTAAAATAATAACTCACCAAGATTGAAATACTTTATTCGCACAATGCTCCAAAAGTCTTAACTCATTGCTCTTTTACTTGCGGAAAACCTTTTAACGAAATATATATATATTTTTTAATAAAGGAAGTTCGGCCTTAGCCTAATCTCCCGGACTTTATTTAAAATAAAGAAAAGAAGTTGCAAGTGAATGGGACTAGTGCCCATGGGACCCCCCAAATCCCACAATGCAGGGGAGGAGTATGGCAAGTTACAGGGCATTACAGATGAGGCGGATAAAATTATCATCACCCTCATGTGGGACCCATTTGGGTTTCAACTTGTTGTTTTCGAGGAGATAAATACAGTGATGTCTAAACGGTGGCGATCTCTTGACTCGGGAGATTCTTTTACCTAGGAGAAACAAGGATTTCTCGATCGACCATTCCTTAGGAGTTTGGCCAAAATTGACAGCACATCGCTCCCTCCAAATCTTCCAGAGAGTCTCACCTCTGATGGCATTCCACAGCGTCGATGAGCAGCCGATCGCCTCACCCAACATCACTTGTTGCCAGTTGATTTGGTTCGTGAGTCTGAATACACGGGTCACGTGATGCCAGATAACATGGGACTTGGGGCAGTCGAAGAACAGGTGAGCTAAATCTTCGATGCACCGATGGCAACGCTTGCACCATGGCAGCACACCACAGAGTTTGTTAGCCCTTGCATTGGTCCAGATACCTTTATGCAAGATCTGCCACATGAGAACTGACTTTTTGACCTCAATTAGGGGGTGCCAATTAGACATGAGATTAGCTCCCACCGAAGTTTGGTCCAAGAAAGGCACCATCTCTTGTTAAGGGTGTGGTGAACATCTAAATCCTCTTTGAAGTTGGGGATTCCGGAAAGCTTCTTACCATTGCTCCATTTGAGGCCCTCCAAGCAAGGAAGATCTTGACCACAAAGAAGTGTTGATATATTTAGGTAGTGATGTGTGTGAACACTCTAGGACCGCCGGGGCACTTTTTTCCCTCTTTAGGAGGTTTTTTTCCCCCGGCTTGTATATACGCCTATTGCCCTAATGGGCTACTTATCTTTGTACATTCTCTAGTAATACATTCAGTCTTGTGTGTTGTGCTCCAAGCTTCTTCTTCTTCCTTGTGCTGTTCGCGTGCTTCCGCAGACGTCTAACTCCAACAATTGGTATCAGAGCAGGTCGTTGCTTCTTCTAGGGCGCCGTCGACACTCCTCCGTTTGCAGTCTCAGATTCGCATGAAATTTGGTGAGCATACTCAGGGTGTTTCCTAGATCAAAACTGCTTCGCTCTGTGGTGCCGAAATCGCGATCTGAGCTCGTTTCGGCCTCCGAACGCACTATCGCAGCGCTTGTGCAGGCTATTTCGTCCTTTTGTGCCAAAGGTATATACCAGTTTCTGTTCGCCAGTTTAAGCGTCTCGAAGTCTGCTACAGGTCTAGCAGAACTCGTCTGGGCAGTTCCGTTCAACTTTTTGAGATACAGTCAATTTTCTGCATCAAGGTATTTTAGTCACCGGCCATGGCTGAAAGCAGTGATGTATTCCGTATGTTGGCTGTTGAGGATAAGTTGGATGGTACCAACTACCCATTATGGGCTTATATGATGCGACATGTACTGGTTGCAAAAGGATTGTGGAACATTGTGCAGGGTGTTGAAAGACGTCCTGTTACACCTGTAACGACAGGTACTGCAAATACAGGTGTTGGAGCTGATGAAGATGGTGTCGAAGATGATATTCCGCAGATTCCTGTTCGTGCTGCTGTTTCTGTTGCACCTACTGCAGAGCAGATTCGTTGGGATGGCAGAGATGCCCAGGCACATGCATTGATAGCTTTGTCTGTCAAACGTGCCATTATCCCTCACATTCGCTCTTGCAGAACAGCAAAGGATGCTTGGGATACACTTACCACTTTGTACCAGGCTAGGAATGAGGCTCGTGTTGCTTACCTCCGAAAACAGTTGGAGAGTGAGCACATGAATGAAGGTGATTCTATGGACAGTTTTCTTACAAAGATCAAAGACCTGAAGGAACAATTGATTTCTGCTGATGAGGTTATACCAGATAGCTCACTTGTGCAGACCGTTCTGAATGGCCTTCCTGATTCGTATCAGAGTTTTGCTTCTACTCTTCGGTTAATGATGAAAGGCAATCCAAATGCCTTGGCATTTGAAGAGTTAGTCTCTGTTCTGTTGCAGGAAGATCAGTCAAGGCAGAACAGGTCCATTATGCGTGTTGCAGATCAAGCTTTCCTGGCTAGTCAGAAGGGAAAAGGAAAATGGAGCTCTTCTACTAGTAAGCAGAAATCTGCAAATGCTGCACAATCGAAGAACCAGGATAAAGATGAGAAGAAATCAGAAAAGCAGAAATTGTTTTGTAAGTACTGTAAAGGGAATGATCATATTATAAAGAACTGTCCAAAACTGGCTGCTAAAGAGGCAAAGAAGAAAGAGGCTGGAATGGTTGTTGCAGAGGCCTCTACACCAAAAACAGAGTCTGCAAATCTTGTGCAGGAAGAAGAATGGGCATTTACTACTGTCTGCAGTTTTGATCCATCTTCTCATGATCAGTGCATGTCTGCAGTAGACTCAGATGTTTGGTACTTTGACAGTGGGGCGACCAAACATATTACCTCGCAGCGCAGTTTCTTCTCTTCACTTGAGCCTGCCCCTACAGGGAATACTGTAACATGCGCCAACAACTCCTCTTATCCTGTTATGGGAGTTGGTAAGATCATTCTGACTACTGCTGATGGTAGTTCTTTCACTTTGTCAGATGCTTTATTTGTGCCAGGGATCAAGAAGAATCTGTTATCAGTTTCTGCATTAGCCAAGATCGGCTTGGTTGTGAAATTTGTTGATGACAGGTGTACAGTTCATGATCTGTCAAATGGCGATGTGATTATTGCTTCTGGCATTTTATGTCGTGGGCTGTATAAGCTCATAGATTATGAAAGATCTGTGAATGATTCAGCATGTGCAGTTCATGATTCTCAGGCTATGTCAGATGCAAAGCTTTGGCATGCACGCTTTGGTCATCTGAATTTTGCTAGTTTGCTACGCCTGCAGAAATCTGAAATGGTGTCCTCTTTGCCCAAACTTGAGGCACCTGGAAAACATGTTTGTGAAGGCTGTATTTTGGGCAAAATGCAGCGTTCATCCTTTCCAAAAGATGGTTCAGTTCGGGCTACGCAGAAATTGCAGCTTGTACATAGTGATGTCTGTGGTCCTATGCAGACACCCTCTTTTGGTAATTACCTTTACTTCGTGACTTTCATTGATGATTTTTCCAGGCATGCATGGGTATATCCACTCAAAGCAAAGTCCGAAGTGTTCATGTGCTTCAAACAGTTTTTGGTTTTGGCTGAAAATCTGTCAGCATGTAAAATGGGCACCTCCGTTCTGATCGAGGGGGGGAATATATGTCTTCAGATTTTAATGCATTTCTGGCTGAACGTGGGACAAAACACCAGTGTACAGTGCCGTATACACCTCAACAGAATGGAGTTGCTGAACGAAAGAACAGGTCACTCATGGAGATGGCGAAGTGCATGGTCAAAAGTCAGGCTTTACCACATAGTTTCTGGCTTGAGGCTGTCATGTGTGCAGCATATGTACTGAACAGGTGTCCCACCAAAGCGTTGCAGTCTATCACTCCATATGAGGCTTGGCATGACCGCAAGCCATCTGTTGCTCATCTGCGTGTTTTTGGTTGTTTGGCATATGCATTAGTGCCTGAACAACATCGCAGAAAATTGGATGATAAGGCAGTAAAATGTATTTTTGTTGGGTACAGTTCTGAAAGTAAAGGCTATCGTCTGTATCATCCACAGACTAAACACATTCTAGTTAGCCGTGATGTTGTCTTTGTGGAAGATGCTATTCAGCCATTGCTTTCATGTACTAAGGAGACATCTGTTAGCTCCAAAGACATGTATGATACTTTGATGCCTCTTTTTACAGGTGGACAGTCTAGTGCTGGTCCTAATGAGGCAAATTCTCAGCCTTTGCAGGTTTCATATGATGATGCAGATCATTCCATTTCTGATGCAGATTTACATGATGCACTTGTTGATGAGAGAGCTGATATTGAGCAGGCAAAAACTATGCCAAAATGGCTGGTGCAGACTTTGCGTGACAGCAAATTAGATGCACCTTTGTCATATCGTACTCGTTCAGGCTCTCATAGTGCCTCCTTTGCATCAGATTGCTATGCTATGGCTGCGTCTAGTCTCTGTGATGAGAATGAGCCTGTTTCTTTTGATGAAGCACAGAATTCAGAAAATTGGATGGCTGCTATGCAATCTGAATATGATGCTATCATGAAGAATGGTACATGGTCTTTATGTGACTTGCCTCCTGGCAAGAAGGCCATTGGCACTAAGTGGGTATACAAGCTGAAGCGTAAACCTGATGGTACAGTTGACAGGTATAAAGCTAGGCTTGTTGCAAAGGGTTATGCGCAGGAAAGAGGCATTGATTTTGATGAGACCTTTGCACCTACATGTCGTATGACTACTGTTCGGAGCATTTGTGCACTTGCAGCCCATCATGGTTGGAATGTACATCAGTTGGACATTAAAACAGCATTTCTGAATGGTGACTTGCATGAAGAAGTGTATGTTTTTCAGCCCCGTGGCTTTGTGCAGAAAGGGCATGAAAACCAGGTGTGCAGGTTAAAGAAGGCGTTATATGGTTTAAAGCAAGCACCACGTGCTTGGTATGAGAAGATACATGCCTATCTGATTGCACATGGTTTTGAGAACAGTCCAACTGAAAGCACCTTATATGTTAAGCGTGCTAATGATGTGCTTCTGATCATTGTTGTCTATGTAGACGACATGCTGCTCACTGGTCCTCTTGAGAAGCATATTGCTGATTTCAAGGCTGATTTGCATGCCTCATTTGAGATGTCTGATTTGGGGCATTTGCATCACTATTTGGGCATTCAGTTTATGCAAGTTGATGGTGGAATGGCTTTGTGTCAAACGAAATATATTGACACATTATTGCAGCGTTTTGGCCTTGAAGACTGTAAGCCTATTGCCACTCCTATGGAGACAGGTTTACGATTGAGTCTTCATGATGCTGGAGATGCATTTGATGCTGTTCTCTATCAGCAGGCTGTTGGATGCTTGATTTACTTATGCATTACTCGGCCAGATATTCAGTTTGCTGTCTCACAGATGAGCAGGTTTATGCATTGCCCAGGAGTCACGCATTGGAAAGCGGTTAAGCGCATCTTTCGCTACTTGAGTGGTACTCGGCTACTTGGGTTATTTTATCCCAAGGGGGGATCACTACCGCCAGATTTGCATGCTTTTTCTGACTCAGATTGGGCTGGTTGCTATGACACTCGTGTGTCCACCAGTGGTTTTTGCTTCATGCTTGGTAGCTCATGTATATCTTGGTTGAGCAAGAAGCAGCCTACTGTGGCCACTTCCAGTTGTGAGGCTGAGTATAGGGCAGCTTTCACAGCTACCGTTGAGTGTGTGTGGCTCAGACGCCTTATGGCTGATTTGGGTGTTGGCCAGTCTTCTGCCACCACCATCTTCACTGACAGTCAGAGCGCATTGGCAGTTGCGAGGAACCCTGTGTTCCATGCTCGCACTAAGCACATTGAGGTGCATTATCACTATGTCAGGGAGAGGTTCTCTGTTGGGGAGATCAGCTTGGCATATGTGCCCACGCAGGAGAACATTGCAGACCTTTTCACGAAGGCTCTGCCTAGGGAGAAGTTTGAAGCTTTCCGCAAAGCTTTGGGCTTACTTCCTTTTGTGGAGTGATTTCCACATAGCTCGGCACTTCCTTATACATGAGTGCCAGCTCCTTGTTCACCGCATCACTCCCAGGGGGGATTTGTTGATATATTTAGGTAGTGATGTGTGTGAACACTCTAGGACCGCCGGGGCACTTTTTTCCCTCTTTAGGAGGTTTTTTTCCCCCGGCTTGTATATACGCCTATTGCCCTAATGGGCTACTTATCTTTGTACATTCTCTAGTAATACATTCAGTCTTGTGTGTTGTGCTCCAAGCTTCTTCTTCTTCCTTGTGCTGTTCGCGTGCTTCCGCAGACGTCTAACTCCAACAAGAAGGCGGGTAGTTGAGCGGTCCCAAGCTAAACACCTGCTTTGAAGAAGAGTCCATTCCTCAAAGGAAACTCTAAGTCTCGGATCCAATTCTTCAAACCTAATCCACTGGTTGGTCTCTTGTTTCCAGAGTTGTTTCCACTGTTTGGACCCCTTGTTCCATAACCGCCTTGCAGTTTGGAGGTTCCAAGACTCCACCCCCCGAATGCCACTGATCAGGAACCAAATAGAGTCATTTTGTCTTATGCCAGCTGCCCACTTCCACTCATCACTGATTCTGATGAATTGTTTGGCTTTGTTCCAATTCTTCCATAAGGAACACACGAGGCTAGAGCCTTTAGGGAAGACCGGGTGGGGGGAGAACAAAAGCGTGAGAATCCCTATGTCCTTCCAACCAGGGTGGCCAACTAAGGTATTTCAATGAATGCTATCATCAGTGCTTAAATTTGATGCCCGATCGGGCATCACCAAAATTTGAGGGATGCCCGAGGGTTAAAAGTGGGCATCTTAAAGATGAATCAAAAGCATGCTTCCAATTGTGGCAGATCCATCCCCCTATTAGTCGATAACAATGGAATCGAATGTTGCACGGAAGCTGAGAATAGATCTATCATTGTCGAGCACTTTACCAATCTTCTCGGGGTCTCGACTCCTC
Source organism: Ceratopteris richardii (assembly GCA_020310875.1). Taxonomy (NCBI): domain Eukaryota; kingdom Viridiplantae; phylum Streptophyta; class Polypodiopsida; order Polypodiales; family Pteridaceae; genus Ceratopteris; species Ceratopteris richardii. The sequence goes on along the minus strand of CM035420.1, from coordinate 34,804,752 downwards.
CTTCCCCCCACAGGCGCGACTCCATGGCAACCATCTCAAGGGTTGCTCAACCTAGAATCCCACAGAACCTGATTGCTCTGCTGGATGCGAACATTTCCGATAATGAAATTATCGAGGTTATTGATGCCCTTCCCAATGGGAAAAGTCCGGGTCCGGATGGCCTCACCAATGAGTTCTTCAAGTCCTTCAAACATGTTGTGGCCACCCCACTGCGTCTTGTGTGGCAAGAGGCTCTCTCCTTCGGTGCTCTCCCTGAGTGTCTTAATAATGGCGTCATCAAGTTAATCCACAAAAGGGGAGATAAGAACAAAATTGAAAACTGGCGTCCGATTACTATGCTCCAAACAGGATACAAGATAATTGCAAAAGTTATCGCCACCAGAATCTCTTGTCATTTAAAGTCATGGTTGTGTGAGGACCAGAAAGGTTTTATCAAAGGTAGATCTATCCTTGAAGCAATTGTCTATATTTGGGAAAGCCTTGCTTTTGTTGAGGAGTCTGCTCAAGATCTAGTATTCATTAAGATTGACTTCGACAAAGCGTATGACAGATTGGAGTGGGACTTTATTCTTCAATCATTGAAAGACCTTGGAGGCAGCCAAAACTTCACGAAGATGGTTTCCACTCTTCTAGGGAACGCTTCAACTAGAATAAATATCAACGGTAAGCTCTCTGAGCCCATTCATTTAAAAAGATCAATTAGGCAAGGCTGCCCTCTGGCTCCTTTACTCTTCGCGATCGCCTCGAATGGACTCAGTCGCCTATTAAATCATCACATGGACGCTGGCAATCTCAAGGGTCTTTCCCTACCTCTAAACCATGGCCAAATGATTGCGAGACTTTTTGCTGATGACATGAATGCCTTCGTGCATAACGATATAAACAGCATTGAGGTGTTTTGGTGGTGCCTCGACACCTTTTGTGTGGCGTCAGGTTCAAAAATCAACCATGCTAAAACTGCTTTTAGAGCAATCAGCGGACCTACTCCTCAATTGTTGGTGGATCAGGGGTGTCAAGTTATCCCTAGAGGTCAAGTCTTCCGTCTCCTTGGCATTCCGATGGGATTCGACATCTCAATGGACCAACGCTGGAATTGGGTGCTATCCAAGCTTGATAGCAAGTTGAATCATTGGAAAGGTATGCAAGTCAACTTGGCAGGGCGTGCCATGGTTGTTAACACATTTATGCTGTCTACAATTATTTACTTTATCTCGTGTTGGAGACCTAAGGAGAAAGACTTGGCCAAAGTGGAAAGAATCTGCAGAAACTTCCTTTGGACTGGGGACCCCAACAGGAGGGGGATTCCCAAAATCAAATGGGAAACTTGCATTAGCATAAAGACTCAGGGGGCTTGGGAATTTTAGATATAGTTGGGTTGGCTGACAAGCTAGTGGCGAAGTGGCTTATCAAGGCTTGGAGCAATAGGGAGTTCTCTTGGGCTAAATTGATCTTCAAAAACACAAAAGACCTTACCTTAGTTGGCCATCCTGGTTGGAAGGACATAGGGATTCTCACGCTTTTGTTCTCCCCCCACCCGGTGTCCCCTAAAGGCTCTAGCCTCATGTGTTCTTTATGGAAGAATTGGAACAAGGTCAAACAGTTCATCAGAATCAGTGATGAGTGGAAGTGGGCGGCTGGGATAAGAAAAACGACTCCATCTGGTTCCCGATCCGCCGCATAAGGGGGGTGGAGTCTTGGAACCTCCAAACTGCAAAGCGATTATGGAACAAGGGGTTCAAACAGTGGAAACAACTATGGAAACAAGAGACCAACCAGTGGATTAGGTTCGAAGATTTAGATTCGAGTCTTAGAGTTACCCTTGAGGAATGGACTCTTCTTCAAAGCAGGTGTTTAGCTTGGGACCGCTCAACCACCCGCCTTCTCTGTGGTCAGGATCTTCCTTGCCTGGAGGGCCTCAAATGGAGCAATGGTAGGAAGCTATCCAGAACCCCCAACTTCAAGGAGAACTTAGGTGTTCACCACACTCTTAACAAGAGATGGTGCCTTTCTTGGACCAAACTATGATGGGAACTAAAATTCATGTCTATTTGGCACCCCCTAATTGAGGTCAAAAAGTCCGTTCTCATGTGGTAGATCTTGCATAAAGGTATTTGGTCCAATGCAAGGGCTAACAAAATCTGTGGTGTGCCGCCATGGTGCAAGCGTTGTCATCGATGCATTGAAGATTTAGTTCACTGTTCTTCGACTGCCCCAAGTCTCGTGTTATCTGGCATCACGTGACCCGAGTATTGAGACTCACGAACCAAATCAATTGGCAACAGGTGATGTTGGGTGAGGTGGTCGGCTGCTCATCGAGGCTATGGAATGCCATCAGGGGTGAGACTCTCTGGAAGATTTGGAGGGAGCGATGTGCTGTCAATTTTGGCCAAACTCCTAAGGAATGGTCGATCGAGAAATCCTTGTTTCTTCTTGGTAAAAGAATCTCCCGAGATAAGAGATCTCCGCCGTTTAGACATCACTGTATTTATCTCCTCGAGAACAACAAGTTGAAACCTAAATGGGTCCCACATGAGGGTGATGATGATTTTATCCACCTCATTTGTAATGCCCTCTAGACTGCCATACTCCTCCCCTGCTTTGTGGGATTTGGGGGTCCCATGGGCACTAGTCCCATCCACTTGTAATTTTTCTTCTTTATTTTAATTAAAGTCAGGGAGATTAGGCTAAGGCCGAACTTCCTTTTATTTAAAAAAAAAATTAAATTGTGGCAGATCCTCCGGTGCTCTAGAGATGGGTTCCGGCCCATCAGACGTCGCTCCTCCGATGGTTTCATTATGCATGGAGTTAGTTGCGGAAAAGCAAGAAGAATTGATGAAAACTTGTCTGATCGGTCAAGTCTTTGGCCCTAGACCCCCTCTAGAAAATGTGAGATCTTGGGTGAGTAAGGAGTGGTTCTCGCGTGGTCTAATTGTGTGCAAATGTCAATTCCTCCCGGCGAATCACCTGCTTCTAGTGTTTGAGAATGAAGAGATGGCCTTCCAAGCCCTGCAAGCCGGTTCTTGGCAAGTGGGCCGGTCCACCTTATGCCTATTCAAGTGGACCCCAGACTTTGTTCCAAACAAATCAAAGCCTCTTCGTTACCCGCTTTGGGTAGAGCTTCCCAATCTGCCGTATTTCCTATACGAATTTCTTTGAGAAATCATTTCACCGATCGGTCATCCTTTGGCCTCAAGAGAGGATGTTGGGGGGTTAATCTATGATGGTGTGCAATACTCCTTCAATGCACGATGGCACCCGCAATTTTGCGTTGAAGCAGACCTGAACCAGGTGCTCCCTTCGAAGATCTCCGTACATTATGGCGATGGTAAGGATTGGGTGCAAGAAATTACCTACAAGAATTTGCCCAATGCGTGCTTCCATTGTGGGCACCAAGGTCATATGATCAAGGATTGCCCCCTGAAGCAAAATTCCAATAAAAACAAGCTAAAACCAGATGGGACCCTGAATCCTTTACCTCAAGCTGGCACTCGGGGTCTTCCCCCTCCGATGGAGGAGAAAGGGGGCACTCGTGTTGCAGAGATGGATTCAGAAGGGTTCACCGAAGTAAGACATAGGAGGAAAGTCAGCTCTCGAAGACCATTAGTAAGGAATCACTACAACAGATCGATGGTATACCGAGGAAAATGAACGCGGCTTTATTTGCCGCGACGCCGGTGTAAAAGTCGGTGTGTGCATCAATACCAAAGCCTCGGTATAAGCGTCGGTATATGCGTCGGTATATGCGTCGATAATACCAACGCTCATACCGAGGCTTCTGCTGGAGGTACCGTCGCCTATACCGAGGCGTGCTGGGTGTACCGACGGTTATTCCAATGACACTACTGGGAGTACCGTCGCGTATACCGACGACCATACCTGCAAATTTTTTTTTGGGCAGAATGTTTTGTCTGTTGCTACAACAACATTACCATGATGTTGCTTAACAAAAGACAATACACTCTGCCCAAAAAAAACCGAGTACATGTGATGTGTACTCTAATGACAACCGAAATATGATTTCATGAAACAGAGTATTATTGGACACAAAAGAGATAATCAGAATGAACAATGAACCATGTACAAAAGAAGTTATATATTTCAATAATGAAGCATGTACAAGAGTGTGGCAAACCACTATCATATATGACGCTTTTACAAAATGTGGCAAAGCAATGTATTGCCATATGGAAATCAAATACAAAATATTGGTCAAAGAAGGTTCCATATCAACAGTCCTGCAACAAAGAACATTAATGGAATGAGATAAATTCACATGAAAATTACAAACAACAAGTAAAAACCAAGTTTATAAATTAATTACCTCATCGCAAATGCTCCCATGAAACTACCGCACCGCGTCCCTCCAAGTCCTGCAATAGTGCAGTCAACCCATGACTATATCCATAAGATTCCTCCGTTCGTTTTGGAGGACGACCCATTGCCAGCTCTTGAAACAAATATAAAAAGATTAGAGAAACATATATGAGAAATTTAACACAAATAAATTCAATAAATGAAATGGTACTTACAAACTCATGACGCATCGTGTCATATCCGCCGCTGCCCAAATGTGACGGTCCAATCGTGTCTAGACATGTGGCTGTGGCATTTCGCTGCTGGCAATATTGATCAGGAGTCTACTGCTGCTCGTCACGAATCATGTCCCACTCCTCAGCATCTAACAATACAGGCTTTGCTAAGCCTTCTCTGAATGCATCACGAGCCTCGGATCGTCGATGCGACATGACCTCATGTGCGGTGTGCACAATCCACTCTGAACTGACAATCGACTGTCCATCGGCTGGTCGGAACTCTTGGTAAATCGTCTGTGTGATATAATTCTTCCGATCTTTATCCTGTTCACTCCATTTCAGCATGATAGAGTGTCCAAACTGGATGGAGCAAAGCTGTCGTATGCGTGCCCGCATTGCTTTGCCAACCGCATCCATCACCTGAGCTCCATCTCAGATATTATACACCTTGGAGTCATCATGGTCATGAGCACCCCAAGGTGTACGTGGTGTTCTGCGTGGTGTACTGCGTGGCGTACCTACATCTGAGGTACTCGTCCTAGGAGTAGAAGCGGACGACACAACGTCCGTCGCACTGCCTCCACAACAACCACCTCCTCCGCCTCCAGACCTACCTGTAGATCCACTCCTAGAACCTCCTGCTCCAGAACGTGACCTCGATCTACGTGACGGGCCAGACCCTGTATCGCACTCAGGTGTCGAACGCACACGTCTACTAGTAGACCCAGTAGGAGATGGCTTCAAAGATGGTCGTGGTGGAGTCACAAAGCTAGGAGACATACCTCCTACAGGAGTAGCACCACCCGCAGGAGTGACACCGGCAGGAGTGACACCGGCGGGAGTGACACCGGCGGGAGTGAGGCCAGCGGGAGTGAGGCCGGAAGGAGTAAGGCCGCCAGGAGTGAGGCCGAGAGGAGTGCTACCACGAGCGATCCAATACTATGATGTAACGGCCATATACGAAGGAGGGACCTCAGAGATGAACTCCAAAAACTGCTCCTCTGTCATGGAATGTGGAGTGACTAGAGGACTGTCTCCCATCGTGCTCTGTAATAAAAGAACTAAAATAATTAGCATGCGATAAGAAAAATAATATAGGGAATAAACAAAAAAAACCAAAAATTAGTACGTACAAGTGTTTTATTTAAAAGTCCTCTATTCTAGCATCCTCTTGAAGATCCGATGCACCGAGAATATCTAACTCTATATTGATGGCTTCTAAATCGCTTGCTATGCTGGTTTCCTCCTGATCATCGTCTATTGTTTCGTCTTCTCGAACAATGACCTCTTCTTCTCGAACAATGATCTCTTCCTCCTCAGCTATCGAATGAATCTCTGAGTCCACTAGAGATGGACTTTCTTCTACATCTATGTTTTCAAAAATTTGTCTACTACGTGGAGCGACTTGTAAAACAAATAGCCACTCTGGGTCTTCTGAATCTGGTATAAAAACAACCTGCTCACAGTGTTCAAGAAGTACAAATGTATCCCTTTCATCTGTCCATAATCTTGTGGAGTCGACTTGAAGCAAACCGCTCTTATCCCATCTCACTATTGCGTTTCTTCTAGAGGTGACTACTTTGAACCATTTCATGTCAAAAACAAAGTAATCAAACTTTGTGAAAGATAGTTTCAAGATGTCTTGAATCACACCACAATAATCTAACTCGCCTTCTAGAGCATTATCATCTCTTGCACTCGCTCTAGTTTTTTGCAAAAAATTCACCATCACTCCACTATCAAAAGTAGCCCTATTTTGATCGATTCATGCGATTCGAAAGTGCCGTCCATGAGACCTATTTAAAACGCTAGTTCTTTTTATATTTATTTATGTATATAATTATCTTATTTTTTATATATATTTATTTATATATTCAGATTTTTTCCATACGTGAACCTATTTTTATATATTTAATTTTATATATTTCATTATATATATATTTAATTAAATTATTTAAAACACTAGTTGTTTTTATATTTATTTATGTATATAATTATCTTATTATATATATATATATATATTTATTTATTTATTTATTAATATATTCAGATTTTTTTCCTTACGTAATCCTATTTTTATATATTTAATTTTATATATTTAATTATATATATTTAATTAAATTATTTAAAACACTAGTTCTTTTTATATTTATTTATGTATATAAGTATCTTATTTTATATATATATTTATTTATATATTCAGATTTTTTTTATATATTTCATTTTATATATTTAATTATATATATTCAATTAAAACCCTAATCTTAAAATTCTAGATCTAAAATACTAAATCCTAAAACCCTAATCTTAAATATCTAGACCTAAAATATGTATATTTCTCTATACATGTGTATATACATGTATATATGTATTACATGTGCATGTGTATGTGTGCATATATGTTATGTAGGTGTTATAACCGTAAAACCTTAATCTTAAAGATTTAAATCTAAAATATGTATATTTTTGTATGCATGTGTATCTACATGTATGTATGCATTATATGTATATGTGTGTTTATGTATATATGTTATCAACGTATTAAAATCCTAAAACCCTAATCAGAAAGACTTACACTTAAATTTGAAATACTAAACCATAAAACCCTAATCTTAAATATCTAGACCTAAAATATGTATATTTTTGTATACATGTGTATATACATGTGTATATACATGTATATATGTATTATATGTGCATGTGTATGTGTGCATATATGTTATGTAGGTGTTATAACCCTAAAACCCTAATCTTAAAGATTTAAATCTAAAATATGTATATTTTTGTATGCATGTGTATCTACATGTATGTATGTATTATATGTATATGTGTGCTTGTGTATATATGTTATCTACATATTAAAATCCTAAAACCCTAATCAGAAAGACTTAGACTTAAATATGAAATACTAAACCCTAAAACCCTAAATTATTTAAAACACTAGTTCTTTTTATATTTATTTATGTATATAATTATCTTATTTTATATATATATATATTTATATATTCAGATTTTTTCCTTACGTAATCCTATTTTTATATATTTAATCTTATATTTTAATTATATATATTTAATTAAATTATTTATAACACTAGTTCTTTTTATATTTATTTATGTATATCAGTATCTTATTATATATATTTATTTATTTATATATTCAGATTTTTTTATTTTTATATATTTCATTTTATATATTTAGTTATATATATTTAATTAAAACCCTAATCTTAAAATTTTAGATCTGAAATACTAAACCCTAAAACCCTAATCTTAAATATCTAGACCTAAAATATGTATATTTCTGTATACATGTGTATATACATGTATATATGTATTACATGTGCATGTGTATGTGTGCATATATGTTATGTAGGTGTTGTAACCCTAAAACCCTAATCTTAAAGATTTAAATCTAAAATATGTATATTTTTGTATGCATGTGTATCTACATGTATGTATGTATTATATGTATATGTGTGCTTGTGTATATATGTTATCTACGTATTAAAATCCTAAAACCCTAATCAGAAAGACTTAGACTTAAATCTGAAATACTAAACCCTAAAACCCTAATCTTAAATATCTAGACCTAAAATATGTATATTTCTATATACATATATATATATATATATATATATATATATATATATATATATATATATATATATATATATATATATATATATATATATATATATATATATGTGTGTGTGTGTGTGTGTGTGTGTGTGTGTGTGTGTGTATTACATGTGTATGTGTATGTGTGCATATATGTTATGTAGGTGTTATAACCCTAACACCCTAATCTTAAAGATTTAAATCTAAAATATGTATATTTTTGTATGCATGTGTATCTACATGTATGTATGTATTATATGTATATGTGTGTTTTTGTATATATGTTATCTACATATTAAAATCCTAAAACCCTAATCAGAAAGACTTACACTTAAATCTGAAATACTAAACCCTAAAACCCTAATCTTAAATATCTAGACCTAAAATATGTATATTTCTGTATATATGTATATATACATGTATATATGTATTATATGTGCATGTGTATGTGTGCATATATGTTATGTAGGTGTTAAAACCCTAAAACCCTAATCTTAAAGATTTAACCCTAAAATCCTTATCCTATTTTTATATATTTGATGTAAAAATAAAACTTCAAAATAAAAATAGGATTATATGTGTGTATGTATGCATGTGTGTATATATGTGTGTGTATGTATGCATGTGTACATGTGTGTGTGTATGTATACATGTGTATGCATGTGTGTGTATGTGTATATGTGTGTATGTAGGCATGCATGTGTGTGCATGTGTGTGTATGTGTGTGTATGTATGCATGCATATATGTGTATGTGTGTGTATGTGTATGCATGTGTATACATGTGTGTGTATGTATACATGCATGTGTGTATGTATGCATGTGTGTATATATGTGTGTATACATGCATGTGTGTATATGTGTGTGTATGTATGCATGCATGTGTGTATATGTGTGTATATATGCTTTCTCTCTCTCTCTCTTTCTTTCTCTCTCTCTCTCTCTCTTCTTCTCTCTCTATCAATAGCGAATAAAAGAATCACTTACCGGTAGTTTCCTCTTTGAATCGTTGTCAACAAAGCGTAATGTAGGTCCTCTCTCATCCAATTCCAAACAATTGATGCGAAAGAACTTCTGCAAAATCAACGAAAAGAGAAATTAGAAACCCTAAAGCATAGAGAAACACAAATGCTAAGAGTACGCGCAACACTTACCAAGATGTGATATCTAAGCCGAGAGAGAATGTGTGTGTGTAGAGAGAGAGATCCGTGTGTGTGTGTGTGCACAAAACAATGCAGGCATTAGGGGAAAAAATGAACCCTGAATGGGCCTTTTAGATTAAGGAGTGATTAGTGATGGACCAATCAGAAGAGGGTGGTGGCCACAGTCTATGCCCTATAAAATACTAGGCTGAAGGGTGGAGAGGGGACATATTTCTCCCTTATTTAATGAGCTGCCTCTAGAGAGAGAATGAATCTCGTAACTCAGTTGGGCCCAAAAATTCAAAATTTCTGAAAAGTTAAAAAACTCATCATAACACCTGAAAATGGACCCCCCATTACTTTTTAGGGTCAAAAGTACTCTTTTTGACCCCAAATTCAAAATCCGTGCATGTTTTGAGCTGAAAAAAATGAGTTTTTTCAAAAATACTCAAAAAAGAGTTATTTCCCTCCTAAACCTCACATTTTCATACCCAGGTCCCAAAAAGTCATCTTTTCCCACTACTTTCACTCTGTAGCACACCATTGAAGCTCCTGTTTCTACACTCCAACCTACCTGCATCTCCTATCTCGAATTACTGTTGTAGCTTGAAGACCTTTAGCTTCAATGGCAACATCTAAAGCTTCTAGGCGACCAAAAGATGAAATCCTCACATTAAGATGTCACAATATCAAAGCCACAGATGGGCAGTGGCTATCACATGAGTACTCCAAAGGTGCATGGGTGTACATGCAACCCTCTAGAGTTGGGCCTCATCGAGTTAGAGATCGTGGAAACTTAGATCTTCATTGGAAGGGAAAGTTACTTGGCTTCAAGAAGCATAGAGACAATGGGATGGTTGCTATTGTACAACATGTTTTTACAATGGCAACTATGAAACTTGAAAACTCTAGTAGTATGAGATATCCTGTGAACTGTAAGTATTACTCTACAATATTTTATGTTTTCTTGTGTCGGATATATTTCTGAACTATTTAGATATGTTTTTGTTTGTTTCAGATGTATTTCCTTCTACTTTGGTGGAAGAGCAACCACTTCATAGTCTTACAGGTACTTTCCAGGCATTGCATGCAGATGTTGGTGCACTAGTCTTTCCAAATATATCTCCTGCTCAACTTTACCATGATAGATTTTTCTTTTACACACATAGATATGTTGTACCCTCTACAATGAATGGTTTTGGAAGGTTAGAGAGAATTGAAGTACATTCTCTTCTTAGCTTGGAGTGGCCAAAACCTGATATATGGTCCGTATCATCTTTGAAGCAAAAGATGGTAATGGATATACATAACTCTTTGAAATTCACAAAAGTGTCTAGGTCTGTAGGTTTGCACTGGTCTTTTCCCATTCATTGTTTTGTATATTTATTCCAAGGATTCTCATTCCAAGAGACTTCCACCATGTTCATGTGTAAAGATATCACATATGAGCAAGTCGAAAGTCTTCTTGGTGAAAATTGGGGTTTGATGGAAGGAATTGCAAAAGGTGATAAATATCTCTGTAAAATAGGTGGAACAGGTATAGCATTTCGATATTTGAAACAACGTACTTCATTATACATCAAATTCTACTATGATCGTTGGATGTGCAAACTTGGCAAATGGATACCATTTCAAAGTTCAGAGGGATCTTTGCATTCATTTGAAATAAAGCTTAGATTGCCCAACAATGAAACAGAAACTATTTTAGTGAATAATCATTGGACCTTGGCTAATCTGAGAGAACACTTGATGATTATGGGGTTTGAAGGACTAACTCAATCCATCTTCAAAATTCAAGGACATAAGGTGAGAAATGTTTCATGTTTTTGTGAAAGTAATCTTTTTGTTATTGTTTATTTTACTTTAATGACTTCAATTTGTTGCAAATTGATTACAGGTGGGCAGAAGAATGGAATACAAAATGAAAGTCCCTGTAGATTGGAGCAAAGATGGAACAGAGCTCTCATTGTCATAGTTCTTTTGCAACCTGATAATGTCACTTCTTGGGCCCTATTCATTGTATCTCATGGTTTTTGCACTTTCAAGAACCTTGTAAAAAGTAGGACAATTGATTCATGTTAGATATTGTATATACCTTATTCTCTGCAATGATAATTTCAAAACTTTTGGAATGTCAAAAATTCTGTTCACTACTTTGAAATGTGGTTGCCCATGTTTTTTTCTGTGCATTATTTTGTCATCCGAAACTCATTTTTTGAAATTGCACTTCTTTATTCTATACTTTTAAAAGTGGGCCCAATCAATTTAAAAACTTGAAACTGCTATAAAAATGGCTCTATGTGCTCATTTCTCACATTTGCACTCTCAAAGAGCTAGCAAGCACAGACTGCAAGCCTCTAGAAATCTCGCGCGCAAGCAATGGCTGCTAGCACTTCCACTCCCATGAAATCTCCTCGAGATTTATTCATGGAGTTTTTGGAAACTACAGACTACAATGGTCGTACGGATTTGTATGACCTAGTCTGTAGAGTCCCTAATCTTGAAGGGACAATAGCCATGAATTCCGATGTGATCGATGAGATCACAGATTTTATGGAACTCTATATTTTAAGATATGCCATAGATATTCCAGCATATGAGTGTAAATGGGTCCCCTGTGACCTGCTTTTTTACATTCATAAAGGAGATGAGGCATTTGCGAAGCGCTTAAAGCGTTTCATGGCGATTGCTGAGGCTTCAGGGCACCTGTTAGATGACACAGTGCCCTTAATTAAACAATTAAATAAGAAAAGGAAAATGGGAAGAAAATATCTTTCCTACATAGCAACAACAATCTTTTTTGTCAATGAGGAGCCCGAACCTTCACCCATGGACCTACCCCATCTTGTTACTGGGGGTTTTGTAGATGACAAGAAGGAACCCCAGACAGAAGCTCTCAACTTATTAGAAGAGAGTCAAAAAATTTCCAGAGAATTTCCTCAAGGAGTAGTGGACAAATTAAAGGAAGCCAGTACACAGAAGAGTCCACCCTCCAACTTAGACCCCGTGGAACCCACTCTACCAGAGGTAGAGATGGAAATGTTTTCAGTTGTACTTGTTGATGGAGAGGAATTTTTGTTCCTGCATGATATTGAGAAGGCATTCGGTCTACGCCTCGACGAATGCCTTAGTATTTTCAGCTCAACCTCGGATGTTCCCATGGACAACACTTCTGACATTATCGGAAAGGCAACAATTCCACTTGGTGAATCAGTTGCGGACACCATTGCATTTGTGTGTGAAGAGATTTTGAGCCATGCCAACCAAGATGCCAGTGAAGAAGATCTAGCCACAGCAAGGGAAAGAATTTTGGAGAAGAAGATTCCAACATCCCCTGTTGTGGAGCAAAGTGGCATGGCCCATTCATCAATTCCACTAGATGCAATGGGAAGAGGAGAGGATGAAGACAGGCTTCAAGATGTAAGTCTCTACTGACATTTATGGTTGTCTCATATTCATACAAGATGTATCTATTTAATTTTATGATTGTCTATGTGCAGGAAACAATTGAAGTGGATAAATTTGCAGCAAGGAGTGGTGGTGACCGTGTTTCCCGGGGCCATGGCTCTTCCTTGGCACAGTACATTGGAAAATTGCCAAAGGAAGATTTTGTAATAATCCACAAGGACTTTTCCCCTCAAGGACACTTCATGACTTGGTGTACGAAGGCCTTGAGTAAAGTTTTGTGCCTATCTACAATAATGCAAGGGACCAATTGTATATTTCTAGTTAGGAAGTCCCTTGCCCTTACTACCCTAGGAGTTAACTTTAGAGGAAAAATATTAGGTCAAATAGGAATAGCTTTGGGTCTTGGATTGACAGACCCTCAATTAATATCCCAATCAGTTTTGACTTACCAATTGCCTCTATCTTTTCAGAGAAGAAAGAATGTAGTGGAGAGGCTCAAGGCCAAGAGCCAATTGTAAAAACTTTATAATACCAATGTTTTGTTTTTCCAATTTCCATGTGCATTCAATCTATTATATCTTTATGGTTTGACAATCTCATAACTTTTGCACAGTTTAATCAGTCTTTTTCCATTGTTTCTTGTAATTTGTGTTGCCCAAAATGCATGGAATGGCTAAGGAATGCAAAAAAAAGGCCTGCCACAGAAACGCGGGGATGGGCCCTGCAAAACTTTTGCAGGGCCCATCCCCGCGTTTCTGTGGCAGGCCTTTTTTTTGCATTCCTAGGCCATCCTATGCACTAGGTTACCTGTATTGCAAGTCTATCTTCTCAATTAGCACCTTCACTTGGGGAAATGTGGAACACTCTTCTTATATGCAATAATTAGAGAAAATTAAGACTCCTCTGGGTGCATATAAGCATGCAGCAGTAAATCAGTGCATGTATGTATGTTCATAGACATTTCTTAGCTATTGGTCAGGGGTTTAGCATGCAGTGCACTCTGGCCAAGGCTAATCATATGCCCCCATGTGCATGGCATGGGTTTTCATGGCTTGGAAATGCCAAAAAAAGGCCTGCCACAGAAACGCGGGGATAGGCCCTGCAAAACTTTTGCAGGGCCCATCCTCGCGTTTCTGTGGCAGGCCTTTTTTTGGCATTTCTTGGCCATGAAATGCATTAAATAGCATTACCACTTACAACAAGTACAGAAAAAAGAATGATACAACTATGAAAAACACTTCAAAGATGTAGTGGAAAAACACACCTACAAACATAGGAGAAATAAACTTCAAAACATGTACACTAAGAGATAAACATTTGGGAGAGCAAATATGACAAGACAAAGATTATATTCATCATTTGGGTTTTACAAAATATTCATCGTATGGGATATACAAAAGGTTATCCAAACAAGGGAGTACAAATTATGGTTAATGGTTATTCCCTCTAATTCTCCTAGCTAGCTGCAAATCTTTAGGTTGTATTGTCACTCTCTTTGCATGGATGGCACATAGGTTAGAGTCCTCCAACATTGATATAAGATACGCCTCTGCAGCTTCTTGTAGAGCTTCAATGGCTATCCCTTGGATACGAAGTCCAGCGCAATAGCGTTGGATCTCTTCCTTCACAACTCTTGCAAATGACCTTCGTGGAATCAGAAGCTCCACAGACTTTTGATAGTGTCGAATCTCCGCAAAGGCTCTGGTTTGCTTTCTGCGCCTTTGTGGTGCTCTTGCATTTGGGGGGATGTTGGGTTGTGGTCGTTGTGGTCTACGACGTGGTTGATAGTTCTTCTTTCTTCTTGGAGGACGCCTAGATGGTCCTGCCTCATCATTTACTTCCTCTGCCCGAACTTGCTCTCTTTCTTCATCGGTTGGTCTTTGTCCTTGTCCTGGGGGGAGTGTCTTGCCTCCTTGTGTTACTCGATGGTTCACGGGGATATCATCATTGTTCCATGGTGGCTCATTTATACTTTCTTCATCTGAGGAACTCGATAAATTTGATGTCTCAATCACAACTCGTCTATGTCCTCGTTGTTTGGGCCTTGCCTTCACTGGTGTCCTGATTGGGGGCTCATCATGAGATGCAGAAGGGGAATAATTTATTTCTTGGGATACATCTCTCTCTGGTGAACCTTCATCCCCCCGCGATGCAATGCTACCCGACTGTGTCCCTGCACCTGAGTTTCGTCTTGAAGAGTGGCTTGTGGTTCGACGCTTCTTGTGGGGTGTCATCCATGTTGGGCGCTGAGTACCTTGCACATGGCTAGGGTAGACGACATGATCCTTCCTAGCAGTCTGCTTTGTGCGTGCCATTCTCTTAGATTGTAAAGTGGTAAAATGAGGAAGGACACCTCTATTTATAGGCTTTCACTTAAGAATTGTCCTGTTCACATTTAAATGGATAAAAATTAGTTTTAAGACATTAAAAGTATATTCACAAAAATAGTAGAATTTTATTTGAAGTGAAAGAGGTTATAAAAACCTTGAAAAGTATAATGCATTTTAAGAGTTTGGAAATTATTTCCAAGCAGAACCCTCGCGGACTCTTTGTGAACGCCATTGGGCATGATGTTCGGGTCCTGACGATGACATCCACTTCTCTCTTGCAATATCATGTTGTAGCTTTCGTGTAATCTTTGCTAGTTGTGACTCACATGCCTTTTCCATTACATATTTTCTAGCAAATGTCGCACGAAAGAACCAATTGAACATTTCTTCTAAATAGTTTGATTGGAGTAGACCACCCCCATGACGAGTGTTTTTAAAGTAAACACCTCTAGCCCTGTAATGTGACTTCTCCATTCCTTGTGTACTAAAAATGTCCAGTGACCCATATCGATTCATAAAATATGCTCCATGTGCAAAAAGAATATGCTATGATCTGGTCAATAAGATATACACATAGTGTTTAAGACCAAATAAAAAAATGTAAGCGAAACTTACTATGTAATGTGTAATGTTGCTTTCTCCCCAAGATAAGATGAATGACTGTGTAAACTCCTTCAAAGTCACTTGGAATAATTCTCGTTGTGAAGCATTAGTGGAAGCCAAACACATCAAATGTAACAATTGATCGAACGATGACCAAACCTTCTTTCGCTTGTTAATGAGATCAACCTGACTATCATTGTCAGTTGTAATTGAACAGAGGTCCTTCCAAAGCTCCCATTTCCCATCATCTTGACTATTCACATCTTTTTTAAAGAAACGTCGTGCCTTCTTCCCAGTCATTGAAACTTGTTGTAAAATCTCTTGAGACTCACCATACTTCTTAACAACTAAAGATACGTGGCCACCATGACAACCTATAGAATTCAAAAGATCTTCTATTTTCTGGATTGCTATTATAGACCTCTCTAGTGGTTTCATTGCAAATGCATATTCAACATGGAGCTTCAAAAGCCTATCAAAGATCCTCATGAATGCATGCAAAGTACAAAAGTGAACATTGACTAATGGAAATGGGATAATGGGGTTCCAATCATTGCTTATTTTATCACGAGTCGGTTCCTGTAACATTGGACACCTCAAAAGTGATATCTCCCATTCCCTGTGATTCAATGAGTCTGTTTCATCAATTTCTTCAGAGTCATCAACTCTCGTCAATGCCCTTGCATGTTTAGACTGTCTCTTAGATCCTTTGTAACCTTGTGTACAATATGGGCAAGGATAGAGAGAAGATGCTCCTTGTTTACAACCTAACATGCATTTTATGCTCTTAAGGTCTCCACCCAAATGCCATTCTACATCAAAATCACCTATATCATCTACAAAAAGCTTTTGCCCATGTATTTGAGAAGAGATTACTTCCGTAATCCAAGGAGTCCTACTAAAAATCCATGAAATAACATTATTTGTTTCTTTGTGAACTTCTATAGCACCTAACCACCAGATATCTCTCTCTGATTGCACACTGTAAGTCAAATGGTCCCTCTCTCCTAAAGTTTCATCACTCATTGCATGGTCCATAATTTCGTTCATTAGCGTCACACTCAACCTTTCTAGTCGCCGACCCTTTATGATTTGACACTCATCAAGCTTCAGTATGAACTTTAACTTAACATTACAGTCTGCACAAAAGAGAAAACATTATCTTAATATGACACTTGAATGCAATAGAACTTCAACACCAAATAAAAGGTAGTAGGGGTACCTTTGATTGTTGAGCTATAAAAGTGAACCATTGCTTGTTGAAGCTTCTGAAGATCCACAAATATATTGTTGAATTTAGTGTAAGTAAATCCTTGTGTAGATAGGATTTTTGATTGCTTCTTGGGAATATTTGGATGATAAATAGAGGCAGGCGTAGTTTCTTCTATGAATAAATATTGTCCAATAGTACGAGTCACATCCTCATTTGAAGTTTTTTTATTGATAGACAATTTATATGGGCATGGAAATATACTTTGAGAAATACCTTGTGATTGTAAGGCTTGCCTGAGAAGGGTGTACATTGCAGTATACCCATTTCTACTGATGCCTGCTTCGTCACATATTGCCTGCACATCTTGCACTGTGATAAGATTTTTTAACTTCTTTGAAAACTCAGCTTCAACAACAACTCTAATACACTTTCCTATGCGTGAGTCTAAAGCAGAAGTGATTTCTTTGGTGTTTATACAGCTATTCATCAGCTTGAATTGGTCTTGTGTTGTTGATGAAGCAGTTATGTCTTCAATAAACAACCTACACAATGAAATATTCCATTACAAATCTTCATTAAAACATATAAAAGTAAAACAAACACTCACCTTGTTGCATATATACGTCGTTTGCGTGCTCCACCACCTTTTGAAAGAGCTTCAAAGGATGACAATGATCTTTTCCTATGTCTCATACCAAGTGGAGTCTCTTTCAGCTGCTGGAGATTGGCAGTTAACTTTGAAATTGTGCTTTGTTTTGCTTCAGTATCCTGTTCCAAATCTGCAAGTTGTTTTTGTAAAGATATGATTGTGCTTTCTAAAGTGACCACCCTCATATGATGGATGTGATGTTGTTGGAACCAATACTTAGCAATAGCAAGTGAATGTGTAGATAATCTCTTGCAGTAACCTAATAGTCCAGCTTCACCCGCACCAATGAACTGAAGTAAAGTTGAGAGGTTATGGAATGTTGGATGGTAAGAAGATATTGGATCAAGAGGATAGAGTGAACCATGAGCCCAAAGATCAATACTTTTTTCTCCAGCTGCACGACGTTCATTTTGAGAATTGGCATCATTGTTGCATCGTGTATTTGGAGCAAACTCTCTAGGCACACGAACATGGATACTTGTTGATGCAGGAGCATGATGACGTTCTACTGTGAAGTTTGTGATACATGTCAACACCATCTTTGCTAATGACCAACAATATCAAAAACAAAGATGAAAAACTGGTTGGAAGGGAGTCTAAAGCATAGGTTTTGCTCAAAAAATGTGTTTTCTTGTATGTGTATGCGTTAAAGTGTACTTTTCCACTGAGTATGGCTGAAAATGATGAAATTTGAAAAAAGTCATTTTTTGGGGGAAGCATAGTCACGGATTTGATGATGTGGCACTTACTTTTGGAGGGAGTTTGAAAATTATACTTTTTCTAAAAGAAACTTCAGAAAATGGGCCCAAAAAAGTAACTTCTGACATATATATTAAAAAATAGGCTCTTTTGAGTTAATATACACTGAAAATGAGACTTTTTAAAAAAACTCATTTTTTTATTCAAATACATGTACGAGTTTGATGATGTGGAAAGTAGATTCTCTTTCTCTCTCTCTAGAATAAGAAAGAGAGAGGCCTATTGAAGCCTAAAAAAAAGCCTACTCCAGCCTACTAAAAAGTGCCCTATTAAATGCACTTTGTCCCCTTAAACAAGAACAGAATTAAGCTTAATCCCTAAAAATTAGGGATCCTTACAAGGCCCATGCAGGGTTCATTTTTTCCCCTAATGGTTTACGCGCGCAAGTTCGACAGTAGACCAACAATACTCAAACACGTGCAAAAATGTGAAGTTTTGTTCTCGGGTTCGCAGTATGTTTAAAAGTCGCCGCCGGTATAGGCGCCGGTATGGACGTCGGTATACGCGTCGGTAGTTCCCAGTAAATTACGGACGCTTATACCGATGCTCATACCGATGCATATACCGACGCTCATACTGACGCTCATACTGATGCCTATACCAACGCTTATACCGGTGGCGGGGGGCCACACCGACGATCCGTTTAAAACGGTCATATCGACGGTCACTTGACCGACGGTATCTCTTAGTGAGATTTTTCGAGGGCTATACCGACGCCGACTATGACCGTCGGTATGCCCCTCATATGTTGTAGTGAATGTTGCGACCATTACTCCCTCGAATAACATGTACTGCAGCTTAGAAAAGGAGATTAATGAGGTCGACCTCCCTGGGGATAACCTTTACGAAGATGATCTGGCTGACAATTCCATTGGATGCTCTACCAGCAAAGAAGACAACCAAGAAGGCTACACCACCAATAAAGAGGACGGCTTCACTACTAGCAATGAAGACAACCAAGACAGTGAAAGCTCCTCTCTTGCCCCTACTCTTCCGGTTTGCTTGCCAAGCTTACCTCAACAAAATTCAAAGCTTAAAGGGAAACAATTGTCGGGCATGCCTTGGAAGAGCCCCCTCAAGAGTAGGATCTTAAATCAAGAAGCTGGGAGGAAAAAAGAAGATCAAAAGAAGAAAAAATTTTGGGTCCCTCCCCTCAAAGAGGGCAACCATCAATAATGAAAATCACTTCGCTAAACATCAGGGGTTTGTCGGACCCTTCAAGGGCGGTGATTCCTTGTCAATGGCTCAAAGAAAAGTGCCTCAACCCTGACTTTATCTGCTTACAAGAGATTAAAATCAATGTAGAGGATCTCCAGAAACGGCTTAAACGCATTTCTCCGAACCACCTTAGGCTCTCCACTTCGCACCCCAGGGGGGCGGGGGGTGCTGCAATCGGTATTAGTCACTCCTGGTCTAGTAGATTGACATCGGCTTGTGAAGATCGGAATCATCGGTGGATTGCAGCCTCTTTCGGGCCACCTAATCAGTTCACTGTGGTCTCAATTTACGCCCCTAATGGTGAGGCGGACAGAATCGACACTTGGACTTCCCTTGACTCCCTCTCTCACAATGTTTTGCTTTGCGGGGACTTCAACATGGTTGAATTTCCTGAGGACCGTTGGAATAACAAGGGGAAAATTATTGATGGTCGGGAGAAAACGATATGGGATAAAATTAAGTTCCATCTCGACCTGGTCGAGGTGAAAGACATGAAGGGGTTCTCCTGGTCTAACCTCCAATTGGGGGACTCTCTGAGGAAAGCTAGACTAGATAGATGTTACATCGACTAAAACACCATCCTCAAGTGGGGTATTCCTTCGATTTCCCAACACATGGACCTGTCTATCTCAGACCACTACCCGATTACTCTTTCCTTCAAACCGATTCCCATGCTCCGAAAAGCTCCTTGGTTTCAAGCTTGCCAGACGTCATTTTCCCTCCCCTCTGTCCACCAAGAAATTTCCACAGTTTGGGCGGAGGCGTTTGCCCACTGTAATGAACCGGCTAAGTGTTGGAGAAGCGCGGTGGAAAGGACTAGAAAAATTCTCATCAGCACACATAAGGCCATAAGAGATATCCAGAATAAAAGGAGAGAAATGGTGTATCGGAGGCTCTCATGTCTTGAATAATAAGTGAACAAAGGTAACTTGCAATGCCAACATGGGCTTCTGAAAATTTGGGGAAGGCTTAGACTCGAGGAAGAGGTTCAAAGGAAAAATCTACAAATATTTTTCAAAGATTGGTGGGCGGGGAAGGCTGACAAACCTTCGAAAGAGATGTGTAACATCCTTAAAAGAAATCAAGCTAGGGAAGCCATCCCCTTCTTGGTCGACAACAATGGGATCGAATGCAGCATGGAAGTTGAGAATAGATCTATCATCGTCGAGCACTTCACCCATCTTCTCGGGGTCTCAACTCCTCTTTCCCCACACATGTGTGATTGCATGGCAGCCATCTCAAGGGTTGCTCAACCTAGAATCCCTCCAAACATGATTTCTCTGCTGGATGCTAACATTTTAGAGAACGAAATTATCGAGGTTATTGATACTCTCCCCAATGGGAAGAGCCCCGGCCCTGATGGACTCACCAATGCGTTTTTCAAGTCCGTTAAGCACATGGTGGCCACCCCGCTGTGTCTTGTGTGGCAAGAGGCTCTCTCCTTTGGTGCCCTCCCCGCGATTCTTAATAATGGTGTTGTTGGAAGGAGTGATTTTTTTGAAGCATTTTTTGATGGAAAATAATTGTAAAATGCCAGAAACTTGTAAAAATATTTATGCAACTGATGTAAAAATAAGGAAGAGTCTTCCTTATGTAGAATAGAATCTTATGTAATTTTTCTAGAATTTTTGGAAACTCCTAGATAGCATATTTTTAGAATAATAGAGGAAAGGAGCAAAATTCAAGTGTGAAAAGGGACACTTGAAAATGTATATAAGACAATTTCCTCTATTTTGAGAGGGTTGGTTATTTGTTTACATGCTATCCAAGTGAAGAAAGAGAGTTTCTTGCTGAAAATCGTGTTTTCTCCTCTTTGTGTGTTTTGTTTGATTTGTGAGTCCATTTCTTGTGTATCCATGGAGATTTGTGAGCTTCTATTGTGTATTTCTGTTGAAAGTGTATGAAGAGAGCTGAATATTGATGTGTTGAGTGAGAAATTGATGAAGAATGGTGCTGGAGATGAAAATCGTCTGTTTTCACAAAATCACGATTGTCTCGTTTGTATGGTATAGGTAACATTTTTGAGTTTTGACGTCATAATTATGTTCTGCTGAGAAAATAGCATGTATTAGACACCAAGATTGTGGAAAATGGTGGAGATTTGCTCAAGATAATCCAAACCCTAGAAATTCCTCTTCATTTTCACCATTCTTAGAAATTCAGCCATTATTCTCTTATTTCTTGGATTCTATCATCTTGAAGGGGCTGTGGTCTCATGTATACTTCTAGGATTGACAAAATAAAAATGTATTGTTAATTCTTTATGCTAAATGATTGGAGAGGACAACTCCAAAGGTCAACAACAAACATTTTTTGGCACCGTTTCTGGGGAGTATATCAAAAGCTTCATTGAAGTTGGACCTTGCTGGATCTTCTATTGTAGATAGTAATGAACACATGGAAAAGGTAATACTCTTTAATCAAAAAATGTGAACATGAAAAGGTAGATGTCTTTGTTTGTCTTTTAGGAAAAAGAAAGCAATAGATAATCTTTTGAGAATTGGAAGTGCTGAAATTTTTGTAAATTGATAGTTGCTCATCTCATTTTTTGAGTAAAGTGCAGGTGTGTGAAAAAATTTGAATCAAGAATTAAAGCTGAAGATAAGGTAACATATGTCTATTCTTGCATTTTTAGAGTGCTTTTTGATCAAGTACTAAGCAAAATTGTTCATCTTGGGAAGATAACATGGTTGCATTAAGGAAAAGTCAAGTAAAGTAGCTAGATGCAAGTAGATAAAATCCATTTGTTTACCAAGTCAAAGCATTAATCTTGAGAAAAAAATTGATTTGCATCTTGAGAAAAAAAAATGTTTGAGTTCATCTTTGCAAAAATTGATACTTGCATTTCATAGCACATTTTTCTTTGGGAAGTTTTCTCATGAACTGTTTTGATAGCCAAAGCATAACAGAGTATAACCAATCAACGAACACAGGATCAATAGATCACCAAACAAGAAACCCTAAGTAAAGTGTTTACCTTAATTTAGGGCAAAATACTAAAAAAATTCATAAAATTCATTAAAATAATCAAACAAATTTCTTTTCTTCTTGGGAAGTTGGATTAAAGCTTTGTTGACAAGAGTAACAAGGAACAAGTGAAAGGAAAGCAAAAATTTGTCAAAAAACTAGAAAATTTGAAAAACACGATTCTCTGCACAGGATCGCGATTTCCTGAATGATTCTGTGATTATGATGCAAAAGTACAGGTGACTGTTGAATTGGAATTGGTAAAGGGTACTGAAGGGAAACAAGAGAAAAGAATAATCAAATTTGCACAAAATAAGAAGTACAAAAAAAACACGATTCTCTGCACAAAATCGCAATTTTCTGTAAGAGAAAAATTTTATGGAATTTTCAACATATTTGGGTTTGTGGAGAAAGGTAATTGCATGAGATTTCATTAATATTGAGAAAGTGAGGGAAGTTAATTTCCAAAGAAGCAGGGAAGAGTGAGTATCAAGTGAAAGAGGTAGAAAAGGACAAAATCGCAATTTTCATCAGTAGCTAAGGGGTGTGATTAATCAAGGAAAAATTAAGAATTGAGAATTAAAAATCATAAAGTTGTGGAAGGATGAAGTTGGACAAGTGAAAGAGTGAAGAACAGTGGAAATTGCACAGAATCGCGATTTTCTGGACACTATAAAATCCTGGAATTGCAAGAGAAACTCATTTGAGTGAGTGAGAGAGAGAGAGAGAGCAAGCAAAAAATCGCGATTTTCTGCAGCAAATTATTTTGGAGAGTTTGCAACCAAGCAAGCAAGGTAAGGGGTCTCAATATTATTTTGTTGCATTTCTTTCAATCTTTATGATCATAAAAACAAAAAATAGGAAATAATAGAAAAACACGGAATCACGATTTTTGAATTTTGAAATTTCTGTAAGAAAATAAAAAGCTTTTGGAGAACACTTCCATTGCATGTTAAAAAATAGACATGGCAATTCTATAGATGAAATAAACCTTTAAAAATCGATACCTAAAAATTTTCAAAAAAATTGATCAGAATCGCGATTCTGTAGTCAAACACAAAATCGCGATTCTCTGAACTAAGGACAAAATTGCGATTCTCAGAACACGATTTTCAGAAGAAAATCGTGTTATTTGCGATTGTGAGCAATCACGATTGTCTGGGAACAAAATCGTGAAAAACACGATTTTGAGTAAAGAATCGTGAGAAACACGATTTTGAACACAAAATCGTGAAAAACACGATTTTGAGTAGAAAATCGTGAAAAACACGATTTTAAGTACAAAATCGTGAAAAACATGATTTTGAGAAGAAAATCGTGAAAAACACGATTTTAAGCACAAAATCGTGAAAAACACGATTTTGAGTAGAAAATCGTGAAAAACACGATTTTGAGTAGAAAATCGTGGAAAACACGATTTTGGCCAGAAAATCATGAAAAACACGATTTTGAGTAGAAAATCATGAAAAACACGATTTTGAGTAGAAAATCATGGAAAACACGATTTTGGCCAGAAAATCGTGAAAAACACGATTGTTGGCAGTCAAGGTACCTCAGGACTCACAAGACATGGAAGTCAAAGAAGGGAGTCAAAAAGGAGAGAAGGCACAAGTAAGCAGAGTAGCCAAAGGCGATCTGGCAAGTAGGCCATAATTTCTTCATGAAGCTAAAGCACAAGGACACACAAGAAGAATGAGCAAGTGGGAAGCTCGAGGAAATGTATGTCAGATGATTAGAAGAAATCCCTACACAAATAGTGATTTTCATCACTAAAAATCATTGTAAATACCATTTCATATTTTTTTAGCTCCATTTTGTGCAAGCCAATGAGTCCTTGAGCTTGAGGAGCGATAGAAGTAGCTACCTACCAGTTTTCATAATTTTTGGACTCCATTTGAGCCTTCAAATAGGACTTAGAACCTAATTTTTAACTAGGCCGGACACTAGGTTTGGACAAGGCCAAAACCTAGTCAAAAACTATAAATAGAGCTAGAGAGCTCATTTTCGAGGCTAGCTTGTAATTGATTTGAACTTGTATGAGCTTTTTGAAAGTAATCTAAAGAACTCCATTGCTTCTCACTCTTTGTCTTGCCTTGTGTGCGCGTGTGTGTGTATGTGTGTGCATGTTTGTGTGCTTCTCGCTCATGCACTTGTGCCTTCACTTGCTCGAGGTCATCATACCATCCTCACGTCTTCCCGGATTAACATTAAAGGAGGTGCTACTCATCACTGAGCTACACCAAATTTTGGCGCCGTTGCCCGGGATCGAACTTTGAGGACGAGTGTGTGATGGTAAGACGTAGAGTTGATGCGTTGGAGTTATAGGTATTTTCTTCACTTTTATCTATTTTCTCTTGTTTTTCTCATCACCATCATCATCCTCACCATCTGCCACATCCATCTCCATCATCGCGAAAAATTTTAGTTTTTTGGTCAAATCACCCCACCCATACCATTCCCCTCATTTCACTTGTGAGAGAGAGCGAGAGAGCGTTTGTGTGCTTGTGATTTTCTGTGTTTGTTGAGATTTTCTACAGGAATCAGCATCCCCAGCAGCTGCACCAGCTCGAGCAAGTAAAAAATCTGACTATGCAGGTCTGGAGGCGTTGACCTCTATCAATCGCGACCGACAGAGAAAATGCTCTGTTTGCTAAACAAAGTACATATCCATGATCTACAGGCTTAGAGCTTCCCAAAAATGTGTTTAAATTTTTGAAATTCCTTAGATTTCTGTCAATCGCGATCGCTCTGTCAATTGCGATCGACAAACCACGATGGACACATGCTGACGGCTCTGTCAATCGCGACCGACATAGTCAATGACCGACTGACCACGACGGACAGAATCTACGCGTGACACGTGTCAATCGCGATCGAGCCATCAATCGCGATCAACCAGTCAATCGCGACTGACAGCCCCGACAACCCTGTCAATCGCGACCGACACAGTCAAGGATTGCTTGACCACGACGGACAGACCCTCGCGACTGACCTATCAATCGCGATCGACCCATCAATCGCGACTGACAGGGTCAACGATCCTTTGACCATGACTGATTGACTTTTCGGGCCACGTGTCAATTGCGATTGACCCATCAATCGCGACTGACAGCCACGACGGACCTATCAATCACGACTGACACGTCAATCGCGATTGACCTATCAATCGCGACTGACAAAGCTTGCGAACGTGATAGAAGGGCAAATTTGGCCAAATTTTTTAGGGAAAAAAGTAGTGGGCTATTTTGGTCAAATTGTGGGATAAACACTAGGGGTTAGCATTGCATGGTGAGGCCCCAATCCAAGTAATTCAAGAATTCCTGCCTGCCTGATTAGATTGTTTTGAATCCTGTTTTAGCCCCAAAACCCTGAACGCACATAGCTTCCTCATACGAAATCCGATTGCGGTGATTTTTGTTTTGTCGGAAAGCTCGTGGGGAATACAACCAAAACTTTGACTCGTTATGGTAGAATTAATGTCAGGATTATTAGATAGGGTAATTTGAAGTTGACCATATCCCGGGGTAGGAAAAAAAACTGAGGGTCCTTGAGATTGTTTTCCATAAAGGCAAAGGCAAATTTGATTTGTGAAATTGCATGCATGAAAGTAAGCTGCCTGCCATTTGAATTGAAGTCTCGAGCTAACTCTGGGACTATTTCAGGTCCTTGAGGGCATTGAAGGGTACCCGAAGCAAGAGTGAGTGCAAGCTTGGGAATACACTTCCTGGGCATACAAGGGCAACCGAGGAGAGCAACTAAAGGTTGGAAATTCTCAACACCCTCTGTCAATCCCTAGCTTAGGCTAAGTACGGATAGAGGTTGTGATCAATTAGGGACACGTTAAGCACGATCAAGTCCAAGATCTCTAATCACTCAAGTACAAGTATCAAGGGGTTACATTTGCGAAACAACCTAAAGGGAAATACCTTAAATCAAGCGACCGAACTCAAGTACGATAAAACGTAAATACTCCTTGGGACGAAGATTGATTGGACAAGAAGTGACATCCTAAGAAAATTAAAAAGAACAAGTGATTAATACAAAAGAACTCAACAACGAGGTTGTACTTGGGAAAAATTGGGCTAATCAATTAGGCATATGAACCTGAGGTCAGGATGACACCTAGGGAGAGATAGACAAAGTCTCAGATCTTCAGAAGCTAGTGTCAATCACACTGCTAGGTCTTGGGCCCAGTAGTTGAGCCATCATTCCTATTACCCTAGTTCGGAAACCAGCGAGTCTAAGATGTCTCAAGGTATGGAGAGACCTACAGGAAGTTCGGGAGTGCCATACTTGTGTAGGGTGGAAGGCCCCTACAAGACGCAACTGGAATACCTGAGGACCAACCGATTAGGTGCTAGCATCTATGAGGACGGTCTAGGAAGATCTGTAGTCCCGATTAAAAACCCAGACCAATCCATTGGGCTGGAGCACCAAGCTGTCAAGTTTGAAAATGGTGCATACTTGGACAAAGAGGGAACCATATATGTAGTCACCAGTCACCCAGATAGGACAGGCGAATTTGGTAATGTGATTTCAGAAGTAGACATAGGAGATCTAGAGCAAGGGAATCTAGGAGGAGAGCCTAGGACCCCTTGAGGTAAATCGGTTCTAACAAGAATCCTCAATCTTGAGTGGGTTCCTCAGGACAATAGAAGCATAGACCTGCTCTTGAACCAAGAGACTGATGAAGCCTTTTGGAGGTATAAATCTGATCAACCAATAGAGATAGGAACAATCATGATCTATGAGTTCAAAGATCCTGATAGCCCGAGCATGGTGACCTACTTAGATCAAGCCTCAGAGAGGATCTTCGTGGTTATAGAGCATGATAGGCATGCCTACACTTGGAAGGGTGAATTTATTTTCCCCCAACCAAGGTCTAATGTGTCCTTTGGTCACCTAGGAGCTGGAACATCCCAGGCTCATGGAGTTCAAAGAGACATAAAGAGAGACAAACCTGAGGTAAGCTTTGCGAGCTCTTTGGGTAGAGAAAGAACGAGAATGGAAACAAATAGGGGGGGACCTGAGGGACATAGAGCCCCAGGAAACCGAAGAAATGTCGATGATTTTCCCTTGCCAAGGCCGAGAGAGCACACGAGGACCTTGAGACCGACCCAGCTAGTTAAGTCCATAAAAAACTATTTCGATGGCACTGGAGACCCCTACGATCATGTAGCCGAGTTTAGGCAAGTCTTGAGAGCTGAACAAGTTGAGGACCTGTTCACACAATACAATGCCTTTGGTCTAACCCTTAGGAATACCGCCCTTACATGGTTTCAGCTGCTGAACGAGAGGCAGTTCAGGAGTATAGACCAGCTTTTAGAAGCATTCATCACTAAATTCTCTAAGAGTGGGATAAGGCATAATACTTCCTCTCTAATACATAGCTTCAAGCAGACCCCCCAAGAGACAGTTAGACTTGCAGGAAGAAGATTTAGGCAATACCTTGAGAGTTGCCCTGTTCTTGAGTTACCCACACCGGCCAAACAAGTGGCTTTATTCTTGGATGGATTGCTAAGTGCCAAATTAAGGTCATATGTGTACTTGAAGGACCCTAGGACGATAGAAGAGTGTGTACGCATGTGCATCGACATTGAGGATAACCTAGGGGAGGAGTTAGAGCTTTCCAAAATCTAAAGACTCGGATAGTGTCTCTACCCTCTCTTCCTCGCAATCCACTTCAATTGAGGAACTCGCAGAGAAGGTAGCTCAAAAACTAGGTGTCTCTAGCAAACAAATCCCAAGATTTGCCCCAGTTAAGCGGTGCTATACTTGTGGAGGCGACCATATGGCGAACATGTGTCCCATCATGGCTCAACCCCAAGTGAATCCCAGTAGCCAATACTGCACCATAGAGCAGAGATACACAAATCATACAACTCAAGATTGCCCATACAACAAGCAAGCGGTTAGACAAACCTACCCTCAGCCCTATCCACAACAGGGAAGATATCAGAACCAGTATCCACCACAACAGTATGCTAGGCCTCAACAAAACTACCAACCACAATATCAGGCCCAACAGAGGCCTCAGCCTGTGCTAGCCCAACAACCCCCTGCTCCAGCAAATGTGATACCTGTAAAGTACGCAGCTGCAGAAGAGAACCTGAATAGAGCCATAGTGCTAGTGACACCATTGCTTTCAGAAAATGACCCAAGTGATCATAGTTTTGATTCTACATATATTGATAGCCCCCAGGCTTACTACATGCAGTCTCTTAAACATGGTGAGTCCTACTATAGTGAGGAACCAAGTGAACCTAGTTGGGAGTCAGATTACACAAATGTCATGTATGCAAACCCCAACCCTATGTTGAGATATCAAGCTCAACATGTGATGATCCAGGATGACACATACTAGTTTTTTGTTTCTCTGACATGTATAGTGGTCACGCCGGTATATGTCAGGGATACTTCATTGAGCTTTATTAGATTTATCTACCGAGAGTGATGGCACATTTGTTTCTTGCCAGCTCACTCATTCGCGGACATTAGGTTTTTCCTTATGTACTAGTCTTTATATATTGTAGTGGTTGTATTCTTGTTTTTAGGTCGTTCTTGTACATTCCTTTTATGTAATAGAAGAAGAAGAAGAAGATTATTCTTCTTTGCCTCAATCTGTGTGTGTGCTTCTCCTTGAGAGTGAGAGTGTGTGTGTGAGCTCTCTTCCTTATCTCCTTCCTCCTGACATGGTATCAGAGCCAGCGTGGCTGTAGAGAGCTCGTGGAGAAGGCGACGGTGAAGACTACGCGACAAGGCATGGAGGAAAAGTGATTTCACAAACGGCCTCCATTTGCTAGGAAAATCGCCGTGAAGTTTCGGAGCCATCTCGACCTCCGTTTCGAGCCCGCAAGGTGGGGCCCACAAAAAAACCAGGTCAGTTTTAGAAACTGTAACTTGCATTGTGTTCGGCGACACTCATGTATTCCAGATCCAGAATTTCAAGCAATTCCGTGTACTGTTGATACACGAAAACTGTGTTTTTCTGAGAACGAATTGTCACGTCATAGTGCGACAGTGTTCAAGCAGAAGTGCTGCTTGTAGTGTGTTGCGGTGTTGTGAATTGTTGCAGAAATGGCAAACGCAGATGGAATGAGTCAGCTTATGAGCGATAAGCTGGACAAGAACAACTTCCATGCTTGGAGATTCAGAATGATGAATTTCCTGATGGGAAAAGGCTACTAGAAGTACATCGAAGGAGAGAATGAAAATGCTCCGCAGTTACGAGAAAGGAACCGGACTGCAGATCAGTTAAGAGCATATGAGGAATGGAATCAAGGAGCACGAAAGGTAATGTATTGGCTATCTGTTAGCATACAGGATAGCATGATTGGACACATACAGGATGCCAAGACTCCAAAAGAGGCTTGGAACAGCTTGGTCACTTTGTATGAGACTAATACAAAGGCACAAAAATTGCAACTCAAGAACGAGCTGCATACATTGGAAAAGAAGAGCATGTCGGTAAGTGACTACACTCTTAAAATCAAAGGCATATGTGAGTCACTTGCATCTATTGGTGTGAATGTAGATGATGATGATAAGGTGGAAGTGTGCCTTCGTGGTTTGGGAGCTGCATATAAGCAGTTCAGAACTTCTATACAGACCAGGGAAAATATTTCGAATTTTGCTGATTTGGCCTCTATGCTGATCATTGAAGAAAAGAATCTTGGTGAGGATTCAAACTCCCAAGGAAAGCCCAGTTCTGAGCAGGTATTCTACTCTCGCAGAGGAAGAGGCAGAGGTAGAGGTTTCGAAAGTGGAAGAGGAAACAGTAACCAAGAGCAAGGTCAACAACAGAATCATGCAGGAGGAAGAGGACAATTTCGAGGCAGGGGGAGCCAAAGAGGTCGTAGAAATTTCCAAAGAAATGATTCAGGTAATGATAGTAAAGGATGTTGGAATTGTGGTAAACCTGGACACTTTGAACGTGATTGCAGGTTAAAGAATCAAAATAACAGAAGGTAGCAAAACAACTATGCATCCACAAGTGCAGATGATTCTGAGAAGCTGTTTATGGTTCAACATCACATGATGAATACGATGTCTGCTGGTGTTTCAAAATCGAATGATAATGTCTGGTATGTTGATTCAGGTGCTTCAAATCACATGACCAGTCATGCAGAATGGTTTAGTAGTTTGCAGAAAATGCCAGTTCCTGGATATGTTGAAACAAGTGATGATACATCGCACCCTATTGAGCATACAGGAAACATAGCATTGTCTATGGAGGATGGGAAGGTAAAACATCTTGCTGATGTGTTGCATGTTCCAAATATAACAAAGAATTTGGTTTCTGTTGGACAAATGGTTGACCAGGGATTACAAGTCAGGTTCAATGCTGATGGATTATATGTAGAAGAGTACAAGCAGGATGGACGATTGGTTGCCAAAGGAAACAAAGTGGGTAGGATGTTCACCTTAAATGTGAAGATTCCTGAAATGAATGCAGCCATGTTTGCAAAAGGTGCAGGAGTTCTTGCAGATATAGAGATATGGCACAAACGGATTGGACATGCAAACCTGCAAAGGCTGAAAATGATGCAGTCAAAGGAGATTGTCCATGGACTACCAAATTTCAAAGTTGCAGAAATGCAAAAGGTATGTGCAGCATGTCAATTTGGTAAACAGTCAAGAGCATCATTTCCACATGACAAGCATGTTAGTGAGAATGTACTAGAAGTAGTACATACAGATGTTTGGGGTCCAGCTATGGGCAGATGCAGGTTTTATGTTACCTTCATTGATGATCATACACGCAAAGTATGGGTATATTTCATGAAAGAGAAGAGCGAGGTGTTCATTCACTTCCAGAATTTTAAAGCTATGGTGGAAAAGCAGACAGGGAAGTACATTCAAACATTAAGATCTGATGGAGGAGGTGAATACATGTCAAATGAGTTCAACAGTTTTCTAAAAAATCATGGAATTCGGCGTTAGTTTTCATGCAAGTACACACCACAACAGAATGGTGTTACTGAACGCAAAAATAGACATATTGCAGAAATAGCAAGAGCCTTGATGGCTGAGAAGAATATGCCTCATTGTTATTGGGCAGAAGCTGTGCATATTGCTGTATACATCATGAACAAAACTCCGACTGCTACTGTACATCAAGCAACACTTGAAGAGAAGTTTATAGGTAAAAAGCCAAACTTATCACATCTGAAAGTTTTTGGCTGTATTGCATATGTACATGTTCCAGATGAGTTGAGGACGAAGCTTGATCCGAAAGCAGAAAAATGTGTCTTCGTTGGATATTCCCTTGAGCAAAAGGGGTATAAATGTTATAACCCACTCACACGACAGGTGAAGGTGAGCAGAGATGTGGTATTTGATGAAATGTCAAGCTTCTATGCAGATGCCAAAGAAGGACTGAATCTTGAACCAAATGACAAAGAAAATGCTGAAAAATCTAGTGCAGAATCTCAAGTTTTGAGTGGACCGGATGCATCACCAAGCAATAGTTCCAACTCAAATCCATGGAGTGGAGGATTGCGTGGAAATTTCAGTCCAGCAAATTCATCAAATACATCCAAGAAAGGTAAAGGAAAGCTTTCTGCTGGTAGTAAAACAGGTGCACGTTTTGAAGATGTTGATGGAGATTCAAGTGGTTTAGAAAAGAGTATTGATGAGGAACTTGGATTGCCCTCTGTGAAGACTCCAGGAGTAAGAAGGACACATGCAGATGATACAAGAAGAAGTGACCCAGGACCAAGAAGATCTGGGAGGATGCGTAATTCAGTGCAACGATTGACATATGATAGTTACATGGCTCGCCATTGTGCCTACATGACAAAGGTAATACAAGATGTTGAACCTTCTTGTTTTGAAGATGCAATTGGTAATGCAGATTGGGAAAAAGCTATGGATGAGGAGATGGCTGCACTTTATGGAAATGATACATGGAAGCTGGTTCCATTGCCGCAAGGAAAGAAATCCATATGCTGCAAATGGGTTTACAAGGTAAAGCATAATGTTGATGGTAGCATAAGCAGGTATAAAGCACGATTGGTAGCTAAAGGTTATGCACAGACATATGGCATTGATTATGAGGAAACATTAAGCCCTGTAGCTAAAATGTCTACTGTCAGAACACTTGTTGCGTTAGCTACAACAAAAGGATGGACTTTGCATCAGATGGATGTGAAGAATGCTTTCCTACATGGTGAGTTACAGGAAGAAGTATATATGGACCAGCCACAAGGATATGAAGATTCAAAGCATCCAGAATATGTTTGCAGGTTGCAAAAGGCTTTGTATGGGCTGAAGCAAGCTCCACGTGCATGGCATGCAAGGATTGCTGATTATTTAACCAGCATTGGGTTCTCTATGTGTGATGCAGATCACTCACTATATGCAAGGAAGGCTGATGATGGCATCACTATTGTGGCTATTTATGTTGATGACCTGATTGTAGGTGGTGATAATGATGAAGCATCAAAGAGGTAAAGAAACTTCTTATGCAGGAATTCGACATGAAAGATCTTGGTGTGCTGCGCTATTTCTTGGGCATTGAGTTTATACATACAGAAACAGGTATATGGATGTCGCAAAGGCAATATGCCTTGAATATGCTGCAAAAGTATGGCATGGCTGATTGTAAGCCAATTTCTATGCCATTAGATCAGAATTTGAAATTGGATACTACATCAGGTGAAGCATTGGAAAATGCTACTGTGTACAGGAAAATTGTGGGAAGTCTTATATATCTCACAATCACAAGGCCTGATCTAAGTTATACTGTTGGACTTGAAAGTCAGTTTATGCAGGTTCCCAGGATGCCACATTTGGATGCTCTGAGGCGCACTCTACGTTATGTGAGTGCTACTTTGGATTATGCATTGTTTTATGAAGCTGGTGTAGATTTGCAGGTTCATGGATACACCGATGCAGATTGGACTGGTAGTACTCCAGATAGAAGATCTACTAGTGGCTTTCTTTTCTCACTTGGAGGTGCAGCTATTACATGGAGCAGCAAGAAGCAACCCACTGTTGCTTTGTCGAGTAGAGAGGTTGAGTATAGAGGTGCTACAATGGCAGCATGTGAGGCATCATGGCTGGAGATGTTACTTGCAGATTTAGGTGTGGAAGTGAAAAAGCCTATCACTATCTATTGTGATAATCTTAGCAGCATACAGTTAGCACGGAACCCTGTTTTCCATGCTAGAACAAAGCATATCGAGGTACATTATCACTTCATCAGAGAGAAGGTATTAGTAGGTGATATTGATCTTGTTTATGTGAGAGCAGATGAGCAGGTTGCTAATATTTTCAGCAAAGCATTTGGAGCAGAGAAGTTGAAGAAGTTTCGGAAGATGCTTGGATTACAAGATATGGCATTGAGCTTGAGGGGGAGTGTTGAGATATCAAGCTCAACATGTGATGATCCAGGATGACACGTACTAGTGTTTCGTTTCTCTGACATGTATAGTGGTCACGCCGGTATATGTCAGGGATACTTCATTGAGCTTTATTAGATTTATCTACCGAGAGTGATGGCACATTTGTTTCTTGCCAGCTCACTCATTCGTGGACATTAGGTTTTTCCTTATGTACTAGTCTTTATATATTGCAGTGGTTGTATTATTGTTTTTAGGTCATTCTTGTACATTCCTTTTATGTAATAGAAGAAGAAGAAGAAGAAGATTATTCTTCGTTGCCTCAATCTGTGTGTGTGCTTCTCCTTGAGAGTGAGAGTGTGTGTGTGTGAGCTCTCTTCCTTATCTCCTTCCTCGTGACACCCTAGACCTCAACCGAGGCAAGTAAGACCCCCATTCCCCAGAGGACCATGCTACAGATGTCAGGGAGATCACCTCATTTGTGATTGCCCCATGCCTGCACCTACACAAACCCAGGCAGTGACGATCCAGGGCTTTTGCCAAGATTGTGGAAAGGAGCATCTCTTACGAGATTGCCCAAAGAATCCCAATAATATGCCAAAAATCACTCCTATTAATGTTATTGGGTTAGTAGTAGATTCTACAGGAAGTGTAACTTCCACTGCACCAGTGCAAGTGGTCACCAGAGCTCAAGCCCTACAACAGAACCAAAGTTCAGGCCAGGAAAAAAGTGCTGAGGCTAGTGAAACTGAGAGCGTAACCAAGAAGAGGACTCGAGCCTGGAGAGATAGCCGTGAGAGAATGAAAAGACAATGGGCCAAAAAGATGAGTGAATTAGAAGAAAGCATACGAGAAACAAAAGCAAAAATTGTGGAGCTCACCTCTCAACCAAACTCTCACATGTCACCTCCACCTCCATCCATATCCCTTTCTTCCCCACCCTCCATCCCACCTCATCACCCCATTCCACCACCCCCTAGAGTGGGATCAGTTCTGGCTGACCCCACTCTTGAAGACATAGACATGATGCTTAAGGCATATCAGGCCAGAATCCAAGAAGGGCCAAATGTAACCGATCATGAAAAATGTTACCCCAGAGCTGATCTAGAGATAGAAAGGACCAAGCTTTGTGCTAAGATGGTGGAATTGGCTCAAACCATGTTTGAAGCCAGCCGCCTCTTTAACATCTCAAGTTCAACTAAGACGCAGTTGCACTTTGATGGACTGATAGAAAGATTAGAGAAGCTAGTTGCCCAATCAAAAAAGGAGCCCACCCCTCCTACTAAGGGCAAGACAAGTGAAAGAGTGAGCCTACCGGCCCAGGAAGCCTATGTGCCTAACTCTACGGAGCCAGACACATCTTCTTCTATGAATCGGTTCACACCAGAATTCCTACGAGAGATTCAAGAAGACAAATGGGCTAAAGAAAGTGAAGTCTCTCCTCCCATTGAACTTGTGGATGATGCACACGACCAATTCCCACAAGACATTCCATCTATTTATGACGAGCAGGAGAGTACGCAATCTCAGGAGAGATTAGACTTCGAGTCTAATTCCATACAGGAGCTACCCCATTTCACAGGCCCATGGGAAGCAAAGTCCACGTGTATGAGAGCACCCACAATCATGGTAAGAAACGAAGATTCAGTCATACCTAGGAATACAGGTGGTGAAAAACACTAAAGTGCAGTGCAACCTCACGTTAGAAGAACTACTCAAGGTTAGGCTAGAGCTATGGAAGCATGTAGCCAAACAAGTACCAGAAATAGCTAAACCCTATTCCCAGGTGGGATCTCATAGAACTGTTCCAGAGATACCATTGGATAAGATAGGAGACATGAGCGAAGGTGAGGAAGGAAACACCTACCTCCCTATTACCCATCAAGGATACACTACCAAGGCAATTCTCGACTCAGGTGCAGGAGTTGCAATTGCTACCACTTCCCTATGGAAGCGTTGGGGCAAGCCAGCACTCAGGCCCACGAGGATGAAATTGCAAATGGCTGAGGGTCACATAGAAAGACCCTTAGGCTTGCTAGAAGGAATAACTCTCACTACTGCGATGTAGAGTTTGAGCATACGTTTGCAATATGCGATTTTAGCAAGAATCATGCCTATGAGATGATTTTGGGAAGACCATTTATGCGACAGTTGCAAGTTGTACAAGATTGGGGAACCAACTCCTTGTACTTGCAACACTTAGGTGTCACGACCAAAGTCAATCTCAAAGATTACTCTCATAGAGATGTCCCTTCTATCCAATGGAATCCCATCCATAGAGCCAAGGATGATACGGAATCCGTGCATTCCATAGGATCAGGATCCTCATGGATGCATGAAGATACCCATTTGTGGATGTGCAGAGTAGCAGTAGAAGAAGAGAAAAGAGAGAAAGCCAGAGAAGTAGGTGCGAAAGAAACACATAGATCAATTCACGACCCAGCCTATGCACCTGTAGTATTTCCGGACGAAGAATTTGAACCCCACGGCTGGGCAGAAATCCTAGCAACAATGGATGTAGCCATCAATGAAGAACAATGGACACCTCACTATGATGAAGATGGCTATGACATTTCAGTCTTCTCCATAGAGCCAATCATGGGAGAGGCAGTGTTAGAAGAGTGTGAGCCTAGCCCTGATGCATTTGAGGATGCAAGTGACTCCGAGCTAGAGTCAATCATTATGGACCCACTTTTTGCAACAGATGAAGAATACTTCTACGAAGTAGACTTCAACCCCAGAGACACGAAGAGCTTACAAACGATGTAAGGTTAACCACACAAGTGACTGCCAAGAGTGAAGGCAAGAAGAGGAAGAAGAAAGAAGCTTCCCCAGAAGAGGAAGAATCTTTGTTTGAGGTCCCAGAAAACTTTAAAAAGTATGAAATAGATGATAAAAGAGTCATGATAAGAATGCCTAAACGTGAAGCACAATCGGGAGAGGCCTATGATAACAAAGAAACTAGCAAGAAAATAGTTGTAGCCATAGAAGAAGGAGAGGAGAGATGCACTTACATAGGCCATGACCTGACACAAGAGGAAGAGCAAGAATTGATAGCCTTGCTAAGAGAGTAGAGAGATGTATTCGCTTCGAGTTACAAGGATTTGAAAGGTGTTGACCCAGACATATGTTCACATACAATTCCCATGACCTCAGATGCTAAACCGTCCAAGCAAAAGCCCTACACTTACAATGATAATTATGCTGCCAAGATCAAAGAAGAGATAGATAGACTGGTAGAAGCTGGATTTATCTATGAAATTGAGCACACCGAGTGGGTATCCCCCATTGTGGTTGTGCCCAAGAAGAATGGAAAGCTACGTGTATGCATTAACTTGAAGAAGGTTAATGCAGCCACAATTAGGGATAACTATCCACTTCCAATCACCGAGCATCTATTAGAAAGGGTAGCAGGCAAGGAAGTATACAGCTTTCTTGATGGGTTTTCGGGCTACAATCAGGTAGCCACTGCTCCAGAAGACCAGCATAAGACAACTTTTGCCACTGAATGGGGCATATTTGCCTTTAGGGTAATGCCATTTGGGCTTACCAATGCTCCTGCAACCTTCCAAAGATTGATGTGTCATGTATTTAAAGAGTTCTTGAGGAAGAATTTGGAAGTCTATGTTGATGACCCTTGTGCTCATTCCAACATTAGACAGACACATATACCAGAACTCAGGCAAATCTTTGACAAATGCAGAGAACATCAAGTCTACCTGAACCTAGAAAAGTGTGTTTTCATGGTCAGACAAGGCAAGATTCTAGGACACATAGTGTCAAAGAATGGGATATCCACGGATGAGGAGAAAGTGCGAGCCATAGCAGAGTTACCCAGGCCAAAGAATGTCAAGGAAGTACAAGCTTTCATGGGGCATTGTGGTTATTACCGACGGTTTATACACATGTATGCCATCATTGCAAAGCCTCTGTATGGACTTTTGACTAACTTTGAGTGGACTGATGAGTATGAAAATTCCTTCAATGAGCTTAAACGACGATTATGTTCAGCCCCAATCTTGACTACACCAGATTAGAATAAACCCTTTCATGTTCATGTGGATGCATCCAATTATGCTATTGGATGTGTACTTGCACAACCTACTGGTGAAGGTAATATGGATCTCCCAATTGCCTATGCCAATAGACAGTTGAATGCAGCTGAACGAAATTACACCACTACTGAGAGAGAAGGCTTAGGCATGGTATATGCAGTTAAGAAGTTTAGGCACTATTTGCTTGCAAATAAGTTTAAATTTTTTACTAACCATCAAGCACTGCTATATCTCGTGAACAAGCCATGCAATACAGGAAGATTAGTAAGATGGTTTCTCTTGCTAATGGAATATGATTTCGAGGTTGTGGTAAGGAAAGGGAACACCCACTTGAGAGCAGACCATCTCTCTAGGCTCACATCTGGAGAAGCCCCAAAAGGAGTATCAGATGACCTTCCTGATGCTTACTTGTTTAATTTGGAAGTCGTACCTTAGTGGGCTAAGCCATTAGTGCCAGTATTGACATACGGGCCTAACCACCCAGTGATAAACACACATGATAGGGAGGTAGTAAGAGCCCAGAAGTACCATATCATGGCAGGAAGCATGTACAAACAAACAGATC
The DNA here is from genome assembly GCA_020310875.1 of Ceratopteris richardii. Classification (NCBI taxonomy): domain Eukaryota; kingdom Viridiplantae; phylum Streptophyta; class Polypodiopsida; order Polypodiales; family Pteridaceae; genus Ceratopteris; species Ceratopteris richardii. Next base: position 34,766,350 of record CM035420.1, on the reverse strand, counting down.
AAGGGATCCTAGCTTGTTGTGTGGAAGAGGACGAGTACGCAAAATGGTTGCAATTAGCACATGTAGGTGCATTAGAGCAACACTACTCAAAGCAACGAACCCTACAGACACTAAAGAGACTCGGAGTGCATTGGCCAACCATGGAAGCTGATGTCCAAAGGTTGTGCAAGGAATGTCCACTCTGCTGCACTAAACCACCTGTGGAACATGCCACTCTTTATCAAGTGTCCATAGTGCCAGATTGGAGTGAACCGTTAGTAGCCTTCTTGAGGACAAAAACATTCCCTCAAGATATGACACTGGCCAGACAAAGAAGTCTAGAACAAGAAGCCCTAGATTACTCGCTCATTGGAGATAATCTATATAAGTGTGGTAAAGATGGTTACTTGAGACTATGTGTCCATGAGAGTGAACATCTCAAGATCTTGGAAACTGCTCACCAAGGTGTAGCAGGAGGACACTTTGGACCAGATCGGGTAATCAAGGCAATCCTATTTGCAGGTCTTTGGTGGCCGACCCTTCACATGGATGCACATACCTATGTGAAGAGATGTGATGTTTGTCAACGAACTCAGTATCCTATACGCAAAGATGAGATGCCACTGCAACCTATGATGGGTGGACGTGCATTCTCTAAGTGGGGAATAGACTTCGTTGCTCCTATTAATCCCCCAGCCAAGGGTTCACATGCTGAATATATCATTGTGGCCACAAACTATTTAACCAAGTGGGTCGAAGTGAAAGCTACCACAAAGAACGATGCTCAAACAACAGCTAAGTTCTTATTTGAGAATGTATTGACGAGATACAGGCTACCTATAGAGCTAGTCAGCGATAGGGGGACTCACTTCTTAAATGAAGTTATTGAAAATCTTCTCCAAGAATTCTTGGTGGTACATAAGAAGTCTGCCCCCTATCATCCACAAGCTAATGGCTAGGCAGAGAGCACAAACAAGATTCTATGCAATGTGCTTAGTACCAAGTTAGTGAATAATAAACGCTCTGACTGGGACAAACAGCTACACCATGCTGTTTGGGCATACCGAGTGGCCTATAAAACGATACTCCAAGCCACACCCTTTCAGATGGTATTTCGCCAAAATGCGGTGCTACCTCTGGACTTCTTGATTCCCACATTGAGAATAGCACAGGAGCATGAGTGGACGGGTCATGAACTCTCTTCAAGAATTTTTGACCTCGAACGATTAGGTGAAACTAGACTAAGAGCTGCAGCGGGAATATATGCAGCTAAGAAACGACAGAAGGCATACTTTGATGCCCATGTTAAGGATAAAGGATTGAAAGCCAGAGATTTAGTTTTGGTGTATACTCTGAAACAACATGCTAGAAAACTAGAAAAACGTGGCTATGGACCTATGATCATCAACAAGATCTCGACTAGTGGAGCAGTACAACTAGCCACTTTAGAAGGTGATGTTCTCCCTAGTTACATTAGCGGATGCAGAGTCAAGTTATATCAAGCACCCTTGACGGAGGAAATGCTAAGTCGACTCAATACTGCCAAGAAACGTAAGGAAGAAGAAAAGCGTATTCAAGAAGAGGCTCAGGCAGAAGCTTTGGAACGCATCCGAAAAATGAAATTGAGAAGACAGGGTAGAGATCAGCCTAGGACTGATGACTATGCAGCTCAAGGATATCATGTGGCTATGTGTGAAGTTTCAGACATCAGCTCTCATAAAATAGTTGACCGACGTTCTTTTGTAACCCTGGAGATAGGACAAGGAAAGAGTGCAAGAACTGTACAAGCCTTGATTGACTCAGGCACAGCCACTAGTGCTGTTAAACTTTCTTACTGTCAAGAGTTGAAATTAAATGTCAATCCTATTGAAGCATATCTCATAGGATTGGGAGGCGTGGAAACCCCTTGCATGTGGGAGGTGGAGCTTCCCCTCTGCATTCAAGACGTTTTAAGGAGAGTTAAAGTGCTAGTGTGTCAAAACGAGGATCTTACTGAGCCTCTTGTCTTGGGTCAAGACTGGATATATGATCAGGCAGTCAACTTAAATCCAAGAAGTGGACTTCTCCAGGTTTGGGTCAATAGAAAACGCATTACACTGGAATTAGAAAATAAAGCACTCAAGGAATTAGGCAAGGCACACACTCCTGGTCCTTCCACGAGTACACATGAAGATGACCATGCTGTTCTTGTCCAAAGCTGTGTGATGCAGAGGAATGATGATCTCAATCAAAGAGTCAGGGACGCAACGGAACTCCCTTCTTTTCCAAAGGCCAGAGGGATGCAGCAACCAAGGGCAAATCAAATACAGAAGGAGCAGAGCACTACCTATGCTGGAGGCCAAAAGAATATACGAAGCAGAATGTCTCAGCCATTGAAACAAGTGTGGGTATGGAAAGGCGAACACCCGGTTGCGACCAAGCCAACCACAGGGGCAAAGCTTCTTATTAATAATCAACAATACGACACTCATAGCAAGTCTCTTAGAAATTCTTCGGTGAAAGTGAAGTCTATCTAGGTACCCAAGAAGTCAACGAAGGCTAGCCCACAATCAAGAAAAATTTGGATGCCTAAGGCTTGCTTACAGGCTCAAATAGCTATCCAGACACCACACCCCTTACAACATGGTCCACTTTGTCTCACATCTGATACTCATTCTTATACCTCACGCACGAACACATATTCATCCGTGCTCACACATAAAATCACTGGTAAATGGGCCCCTAAAAAGCCTCATTTCCAAGCAATTACTCTCACCAAGCCCTCAAAAGTCTCCACCAAACCAAAACAGAAAACCATACATTGTGTCTGGTGTCCTAAGATGTGTAATAAACCCCCCGACCCTTCTTTGTAAATTCATATCCACCTACTAACTACATCACTCATACACCGCATCTTTCCATTCAGCTCTTAAGCCCATTTATTCACTGACTACACACACCATCATCGAGCACTCACTGACCCACTAACTCATCATTCACCGCATGTTAATGTTGTAACGGGGACAATAATTGTTCTATCTTGTCCATTACAATGTTAATGCATGCTTCTATATTCTCACAGAACCAGCAAGCAAGCAGTGACATGGCAGAAGCAGGAGGCTCCAGTTCTTAGGCCGGATCTAGCGCACAGATTGTGGATATTGAAACACTCCTTCCGAGAGACCTCAAGAACTTCAAAGCTGTGCATGTAATCCCTATTCAGGACCCTCCTTAGGGGCACACATCTCAAGTGGGGAAACACGCTCACTGGTTTAGTGACGTTGCAGGGCCATTGGGTGATGGAACCTATTTTTGGGAAGCCGAACTTGAGTTTAATGGCAAATGGGGATGCTACCATTTCTTCACACGTGAATTTGAGAGCTACCAGAATGCCGAAGTAATGCGTTCGGTATGGACCAAAGCAGGCTTGGATAGCTATTTCAGGGCACACCTACCGAAGCCAGATTTCCTACGTTGTTCTTATTTTATCAGTACCATCACTCCTAGCAGGGCCAACGGAGGCGATAGTACTTTTGTGTTACCCTCACTATTGCCGGGCCACGAACTTAAGAGATTCAAATTGACCCTCAATCTGGTAAGGGAAGCGTTGAACATGCAAGGTATGCATATTCCTACTGAAAAGGAAACAATGGTTCTAGGCAGGATGAAACATAAAGATCTCAATAAATTAAAGGACATGGTAGCAATGACCCCTACTATTGCTCTCCACCTACGAACCATCATGCAGCATTTTGCTTTTCCCACCCAAGAACGGTTCACTATGCCCCCAAAAAAGATATGGTTCAGCTTGTACTTGGCCGAGACAGAGAATCTCACCCTCAACATACCACATTGGGTCATAGATCAGATCCACCTAGCCCATCAACGGTGGAATAAGAAACAGAAGAATGTGCTCCACGGGTGTTGTGCATTGACCAGGATAATTTATAGGTGCTTAGCCTATGATGTACCTATTCAAAGGGCACTATTATGGTCCAGGGCTCAAGAATTCCAAAGACGGCTATCAGCAGCAGATCCTCCATCGAAGAAGATGAGAGGGGGAGTTCAATTACCCTGCACTCAACCAAGGGGAGCCACTACCACACCAGAGGTGACTCCTCCACAAACGAGGCGTATCCGACCATTTACCATTCGCCTACCCAGGCCAAGCGCCGAAGGACCTAACCTGGTGTTTCCCCCCATTCCATCAGACTTGGAATTTCCACAGGGCTTTACTCTCAATGACCTCACGGATGAAGAAGTTGCTAGGCTGATCTACGAATCTAATCTCGAAACGGAAGCAGAGAGGACCCAGGAACCACAACCCACCACAACAACGTCAGCCCCGACCCAACCGGGCATAGTAGAAGTAGAAGACGAGGAAGAAGAGACAGAAGAAGAAGAAGCAAAGGAGGGGAACGATCAAGAATATGACAAAATTTCAGAGCTAGCAAGTGCCCCGGCATATTCGACACAAATAAAGAGATTGTATCAAACCATGAAGCGAGTTCAGGAAGAGCACAAAATTTCACTCGAATCAGGCAAGGTGCTCATGAGCCAACTATTGGCAGAGGAAGGCGTGGATGATATATTCATCGAATCAATGAACCTGCACGCAGGTGCGGTCGGCTTGGATGAGGCCATTCATGCAGCGATGGCCTATATCAATCGATTTGAGAAACGAGTTCCCGCCCATCCCATGCGATCAGGCAAACAAATTCACATCGAAGTATCAACACTAGGAGATACAACGCAAACAGAAGAACATCAGGAAGCACCACCCTCCCCACCTCTCACTACACAACTCACTCCACCACATGACACTACCACCACCACTTCCACCATCACCACAATCGTCATGGGAATTCCTCTCTCTCCGGGAACCCAATTCGGGGGAGTTACAATGCCCACCTTCACCACTCTATTCATGAACGTCACATCCACCCCACCCACTGTCCCCATCTACACGGTCACACACACATTTGAGACAATGGAAACATCTACTGCCACAACACCACTCCCTCCCCCCACGCAACCTCAATCTCCCATACCCCCTCCCATCAGCAACTTCAGAGCCGACTTACGACGATCGAGGAAGAAAATGCAGAACTCAACCAACGTTACACCACGCTCGAGCAAGTGCACCAAACACTCCTAGAGACTCCCCAACCATCACAACTGTCGGGTGTCAAACAACTCGAGGCCTTGCTGGAAGTGTATCAAACCGATAATCTCAGAGTGCGGCGTAACTTGGCACTCCTCAGAAAACACATGGCTACCGCCCTTGAAGAGAACAAGAGACTGCAGAAACAAAATGAAGAAAACCTAGAAGTGGCAATGGAAGGGTCTCCACACGAAATCGACCCAGAGCAATTCAAAGCAATCCCATCAGAGACAATGAAGACCATTTTGGAAAGCTATGCGGATCTACTAGAGGCCCATGATGATTTAGAAAGGGAACGAGACACACTACGCAGCCTAGTTAGGGAACAGGAGGAACAACCAAAGAGCATACCGTCGACCACTACTTCAGCCGAGGTAAAGGCATTAACAGAGCAGGTGGCAGACAGACCAAGAGGGCAACAGACCTCAGAAGGAATGGATAACTTAGAAGTGGAAGCACCTGAATGGCTTCAGACATTAGAAAAGACAGCGAACACCCATGAAGAACGAGTGGCAATACAAATACAATCATTAGCCAAATTGGAAGACACTGTCATAAAGTCTGAATATTTCAGAAGTATGTCTCATCACAGATGGATAGGGACCAACGATCATCAGTATGTGCCGTATTGCATACTGTTGGCAGATTACAACGCAGAGATCCAACGACAATGTGGGAAGGCCCCCACCTTTGCCACCCAGTTTGGCCCCGACGATATACCGGAGAGTGCAAAAAGAGGATCCATTCATCAACCCACCTGGAGGATCCGTCTCTTGGAGACTTATCCTGAAATGGTTTGTACCTGGAATAACATGCCGCTCTTTATTAAATACAATCCTTGTTACGTTCCAGTCCTCCGAAGACGCACGTGGCCCGAATTTTCCATTGCTGTCAGGGACATCAAAGGCTGTGCCAAGTGGTTAAATTATGTTTATCTAGCACCTCCACGAGGACCTCTCAATGTGAATTATATGATTTCTACAATCCGTCACTGGAGCATTCGATTACGCAATACCCCCGATGTGATGGCCCAGATGTGCATGAAAATCTTTGAGTTAATGCTGATAACATTCAGGACATTTAAGAACATTAAAGACCCCCACTTCTCAGCAGTAGGCTTCGTTACAGGCAACCAAGATCTGGTATACGACATGAGCACCACCCCATCAATAGAGGTGATATATGCTTGGCACGCCAGAATCAAATACCTCCCAGCTTGCTTTAAATAGACATTCAAGGAGATGTTCATAATAGGATTCTGGGAATATCACTCAGAAATATTTGTACCCAGGCCCTCACATCTCCTCCACTTATTTGCTGTGGAAGAGAACCATCCATTCAGAGCAATTGCGGGTGCCACATCCAGATGTCCCAGGACCAGTGAATTGGGATGCGCTGCTAACAGACCTAGCACGGGGGCTACGATTAGAAGAACATCATCTTGCCTCAGATGTCATTCAATATTATTTCCAACGCACAACTAGACAAGGGTCTGTCAGGGGGGACAAATGTGAGAGTGGGGGGGGGGGTGTTGGCAGTCAAGGTACCTCAGGACTCACAAGACATGGAAGTCAAAGAAGGGAGTCAGAAAGGAGAGAAGGCACAAGTAAGCAGAGTAGCCAAAGGCGATCTGGCAAGTAGGCCATAATTTTTTCATGAAGCTGAAGCACAAGGAAACACAAGAAGAATGAGCAAGTGGGAAGCTCGAGGAAATGTATGTCAGATGATTAGAAGAAATCCCTACACAAATAGTGATTTTCATCACTAAAAATCATTGTAAATACCATTTCATATTTTTGTAGCTCCATTTTGTGCAAGCCAAGCAGTCCTTGAGCTTGAGGAGCATTAGAAGTAGCTACCTACCAGTTTTCATAATTTTTGGACTCCATTTGAGCCTTCAAATAGGACTTAGAACCTAATTTTTAACTAGGTCGGACACTACGTCTGGACAAGGCCAAAACCTAGTCAAAAACTATAAATAGAGCTAGAGAGCTCATTTTTGAGGCTAGCTTGTAATTGATTTGAACTTGTATGAGCTTTTTGAAAATAATCTAAAGAACTCCATTGCTTCTCACTCTTTGTCTTGCCTTGTGTGCGCGCGTGTGTGTATGTGTGTGCATGTTTGTGTGCTTCTCGCTCATGCACTTGTGCCTTCACTTGCTCGAGGTCATCATACCATCCTCACGTCTTCCCGGATTGAGATTAAAGGAGGTGCTACTCATCACTGAGCTACACCGATTTTGAACAGAAAATCGTGGGAAACACGATTTTGAGTAGAAAATAGTGGAAAACACGATTTTGATTTGAAAATTGTGGAACACACAATTTTTATCCATAAATTTGTGACAAATATGATTTTATCCACAGAATCGTGAAAAACATGATTTTAGCCACAAAATCGTGAAAAACACGATTTTGACCACAGAATCGTGAACACTAATTGAATGATTCTTAGGTCTGGGAACAAACTAAACACACATACTAAGCAAGACCTAGGAAGGAAGGAAATAGAGACAGTGGAAGGGGAAGTGCAAAAAAGAAATTTAGGGCAAGAAAACAACATGGAAAATTTAAATGAAACAAATGAGCCCATTGAAACCGAGGATTATAGACATATCCTCAAATACATGTATACAAATAGGTTTGGAACCTATGTATATCAGGATGGAATGCATAAGTTTCTCATTAGATTGAGAAACTTAGAAGTTCCCCTGGACATAACACCAGTAGCTCAATTCAAAGATGGTAGGTATGAGGATAGGCAAGGATGTGTATACATATTCTCACAAGACCCAGAAAATTCAAATGACTTAGGGCAATGTGCTGACAAAGGACCTTGGGAACATAACATAGGACAATCAGACTTACCAAGACCACATGAAAACTACACTAATGGTGAGCAACAACAAGGGAGGAGAACACATGCTTCCCCAAATCCTTTTGAAACGGAACCAGAAGGAGTTAATGAATTCTCACTAAGAAGAAGACATCATTGGCAATATCAGGGTAGAATGCTTAGACCTTATCACGTAGCCAAATGCATGAAAAATCAAGATGAAGGATATTCTGATCCTCATGCTCATGCTGCAAAGTTTAGGAAATTAATTAGAGCTGAAGAGGTAGAAGATTACAAAGTCCAACTTGAAGCATTTGGTCTAACCCTAACAGGACTTGCATTATCTTGGTTCATTCCTTTGAGAAAGGAGATGTACCTAGATATTGAATCCTTCCTAGAAGCCTTCATTGGGGAATTCTCAAAGACTGGAATAAAACATAGCACAACCACTCTGATACATAGCTTTAAACAACAAAAAGATGAAAATGTCAGAGAGGCAGCCAGGAGATTTAAGCAATACATTGACAGATGTCCTAGAGAAGAAGTACCTTCCATGGCAAGACAAGTATCCCTATTCATAGAAGGATTAAGAAGTGCCCAATTAAGAACCCTAGTGTACTACAGAAGATGCCCTGACCTAGGAGCTTGTGTAAAAGAAGCAATAGATTTGGAAGATAACAGAGGCCAAGACCTGTTAGCATTTGATCAACCTAGATCAAATGAAGATAAAATCCCACCAGTAGAAGAATTGGCTCAAGCCATTGCTAAAGCCCTAGAAGTAAGCACCAAAACCAATTTGATAAACTCTAGGATAAACACAAATAAAAAATGCTACAATTGTGGAGAAAGTCATTTGGTACAACAATGCCCATATCAAAAGCCACCACATTTGCAAGATAGGAAAACACTCAAATATTGTACACTAGAGAGAAAATGGACAAATCATACCACGGAGGAATGCTTCTATAATAAACAACCCTTAAAAGAGAGAGATTATGTGAGTCAAAGAGAATCAGGATATACTGAGCAACCAAGACCTGTACTTAGGCAACAACCTCCAGTACCAACAAATGTGGTGCCAATTAAATACACACCAATAGAGGAGGGAAATTCAAGAATAAGATCACCATATAAGGAAGATTATCAATGGAATGAAGGATATCAAGAAGATTGGGAAGAATATGAACTGAGAGAACCAGAGCTAAAAGCCCTAGACTTGGGAAATGGGAGAATTGAGATGGATACAGTCACATTCATGTATATAACCAACAATTATATGTCCAATCAAAAACTCAGTTCAAAGGGGGACCAAGATAACGTGTTATAGGTGTGGGGGAGAACATTTCATTAGAGACTATCCACAACCTCCTACATTAAGAGTAGAGGGAGCATATTGTAAGGATTGTGGCAGGGAACATTTGATAAAAGATTGTCCAAAAAATCCTCAAAAACAATAAAACACACCTAATAACATACCACTAAAAACAGTCAATATCATGGAGCAAGAAGAATTGAGTGACATTGACCAAGTGAATGTAAATGCTATAACAAGGTCACAAACTAAACAACAAGGAACAACTAAGGAACAAAATGAAGGTTCAGTCTCAAAGGTGAAGAAAAATAGAAAAGAAGGGAAATGGGAAAGGAAAAAAAGAATGGGTAAAAATTTGGAAGAAGAAAATAGGGAACAATAAAACAGTACTCCTCCTCAGAAGACACAAACCTAGTCTGAAATAGGAAATTCACAAAGTCTAGAAACTTTAATAAAAGCATACAAGGGAAGAATTCAAGATGGACCAAGCCCTACAGATCATACAATGGCTTATCCTATGCCAGACTTAGAACATGAAAGGATGCAGAAGTGTAAACAAATCATACAGGAAGTACAACTCAAAATGGGGGAAGTAGACAATTCTCAAAAAACAGATGAGGAATTTGAGACAACAAGAACAAGAGAAAATACTAACAAGGAAGAAAACCCACAAGTAACATTCTAGGTGAATATAGATAAACAATGCATAAGTCTATATCACACCACATTGGAAGATTTAATGAAACAGAATCCTCACTTACAAAACAAAATGAAAAGATGGGAAACAATACCAGAAAATCTTCATCCACAACTACAGGAATTGGAGGAATTATGGTATATTCCCATTGATAAGATAGGAGGATATTGTGAAGGAGAAGAGGGAAATTCAACCCTAAAAGTACAATTTGGTAAAAACCAGGCCAAAACTATTCTAGATAGTGGATCACGAGTGGCCATCATGACTAAACAAACTTGGGAAAAATGGGGAAAAAATGAATTATTACCCACCAAAATGAGATTGCAACTTGCAGATGGACACATAGAAAAACCCCTAGGAATATGGGAAAAAGTGATTGTGGACGTATGTGGAATAGAGATTGAACATACCTTTGCCATAGTTGAATTCCCACAATCCACTTCATATGAAAGTATCCTAGGAAGGCCATTTATGAGACAAATGCAAATTGTGCAAGATTGGGGTAATGATTGCTTATACCTTCAGAGCAAAGGAAGAATAACCAGAGTAAATCTAAGAAATGGACACTACTGTGATATATCTCCTCAAGAATGGTATAAAATACATCAAAATCAAGACTTAAGTGAAGAATCAAAAATGGAAGACCAAGATGAAACTGAATCATCAATATGGAAGTGCAATATGATAAGAAACCTCACCAATAGAAAAAGGAGACTGAGAAGAGAAGATTGTGTAGAAGGAAGAAAGTTACAGGATGAGAGCTATGTACCACAAGAATTCAAGGATAAATTTGAGCCCTATGGTTGGAACCAAATCTTGGCTACCATTGGATCTCGCCAGTGATGAGTATGTAGGAGTGGAATTTCAAAATGAAGAAGGGTATGATGTTTTTCACATTGGAATACAAATGATAAAGGTATCAAAAACAGAAGAGGACCAGGAAGAAGAAATGATATTTGAAAAAAGGGAAAACACAATATTTGGAAGAAGTAAAAGCTGAAGATGCAATAAAAGATAAAATCTCAGGCAAATATAAGAAACACAAACACAAGGAAATAGAAAAAAACTAGGAGGATGAGAAAAAGGAGAAGGAAACAAATAAAGATCAACAGTTTGATGTACCAACAAATTTCAAGACTTATGAAGTAGAAGACAGACTACTTCTAAAAATGAAACCAAAGAGAGAAAAGAAGAAAGGAGAGGGTTATGACAATGAAGAACAAACCAAGAAGGTTGTGATCAATTAGGAAGATGGAGAAGAAAGACATATTGTAGTAGCTGATGATATGACAAACCAAGAAGAGGAGGCACTAAGAAGTTTGGCCAGGAACTATAGAGATGTGTTTGCTTATAGCTACAAGGATTTGAAAGGAATTGATCCTAAAATCTGTGAGCATAAGATTCCTATTACACCTGAGGCAAAACCTAGCAAACAGAGACACTACACATTTAATGATAAAATACTCTGCTAAAATAAAGGAAGAAATTGACAAGCTATTGGCTGCCTATTTCATCTATGAGATTGAGTATACAGAATGGATATCTCCTATACTTGTGGTACCAAAAAAGAATGGGAAACTTAGAGTATGCATTAACTTGAAAAAAGTGAATGCAGCAACTATAAGAGATAGTTACCCATTGCCAATAACAGACCATCTTCTAGAGAGAGTTGCAGGAAAGGAGGTTTACAGTTTTTTAGATGGTTTTTCAGGATACAATCAGGTGCCTATAGCATTGGAAGACCAACATAAGACTGCCTTCTCCACAGAATGGGGAATTTATGCTTTTAGGGTTATGCCCTTTGGGTTAACCAATGCCCCAGCAACCTTTCAAAGATTGATGTGTCATATCTGCAAGGAATTCCTGAGGAATGTGATGGAAATTTATGTAGATGATCTGTGTACTTTTTCATTAAAAAGACAAGATCACTTGCATGATTTAGAGAATATATTCAGGAAATGCAGAACATACAGAGTATGTTTAAATCTAGAGAAGTGTGTATTCTTTGTAAGACAAGGAAGAATGTTAGGAGACAGTCTCTAAAAATGGAATTTCAACTGATGAGAAGAAAATAAAGGCCATAGTAGAACTTCCAAGACCAACAAATGTAAAAGAACTTCAAACTTTCATGGGACATTGTGGGTATTATAGAAAGTTTGTACACAAGTTTGCTGACATAGCCAAACCCTTATATGCTCTAATTACAAAGTTTGAGTGGACCAAGGAGTGTGACCAAGCTTTTGAAACTCTTAAAACTTGTTTGGTAAGAGCCCCAATTTTGAAAACACCTCAATGGGATAAAATCTTTCATGTCCATGTGGATGCTTCAAATTATGCTTTGGGATGTGTATTGGCACAACCAATAGAAGGAAGCAAGTTAGATTTTCCAGTGGCCTATGCTAGTAGGCAACTAAATTTGGCAGAGAAAAATTACATAACCACTGAGAGAGAAGGGTTGGGAATGATATTTGCTGTAAAAAAATACAAACATTACCTTTTGGCCAACAAGTTTAAGTTTTTTGTGGACCATCAAGCTTTACTATATTTGGTAAACAAACCTTGTCACACTGGTGGAATAATCAGATGGTTTCTCTTACTAATGGAGTTTGAGTTTGAGGTGGTGGTCAGATAAGGAAAAACACATTTGAGAGCAAATCATCTGTCTAGAATCCAATCTAAAGAACCCAGTTCACCTCTAGATGATGACCTGCCAGATACTTATTTGTTCAAAGTAGAAAGTGTTCCTGAGTGGGCTATGACTTTAGTTCCATTATTAACTATGGGACCTTGCAGGACTTTTGGAAACAACACACACTTAGTATTACAAAGCAGGAATTTTATGCTACTAGCTGGACACTTGTATCACCTCAACCATACAGGCATATTGGAATATTGTACTCCTGAAGAAGAGCAACAGGAATATCTGAAAAAGAGCTCATTGTTGGAACCCTTGCACTCATGCTTCCAGGGTAGTAACCCTAAGTAATCTCAATAGGATGGGGGTACATTGGCCTAATAAGATTCAAGATATAACAAAATACATTGCTAATTGCAGGAAGTGCCAACCATTGCAAAAAATTCAGAATTCATAACTCTATATTGGTTTCAGAAAAATCCAGATTGGAGTGAAAATATTATTGAAGAGTTGAGAAGAAAGAAGAAAGGAAAACAAGTAGTAGCTGGTGCAGATTCCAAAAATCTACAAGTAATCTCTGAAGAATATCAATTGATAGGAGAACAATTGTATAAGAGAGGGATGGATGGATACTTAAGACTTTGTGTTCCTGAGGATAAATATCTAGAAATATTGGAAATGGCACATTCTGGAGTAGCAGGAGGACACTTCTCAAGTGACAGAACTGCTAAACTCATTATATTCTGGCTTTTGGTGGCCAACCCTATTTCTTGATGCAAGAACTTATGTAAAAAGATGTGACATTTGTCAGAGGGTGAGCCAACCAAATAAAAGAGATAATATGCCGTTAGTTCCATTAAGTTCAGCCAGAGCCTTTAGTAAATGAGGACTAGATTTTATTGGACCTATACATCCTCCAGCAAAACAATCCTATGCTGAATACATCATAGTGGCTACAGATTACCTGACAAAGTGGGCTGAGGCTAAAGCTACAAGAAGGAATGATGCTCATACTACTGCCAGATTCCTTTATGAAAATATCATCACCAGATTTGGACTTCCAATTGAATTGGTAAGTGATAGGGGGACCCATTTTGTAAACTAAATCATAGAAAACATCACTGAATATTTCCTGATCAGTCATAGAAAGTCAGCCCCATATCACCCACAAGCCAATGGGTTAGCAAAAAGTACTAATAAAGTACTTTGTACTGTAGTGTCAAAATTATTCAACACAAATAGGAATGAATGGGATTTACAACTTAATCATGTCCTATGGGCTTATAGAGTGGCTTATAAAACTGCAATAGGAAACACACCATTCAATCTAGTATATGGACAAAATGCAGTTCTACCTATGGAATTCCTTATTCCAACATTAAAAGTAGGTAGTCACTACAATTGGACTGAACATGAACTATCAGAGAGAGTAATAGAATTGGAAAAATTGGGAGCTTCTAGACTCCAAGCCATTATGAGTATATATGTGGATAAGAAAAGGCAAAAAGCTTATCATGATGTTCACATAAAAGAAAAAGATCTACAGGAAGGAGATCTAGTTTTGGCTTACACAGTCAAAGAACATCAGAAAAAGTTCCAGAAAAAAGGACATGGACCATATATTATACATCAGATAAGCAATAGTGGAGCCATTCAACTAGCTAACATAGACGGAGAAATCATGCCAAACCTCATAAGTGGATGTAGAGTCAAGAGGTATGATTGCCCATTAACTGTTGATGGATGGAGAAGGCTGCAACAAGTCCAAAATAGGAAAAAAGAAGAGGAAGAAATTAGAAAAGAGGCTCAACAGGAAGCAAAGGAAAGGATAAGAAAAACCAAAGATCTTAGGGAAGTCTGTTTGTGTGAAACTCCTTTAAAACCAAAAGAACATTTGTCTGTGCTAACAATGGATTTTCAAAATGAAAAAATTAGGGTTTTGATAGACTCTGGAGCACAAGTGAATCTGATTAGTTCAGCTTTGGTAAGTAAATTTAACCTAAAAACAACTAAAAGCAGAATCTTTATCAAAACTTTGGAAGGCCAAATAGTACAAAGCATGTCTTCACTGTCTATTAAAGTTAAGTTCAATGAAGAATATATGAAAATAGATTGTGAAGAATGGCCAGATCATTTGATGTCTGAAAAATTGATTTTAGGTCAACCATGGCTTCAACAAGGTAAAGTGATTGTGGATTTTGAAAAAATGAAGCTTAAATTGAAAATAAATGACAAAAGGTTTTTAATATTTTTATTGAGTGATGAAGAACAGGAAATTCAATCAGATGTTCATGATTTAGACTTGGAAGGATTTACTTTTGCATTAGAAGATACACAGACATTACCAATACAAATGGTAAATGATCAAGCTTCATATAATCAAAATCCGCAAAAGATTGGAAGAGCAAAGAAGGGTGCAGAGACAGGAAGAAGGTGGCAATCATGGCATTGTCTAAAG
The DNA here is from genome assembly GCA_020310875.1 of Ceratopteris richardii. Classification (NCBI taxonomy): domain Eukaryota; kingdom Viridiplantae; phylum Streptophyta; class Polypodiopsida; order Polypodiales; family Pteridaceae; genus Ceratopteris; species Ceratopteris richardii. The sequence continues at coordinate 34,751,290 of CM035420.1, read as the reverse complement.
CATCAAAACATCAGAACAAGAAGCATATGGAATCAAAATCTACAGGAGGTCTGCTCATCAAAAGAGAAATCCAAGACAAAATGGATATGGAGACCAAAAAATTCTACAAAATGCTTATCAGAAGGAAATGGATGTTTGACTAAAACAAGGACAACTAGAGTTAAAAATTCTTGGGTCAAAAAATCAGAATTGTTTCAATGGAAAAAAGATAATCCATATTTGATCTGTATTTAGAATTTTTTCAGCAACAGATCAGAATGTAAGAAAAAAAAAAGAGAAAAAAAGAATCAGAACATATTGGAAATTATGATAAAAATATTTTACCTTATCCTTTTTCTAAAAAGAGAATTAGGAGGGGAAGAAAAAAAATATAGAAGAAATCATTATTTTTATTAAAAAAAGAAAAAAGGAAAGTAAAGAAAAAATAAAAGAAAAATAGAAGAAATCATTATTATTATTAAAAAAAAAGAGATAAGAAAAGAGAAAAATTGAGAAACATTGTCTATTATTTTTTCCTTTTACAAAGTTATATAGCACAAGGCAAGATCTAGGTAGAAGGGTAGTATATTTTTATTTATTTTGTATTAATTTTTCTATCATTGATGAATGTTTTATTATTTCATTTTTCTCCAAAAGAGCTGATAGGAAAAGGGAGCGCACTAGACATCTTGCTACACCTGTAATGATCACTTTAATTGAGTCTTTTTGAAGAAATAGAATTTATTTTGAATTTTATTTTCATTCTTATGTCATGACATCTCAAAACAAATATTACTTTTTGATTTCTTGTGACTCATGTGGGTGGAGTTTTACTTTGTGTGTTATATTTTCCTCACAATGGTGAATGCAAAGGAGTTATCAATTCATGACTTCAAAGCAGAATCAGTCACCCTATCAAGAGGACATTGGTTCCTAGACAGTGAAGCTGTGGGAGAGCAGGTGGACCTCGAATCTGATGAGGAACTAGAGATTCCAGAGGTAGAGAAGGTGGTGAAGGAGCTCAAAGAAACCCTAAGCATTATTGGAGAGCATATATTCACAATGGGAGTAGGTGGATACAAATATACCATGCTGTGTCAAGAATTTTACAGATTTCAAAGGGTTGCTGTCAATCAGAAAAGATGGAAGGCAGTTGGTATACACAAATTATTGGAAGAGCCCATCTTCTTCATTGATTTTGAAAGAGTGGCACAAGTAATGAGTAGTCTGTTGGAAATAGGAAAAGCGAATGATGCTTATTTCCGGTGCAAAGTCAAGAACAAGGATAATCAAGAGGTGGGTATCACCATAAAAGCAGAGCATATCAGAGCAGCCTTACAATTCTACCCAATGGGAACCAAGCTTGATCCTAGATTTGTGAAGAATAATAAAGAAACCTATACTGGGTACTCTAAGTTTACTAACTTCAAAGGAAGAGAGAATGAAGAATATGCCATAAGAATGTTCTTACAGTATTTCTGTTTCCCAAAGCTACCAAGGTATACCATGCCACATAAATTTGTTACACTGCTGATGTTTAACAACAAGGATAGAACTAAGCCCTTTGGAGTAATGGATCTGACACCATACATCCATGAACAGCTGAAAGAAGCAGCAAAACACTGGGAACAAGAAAAATTCATGAATGGAGCTCAGTTTCTAACCAGGATCATATATCATGTCTTGGGAATGGAAGATCAGTTGAAGCTGGCTCCAGAGGCACAATATTTCAGAAGCCTTATGATAGGAGTTAAGAGTCCTCCCAGAAAGATGTCTGTGAGAGAAACAGTAGGGAAAACCAGCATGAGGGGAGCACAGATGAAAAGAAAGGTAATATCTGAGGAAGTGGTTCCTGTGAAGAAAAGGAGGTTGGACCCAAGAAAGGTTGAATTAGAGCAAGATGAAGCTACAAAAGAAGAACATGAAGCTGCTCAAAAGCAGGTCCAATCCTCTAGTGACCCTCATCCACCCTTAACAAGCAAAGAGCAACTGTACACTTATCTAACTCAAGGTAATAGTAAAAGAGCAATATATGAGGCACAATATCAAAAGATGGTAGAAGATTATTCGTGCAAGGCCACAGATTGGGTTCAAGAGGAGGTAGAGCATTATGAAGCACTTCATGATCAAATGATGGCAGCTGAGACAGAGGAAATATTTGTTAAAAAAGAAGTAGAGTTGTTAGCTTACTTCAAAGAACTACAGGGACCTCCAGAAACCAAAACCACCATGGTAGTAAAAAAGAAGGTTCAGAAGAAACCAGTGCAAAAGAAGAAGTTGACCAAGAGGGGGAAGGGAAAATCAGTAGTTGAAACTGTAACCATAAAAGAGACACAAGAAGTGATAGTGGAAGAAACAGAGAAGCAATCCACTATGGTAGAGGAATCAAGACTGAAAGAACTAGAAATAGGAGGATCTTCACATTTTTCTTCAGACTCTGAGAGTGACATTGAAAGTTTCTTATTAAAAAGTCTAAATTTATCAATTCCGAATACTCCTAATGTGGTTACACAGGCCACTGAGAAACAGAAAACACCTGAAGATTTGAGAAAGAAGTCTCAAGAGAAGCAGGCTCAGGAAGAAGTAGTCAAGCAAATCAATCCTGAGGAAGAGAGAAGGATGATGAAAGGTAAATCAGTAATGACAGAAGAGGGAAATGAAGTAAGAGAGGAATTCAGTTGTGGGCTGGTGCATACAGGAATAAAATCAATATGGACAAAACCCTCACAAACTTATTTTAAATTAGATGAGAGCATAGCAAAAATAGTAAAAGAAGCACAGAAAAGCAGTCCAGCTATAAAACAGAAAGGTGTAGATCAAGTTTAGGAAGTAGAGGAAATAATAGTGAAAATAATAGTGAAAAAGAATGTTCAAGAAGTCATAGGAGGAGTGGTAGGAAAGGAGATTATCCAAAGTATAAAAGATGTACTTCATGATTTGAAGAGTGATGAAGAATTTACAACCAACAAAAATCAAGGACAAGAAGGAGAAATGGATCTCATGGACATTGATGAGCAGGAAGAAGGACAGAAAGAGCAGACAGATAAAGACCAGGTAAAATCTGTTGAAGAAAGTGAATCAACTTTAATTTAGGAAACCATAATCCAGGAAAAAGAGGTACAAGTAAAGGGAGGATATTTCTCTGAAGAGAAACAACAGGTGATGGAGAACAAGAAGGCAGAGGAAATAAAGCTGACTACAGATGTTTGAGAACAAAAGAATCAGGATGATCAAACATTGGAACATGAAGAAGATGTCGCAGATCAAGAAACATTGGAAGTTGAACAAAGCTATGAAGATAAAAAAACTAAGGTTATAGAGGACGAAGAAGAAGAAGAGAACAATGAATGCAAAGAAGATAAACAAGTAGAAGTTAAACAAATGGAAATGGAAGTTGGGTTGGAAAGAATACCCAAAAATATAAGATCTGCCTGCCAGATTATTATGAGCAACATTGAGCAGTTCAGACCATCAAGCAAGAATATGATTATACCTGGTATGGTGGCTGAATCTGAGTTTGAGAAAGGCAATATGATTATTAAAGAGAACAAAAGGGAAAAGGAACACATGTCAGAACAATTGAGGCTTGTGCAGGAGAAAAATGAGGAATTCACAAATAGAATAATTGCTTTGGAGGAATTAGAAGTACAAAAACAAAATAGAATCCAATACCTTGAAGAGAAGAGTACAAAATTAATAGAGCAGAATAATAAATTGGAGATGGAGTTAAAGAGGATTGAAGGTAGATACAGAACCCTGCAGACTTCTTATCAAATTTTGACTAAAGCAAATGAGGAAATAAACAGACGATTATTGGAAGAAGGCCAGTTAAAGGATGAAAGCAAGACTGCTCAGATATCAGAGGAAGAAAAGGAATAGTTGCACAAGGAGATCCAAAGATTACAAACAGAGTTGAAGGAGGCCAAGGAGCTGGAGAAACAGGCCAGCACACATGCTGCTACCTCAATGAGGGGCTATAATAAATTGCATATGGATATGGAAAAAGAAAGGAGTGATTGACAGTCAAAAATGAAAAAGGAAAGAAGTGAATGGATAAAGGAAAGAGAGAGTTGGGCAACTCAGAACAAAAGTCTAATGTTGATAATAGAAGAACTACAGAAAAAGCTGGAAAAGCCACAAACCCAGGAAGAAGCACAGATAGAGACTACATATACAGAAGACTATGAAAGGGGAAATGATGACAGAACACAACATGACAGTGAACCAGCAAAGAAAAGAGCAGAAGAAGAATATTCAGAAGAATTTGTTCAGAAATTGCTGACAAACAGAGAGTCTAGAATGGAATTTATCAGAAAGATGCATGATGAATATGAAGATCAAATTGTCACTTTTGCTCTAAATAAAGGGATTAATCCAGACCAGCATCATTGGGCTGCAGATGGACTGTGCATACCATTATGCATGATCATGGAGAGTATCAAGAACTATCAGTTGGCAAGAGTTGGATTACCTCTAAATAAATATCTAGAGTATGAAGAGGATATCAACGTGACCAAATAATTATTTGAAAGAGCTAATCCAAAATGGAGGAATAGATGGTTGGATGCAAATAAGGAGTGCAAGAAAATATGGAAGGAAGCACCCATTCAATTAAAAATAATTCCAGTTTACTGTCTAGTAGCAAGAAGAAGAGAATGGACAATTTTTTGGGAAAGAAGGAAAGAAGGACAAATCCCACCTAAATGGTTGAATTTCCCAAAAATAGGAGGTCCACATTAGGGAAAAAAATGAACCTTGCATGGGCCTTTTGGATTAAGGAGTGATTAGTGATGGACCAATGAGAGGAGGGTGGTGGACACAGTCTATAGCCTATAAATCACTAGGCTGAAGGGGGATGAGGGGACAGGATTCCCCTATGTTCAGGTTTTGCCTCTAGAGAGAGAAAGGAATCTCGTAACTTACCTGGGCCCAAAAATTCAAAATTTTCAAAAAGTTATAAAACTCGTCATAACACCATTTAATGGTCCCCCAACCACTTTTTAGGATCAAAAGTGCTATTTTTGGGTTCTAAATCAAAATCCGTGCATGAACTGAAGTGAAAAAAGTGACTTTTTCAAAAATAACTCAAAATGCAACTTTCTCCCTCCACAACCTCACATTTTCATACCCAGGTCCCAAAAAGTCATCTCTTTCCACTAGTTTCTTTCCCTAGCACACCATTGCAGCTCCTGCATCTCCATTTCTTTCTCTATGCAACATCTTCTTTGAATTCCTACTCTCACTTCCATAGCCTGATCTCCAATGGAGAAACCTAAATCTCATAGACGTCCAAAAGATGAGGTTATCGCGATAAAATGTCACAATATCAAGGCTCCAAAAGGATTTTGGTTAGGACAGGAGTTCTGCAAAGGTGCATGGGTGTATATGCAACCCTCTTGTGTTGGTCCTCACCGTGTGAGAGATCGTGGAAACTTGAATCTTCATTGGAAAGGGAAGTTACTAGGCTTCAAAAAGCTCAAAAATGGTGAAACTGTTGCCATTGTACAACATGTGTTCACAATGTCAACCATGAAATTGGAAAACTCAAACAAAATGAGATATCCTATCAACTGTAAGTATTACTCATTGACTTTTGTCCAAATTTCATAATATACCTAGTTAAGTTGTGTAGTTTTTTGTTGCAGACATATTTCCTTCTACCTTGGTGGAAGAACAACCACTTCATAGTCTTACAGGTACTTTCCAAGCATTGCATGCAGATGTTGGGTCGATAGTCTTTCCACAAGCCCGTCCTGCTCAGCTATTACGTGAGAGAGTTTTCTTTTACACACATACATATGTTGTACCCTCTTCATCAAATGATTTTGGCAAGTTAGAGATGATTAAGGTAGATTCTCTCTTAAAGCTCGAGTGGCCGCAACCTGATGTATGGACATTAACATCTTTGAAGCATAAGATGGTGATGGACATACACAACTCTTTGAAATTTACAAGAGTTTCAAGATCTATAGGATTACATTGGTGTGTTCCTGTTCATTGTTTTGTACATTTATTTTAGATATTCACAATTCTAGAGACTTCAACAATGTTCATGTTAAAAGATATCACGTATGAGGAGGTAGAGAGTTTGCTAGGTGTAAATTGGGGACTTGTAGAAGGATGCACCAAAGGGGATAGATACATTTGTAAAATTGGTGCAATAGGCATAGGATTTCGATACTTGAAACATCGCACTTCATTGTACATTAGATTCTATTATCATCGTTGGATGTGTAAACTTGGTGAATGGATACCATTACAAAGTTCTGAGGGTGTTTTAATTTCATTTGAAATTAAGATAAATCTACCCAACAACGAAATGGAAGTTATATCAGTAAATCATCATCGGACTCTTGCCAACATGAGAGAACATCTAGGAATCATGGGATTTGAGAATCTAGATTAATCAAAGTTCAGAATACAAGGGCATAAGGTAAGTAGCATATGGTTTTTCTTCTTTTGTTTATACAAATTCTTACACTCATATATGTTCATTTAAAGTTTTCTATTTGTCTGCAGATTGGTAAGAGGTTGGAGGATAAAATTAAAGTCCTCCTTGAATGGAGTGTGGATGGAACTCAACTTTCATTGTCATAGCTCAAGAACTATTTGAGTGCTACAGTGTACACACAACCTATGTTCCATTTATAATCCTACATTTGCAACAATGTATTTAACATGCAAGACATGTAGCATGTAAAATTTTTTGATCTCAATATGATGTACAATTTGCCAAATCTTTGGTTTTTCCAATGGCAATTTATTATAATTTTAAAGTTTTGAGAATTTATTTTTTCTATTGTGTTGTCGTGTATCTTATTCTGGTTAATGATTCTGTTCAATCTTTTTATGAGCAAAAGGTTTTTTTCTGAGAGTTCTGTGCATGATTGTTTTATTTGAAGGTATTAGTTTTGGTTTTAAAATGGGTCCCACTCACTTTAAAATTTTGAAACTACTATAAAAGCAACACTTATTCTCTCATTTCTCACTTTTGCAACCAAGAAGAGCTACAATCACTAGCAGAGTACGCACACAAGCTAGCATCACGCGCAATGGCTACCGCATCCTCCAGTACCCTACAACCCAAACGTCCATGTGAACTCTTCAATGAGTTCTTGGAATCAACTGAGTTCAAAGGTCAAAACCACTTGTATGACCTACTGTCTAGAGTCCCTGATCTAGACAAAACAATTCAACTGAACTCTGATGTGCTCAAGGAAATCATAGAGTTCCTTGAGTACTACATCTTGCGTTTTTCTATAGAAATACCTCCTTATGAGGGTAAATGGGTTCCATGTGACCTTCTACTCTACATACACAGAGGCGATGAAGCCTTCATGAAGCGCCTTAAGCGCTTCATGGGAATTGCGGAAACTGTTGGGCACTTACTAGATGACTCTGTGCCATTAGTAAAAAACTTAACAAAAATAAGAGGATGGGTACAAAGTACCTATCCTACATTGCAACAACATATTTTATTATTAATGAGGAGCCGGAACCTACACCTGTTGAGCTCCCCAACCTTGCCACTGGGGGTTTTGTTAAGGAGAAGAATGAGCCTCAACCAGAGGCCATACATTTTGCCAAAGAAAGCATTACAATCCACCAAGAATTTCCTGGTGGTGTTGAGGATAAACTACGTGCGCAATCAAGCATGGAGGAGGCCCCCCCTTCAAATCTCAACCCCTCTGAGCCCACATTACCAGAGGTGGAACTTGAATATCTCTCCAGCATCGTTGTGGATGGAGAGGAATTTATTTTACTCCATGACATTGAGAAGGCATTCGGTCTACGTCTAGATGAATGCTTGAGTATTTTCTCCACAATGTCAGATGTTCCACTTGACAACACATCTGACATACTTGAAAAGAAGTCCATCCCACTTGGGGATTCTGTGGTAGACACCATAGCAATGGTGTGTGCTGATACTTTAAATGATGACAACAATTCTACTACGGAGGAGGAGTTCAGTGCAGCACGGGAGAGGATACTGAAGCAAAAAATTCCTACATCCCGTGTAGCAGAGCAGAGTGGCATGGCCCACTCTAGCATTGATCTTGATGCCCCTGGAAGAGGGGAGGAAGAAGACAAGCTTCATGATGTAAGTGGTAATTGAATTAAATAACTCGCTAATTTTAAGTTAACATTGTAAGAGCTTGAATTCTCATTTTTTCTTCACAGGAAGCAATTGAGCTTGACAAGTTCGCAGCAATGTCTGCTGGGGATCGAGCTTCTCGTGGGAGTGGTGCATCCTTGGCAAACTACATCGGAAAGTTGCCAAAGGATGATTTTGTTATCATACACAAAGACTAAAGTCCCGATGGGCACTTCATCACTTGGTGCTTGAAGGCCCTTAGCAAGATTTTGTGTTTATGTACAATTACCCAAGGCACTAATTGTGTCATTTTGGTTAGGAAATCCTTAGTTGTAACTACATTAGGACTTAATTTTAGAGGAAAAGTATTAGGGCAAATAGGTATCGCCATGGGTCTTGGAATGCAAGACCCCCATGTAATATCAAGATCTGTATTGACTTACCAGCTACCTCAATCTCTACAAAGGAGAAAGAAAGTTGTAGAGAAATTGAAGGCAGCTGAAAAATGATGTAATGTCTTGATAATACAAACTTTTTTTTTCATCATTTGTCTACTTCTGTATATGAATGTGCTAAAAAATTGAACTAATCTTCTCTCCACAAATTGTATCTAATTGAGGTACTTTGTATTTTCCTTTGGTCCTTTGTATGATTATATGCATAAAAAAGGCCAAAAAAGCCCTAGCCACAGAAACGCGGGAAACAGCCCTGCAAAATTTTTGCAGGGCTGTTTCCCGCGTTTCTGTGGCTGGGGCTTTTTTGGCCTTATCTAGTGTTTTTAGGTGCTAGAATACATAGGAAAGTATGTAATATCAGATTTTCACTTGGTTTTGGTAGAATCAGGACCAAAAGTTTCCAGTAGGGTATAAACTCAGCCTTTACTAGCTAAAGATCTCATTGCCTGTAGGGTATAACTCTTAATAACTAGACCATTGCATCTCTACCATATGTCTTATGCTTACAAAAGACCAAATATTGCAAAAAAAACCCCAGCCACAGAAACGCGGGATTCAGCCCTGCAAAAGTTTTGCAGGGCTGAATCCCGTGTTTCTGTGGCCGGGGGTTTTTTGGTATGAAAAGGACATCTTGCACACCAATAGGTAGAAAAGGAACATATCTAGTCACAAAACAATAGGCAAGTGCATGCATGTTTAACTGAATCCATATATAACTGACTGAAAGAGAGAGAGAGAGAGAGTGAGAGAAAAAAGAGACAAAGAATATAAGTCAAAACAAAATTTTCCATTATCCATTGTATTACATCGCAAAGTAGCCTATCATAGGGTATAATATACACATCATGGGTTATTTCCTCTAATTCTTCTTGCTAGCTGAATGTCCTTCGGTTGTATGGTTACTCTCTTGGCATGGATAGCAAAGAGGTTAGAGTACTCAAGCATGGAGATGAGGTAGGCCTCAGCTGCCTCTTGAAGTGCTTCAAGTGCTATCCCTTGTATTCTTAGACCTGCTTGGTAGCTTTGTAGTTCCTCTTTCACTACCCTTGCAAAAGCTCGTCGTGGTATGAGTAGTTCAACGGACTTTTGGTAGTGTCGTATCTCTGCAAAAGCCCTGCAGTGCTTCCTTCGTCTTTGTGGAGCTCTTGTGTTGAGAGGTATGTTTGGCTGGCGTTGAGGTCGACGTCGTGGTTGATAGTTTTTTTTCTCCGATGTACACGATGTGAGGGCCCAGCTTCATCTTGCACATTTTGTTGTTGATGTGGTTGTTGACTTTGCTCTCTTTCCTCCTCTGTTGGTATTTGCCCTTGTCCTTGTGGAAGTGTCTTACCTCCATGTGTCACCCTATGGCTCGTTGGAATTTGCATATCATTCCATGATGGTTGATTGCTGCTTTCCTCGTTCGGGGATGACTCTTCTTCTCTCTCTTGTACACTCCTTCTGATCAACTTCCGTTTGGGTCTTGATTTGATGGGTGTCCTTGTTGGTGGCTCATCATCTGAAATGGCCTCTAATCGTCTTGGAGTGTAATACTCTTGTCTATTGGACACTTCATTTTCTCGCACTGAATTGCTCCCAGGTGGTGTGTCATCGTGTGACACAGGCACAGATGTGCTCTGGGAACCACTTCGAGGCCTTTGGGGGGGTTGCAACCATGGTGGGCGTTGTGTCCCTAGATGAGGGCTAGGAAAGAATACGCGATCTTTCCTTGCAGTTTGCTTGGTGCGTGCCATTCTCTTGAGTTGCAAAAGTGTGAAATGAAGTGAGTTCTCTCTATTTATAGAGTTTTTTAAAAAACTGTTTGTTCACACTAGAATGGACAAAACCTATTTAAAACCATACAGAATATTATATATTAAATAATAACACATTGAAACCCAGATTACAATAATCATAGGTATTACCACATAATGGGAAATAACGAATTCACTTTACTTCCAAGCTGAGCCTTCTCGTTGTCTCCTTGCACGCCACTGAGCATGATGAAGAGGACCTAACGATGACTTCCATTTCTCACTAGCAATGTTGTGTTGCATCGTTCTTGCAAGTTTTGCCAATTTTGAATCCCTAAGTCGTTCCACAAAAAACTTTCTCGAGAATGTAGTGCGGTAAAACCAATTAAACATCTCCTCCATGTAGTTTGATTGCATTGGGCCACCACCATGTCAAGTAGACACCCCTCGCTTTGTACTGTGACTTTTCCATTCCTTGGGTACTGAAAATCTCTAATGACCCATATCGATGCATGAAAAAAGCTCCATGTGCAAACAAAATATGCTAAAAATTGTTAAGTACATTGGAAAAAGGTAAGTGCAATGTAGAAGAAGATTACACTTACAATGTAGTGTGTTATATTGCTCCCTCCCCAGCATTGAATGAAACACTTGGTGAACTCCACTAATGTTTCTTGAAACATTTGATGTTGAATAGCACTAGACCTAGTCAGACCCATTAAGCCTACCAACTTATCAAAGCTCGACCAAACTTTCTTTCTCTTATTACAAAGATCAACTTGAGAGTCATTGTCTATTGTGATCATGCATAGGTCTTTCCACAGCTCATAACGTTCATTATTTTGAGTGCTAGTACCTCTTCTAAAAAAATGTCTTGCTTTATTCCCTGTCATTGACACTTGTTGCAAGCTATCTTGAGATTCTCCAACTTTCTTAACAACTAGGGTTACATTTCCACCATGACAACCAATTGAATTAAGAAGTTCCTCCAATTTCTTTATAGCTTGAATAGATTTATCAACTGGCTTCATGGCAAATGCGTATTCTATATGGGGCTTCAATAGTCTATCAAAAATTCTCATGAAGGCATGCAAGGTGCAAAAGTGGACATTGACTAAAGGGAATGGAATAATGGGATTCCAATCCTTATCTGACATGTCACGATTAGGTGTACCTAACATGGGACACCTCATTAAAGGTGTATCCCATTCAGCAGATGAAGTTGCATCTGTGTCATCAACTAAATCATCTATGTTGTTTTGTTTTCTCTTTGTTCGTTTATAACCTCGTGTGCAATATGGACAAGGATAGAGAGTAGATGCACCTTGTTTGCACCCTAACATGCATTTGATAGTCTTTAAGTCTCCACCTAAGTGCCACTCTACTTCAAAATCACCAAGGCTTTCTACATTGATTTTGGCACCATGAATTTGAGAATTTATCACCTCTGTGATCCATGGGATCCTATTGAAAATCCATGTAAGAACATCATTGGATTCTTTAGGTACTTCAATAGCACCTAACCACCATATATCTTTCTCGGATTGGACACTATATGTAAAGTGATGGGTAGATTCTTCTCTATCATCAATAATAGCATGGGCCATAGCTTCGTTCATGAGTGTCACACTAAGTCTCTCCATACGGAGTCCCTTTATGATTTGACATTCGTCTAGCTTCAATACAAACTTGAGTTTGGAACCACAATCTACATCTAATAACAAACAATATATTATTAAAAATACTATGAATGTCATTATGAAAACAATGGATATACCTTGAAGTGTGGATTTGTAAAATTTAACCATTTCCTTTTGAAGCCTCTCCAAATTGACAAATATGTTGTTGTACTTTGTGTAGATGAATCCCTTTCTAGATGTGTTTTTCAACTCTTTCTTTGATGTAGATGAATGATAAACAGATGCAGGCATAACATCTTCTATATGCAGGTAATTGCCAAGAGTATTGGCCACATCCTCATTGGTCATCTTCTTCTTCAGAGATACCTTGTAAGGGCATGGAAAAATGCTATGGAAAATACCTTTGTTTTGTAGAGCCTGCTTCAAAAGATTGTACAATGCAATGTATGCTCTAGTACTAACACCTGCTTCATCACATACCATCTGTACCTCACTAGGACTAATCATATCCTCTAAGCTGCCTGCAAAATCTTTAATCACTTGGGTTTTGATGTGATTTCCTATTGGTGAATCCAAAATCATAAGCACATGTTTGTTGCTAAGACAAGAATTCAGAAACTTCAATTGATCCTCCATTGTTGAGGAAGCACTCCATCTTCAACAAATGACTTGCACAATAAGAATCTCAATCTAAAAGTCTTTTAACATAACCAAACAAAGGAAATACATACCTAAGTGCGTAAACACGTCGCTTCCGTGCTCCACCACCAGTTGAAAGAGCTTGAAAGGATGATAATGGTCGTTTCCTAAATCTCATCCCAAGTGGAGTCTCTTTTAGTTGTGTAAGATTGGCTTTTAACTTTGTAATTGTGCTCTCCTTTTCTTCCACATCTTGTTGGAGTCTATTATTGTGCTCATCCAAAGATTTGATAGCACTTTCTAAAGTGTGTATAGCACTCTCTAAACTCTGTATCTTGAAATGGTTGTGATGACAATGTTGCATCCAATAATTTGCTATAGATGTAGAATGGTTAGACAATCGATTGCAATAGCCTAGCAGTCCATCTTCACTGCAACCAAGGAATTGTAGAAATGTGGAGATAGTATGGAATCTAGGATGAACATTAGCCATTGGATCCAAGGGATACAAAGCACCATGGACCCAAAGATCAATATTCTTCTCTCCAGTTGCACATCGTGCGTTTTGAGAATCTATGTCATTGCTATCTCTAGTTGTTGGTGCAAATTCTGTAGGAACACGAACATGTACACTCTTTGAGTGAGGAGCACGCGCTGGTGCTGGTGTCATGTTCGTAATACATGTGAGCACCATGATGTTCCAAAACTCCAGCACTGAATGGGAAGAAGCACAGAGATGGCTGGAATGGCTAGTACAGTAGCTGTGTGCAAGAAAAAAAGTGTGTTTTGGTATGTGGATAGGTCAAAATGACTTTTTTCAGTATGTTAGAGGGAAAATGAGTTTTTTTTCAAAAATTCATGTTTTGGGGCAACCAAAGTTACGAGTTTGATGATGTGGCACTTAACTTTTGGAGGGATTTTGAAAAGTATGTTTTTAAAGTATTTTTTATAAAAATAAGACTAAAAAAATTAAGTTCTGACATATACATAAAAGTATGGGCCATTTTGAATAAAGAATAGCTGAAAAAGAGACTTTTTTAGAAAACTCATTTTTTTATTCATAAAGATGGACGGATTTGATGAGGTGGAAAGTGGTTTTTCTCTCTCTCTATGTGTAGAAGAGAGAGAAGGTCCTAGCTCAGCCTAAAAAAAAGCCTACTTCAGCCTACCAAAAAGTGCTCTATTAAATGCACTTTGTCCCCTTAACAAAGTACAAGATTAAGCTTAATCCCTAAAAATTAGGAATCCTTACAAGGCCCATGCAGGGTTCACTTTTTTTCCTAATGAAAGGCAGGAACATAGCCTACCAAAAAATTTATGGTGGATACAGCTAAATCACTTATAACTACATACAAGGATGTAAATGACCTAGCATTTATTTTATTGATCAGAGTAATGAGACTCATTCTAGCATGTATAGAAACATACACACATACAGATGTCAGAGTCTTGAACTACATTGGTTTCAATTCTCCTACTGATGCATTATTGTTGGATCTTAGTGAGACTTGTTGGGTAGTCACTATCTACAAATATTTGAAGATGCATTTGACTAAGGGTTTTTTGAAAGAGAATCTGAGATGTTTGGAAATTTATCAGTTGTTACAAAGTCTCGCCTCACAGCATATGAAGCTGCCTACACAGAGTATTCGAAAAAGGATGTCATTTATAAACCAGAAGCTGCAGTACAGTGGAGGAAAGCATTGTTTGAGATGGTGAATAACTTGAATGTTACTGAAAGGAGGAGCCATGATCTAGTGTCACAGGTCTATCAAAGAAAGAAGAAGTGAAGGGAGCACTAAAGATACAAAGCAGGAATGTCTTTTGTCAGGAGCCAAAAGCTCTAGGAGGGGAAGAATGTTGGAAGGAGTGATTTGTTTGAAGCATTTTTTGATGGAAAATAATTGTAAAATGCCAAAAACTTGTAAAATTATTTATGCAACTGATGTAAAAATAAGGAAGAGTCTTCCTTATGAAGAATAGAATCTTATGTAATTTTTCTAGAATTTTTGGAAACTCCTAGATAGCATATTTTTAGAATAATAGAGGAAAGGACCAAAATTCAAGTGTGAAAAAGGGACACTTGAAAATGTATATAAGACAATTTCCTCTATTTTGAGAGGGTTGGTTATTTGTTTACATGCTATCCAAGTGAAGAAGGAGATTTTCCTGCTGAAAATCGTGTTTTCTCCTCTTTGTGTGTTTTCTTTGATTTGTGAGTCCATTTCTTGTGTATCCATGGAGATTTGTGAGCTTCTATTGTGTATTTTTGTTGAAAGTGTATGAAGAGAGCTGAATATTGATGTGTTGAGTGAGAAATTGATGCAGAATGGTGCTGGAGATGAAAATCGTCTGTTTTCATAGAATCGCGATTGTCTCATCTGTATGGTACAGGTAACATTTTTGAGTTTTGACTTCATAAATGTGTTCTGCTGAGAAAATAGCATGTATTAGACACCAAGATTTTGGAAAATGGTGGAGATTATATCTCGTATGGTGGCTGAATCTGAGTTTGAGAAAGGCAGTATGATTATTAAAGAGCACAAAAGGGAAAAGGAACAAATGTCAGAACAATTGAGGCTTGTGCAGGAGAAAAATGAGGAATTCACAAATAGAATAATTGCTTTGAAGGAATTAGAAGTACAAAAACAAAATAGAATCCAATACTTTGAAGAGAAGAGTACAAAATTAACAAAGCAGAATAATAAACTGGAGATGGAGTTAAAGAGGATTGAAGGTAGATACAGAACCCTGCAGACTTCTTATCAAATTTTGACTAAAGCAAATGAGGAAATAAATAGACTATTATTGGAAGAATGCTAGTTAAAGGATGAAAGCAAGACTGCTCAGATATCAGAGGAAGAAAAGGAAGAGTTGCACAAGGAGATCCAAAAATTACAAACAGAGTTGAAGGAGGCCAAGGAGCTGGAGAAATAGGCCAGCACACATGCTGGCACCTCAATGAGGGGCTATAATAAATTGCATATGGATATGGAAAAAGAAAGGAGTGATTGGCAGTCAAAAATGAAAAAGGAAAGAAGTGAATGGATAAAGGAAAGAGAGATTTGGGCAACTCAGAACAGAAGTCTAATGGTGACAATAGAAGAACTACAGAAGAAGCTGGAAAAGCCCCAAGCCCAGGAAGAAGCACAAATAGAGACTACATATACAGAAGACTATGAAGGGGGAAATGATGACAGAACACAACATGACAGTGAACCAGCAAATAAAAGAGCAGAAGAAGAATATTCAGAAGAATTTGTTCAGAAATTGCTGACAAACAGAGAGTCTAGAATGGATTTTATCAGAAAGATGCATGATGAATATGAAGATCAAATTGTCACTTTTGCTCTAAATAAAGGGATTAATCCAGACCAGCATCATTGGGCTGCAGATGGACTAGGCATACCATTATGCATGATCATGGAGAGTATCAAGAACTATCAGTTGGCAAGAGTTGGATTACCTCCAAATAAATATCTAGAGTATGAAGAGGATATCAACATGACCAAAGAATTATTTGAAAGAGCTAATCCAAAATGGAGGAATAGATGGTTGGATGCAAATAAGGAGTGCAGGAAAATATGGAAGGAAGCACCCATTCAATTAAAAATAAATCCAGCTTACTGTCGAGTAGCAAGAAGAAGAGAATGGACAATTTTTTGGGAAAGAAGGAAAGAAGGACAAATCCCACCTAAATGGTTATATTTCCTGTTGATATATATATTTAGGACCGCCGGGGCACTTTTTTCACTCTTTAGGAGGTTTTTTTCCCTCGGCTTCTCCTTGTGTTGTTCGCGTGCTTCCGTAGACGTCTAACTCCAACAATTGGTATCAGAGTAGGTCATCGCTTCATCTAGGGCGCCGTCGACACTCCTTCGTTTGCAGTCTCAGATTCGCATGAAATTTGGTGAGCATACTCAGGGTGGTTCAGAGATCAAAACAGCTTCGCTATGTGGTGCCAAAATCACGATCTGAGCTTGTTTTGGCCTTGGAACGCACTATCGCAACGGTTGTGCAGGCTATTTCGTCTCTCTGTGCCAAAGGTATATACCAGTTTCTGTTCACCAGTTTAAGCGTCTCAAAGTCTGCTACAGGTCTAGCAGAACTCGTCTCGGCAGTTCCGTTCAACCTTTTGAGATACAATCAATTTTCTGCATCAAGGTATTTTAGTCACCAGCCATGGCTGAAAGCAGTGATGTATTCCGTATGTTGGCTGTTGAGGATAAGTTGGATGGTACCAACTACCCATTATGGGCTTATATGATGCGCCATGTATTGGTTGCAAAAGGACTGTGGAACATTGTGCAGGGTGTTGAAAGATGTCCTGTTACACCTGTAACTACAAGTACTGCAAATACAGGTGCTGGAGGTGCTGGAGCTGATGAAGATGGTGTCGAAGATGATATTGTACAGATTCCTATTCGTGCTACTGTTTCTGTTGCACCTACTGCAGAGTAGATTCGCTGGGATGGCAGAGATGCCCGGGCACATGCATTGATAGCTTTGTCTGTCAAACGTGCCATTATTCCTCACATTCGCTCTTGTAGAACAGCAAAGGATGCTTGGGATACACTTACCACATTGTACCAAGCTAGGAATGAGGCTCGTGTTGCTTACCTCCAAAAACAGTTGGAGAGTGAGCACATGAATGAAGGTGATTCTATGGACACTTTCCTAACAAAGATCAAACATTTGAAGGAACAGTTGATTTCTGCTGATGAGGTTATACCAGATAGCTCACTTGTGCAGACCGTTCTGAATGGTCTTCCTGACTCATATCAGAGTTTTGCTTCTACTCTTCGGTTGATGATGAAAGGCAATCCAAATGCCTTATCATTTAAGGAGTTAGTCTCTGTTCTGTTGCAGGAAGATGAGTCCAGGCAGAACAGGTCCATTATGCGGGTTGCAAAGAAGAAGGAGGCTGGAATGGTTGTGAAATTTATTGATGACAAGTGTACAGTTCATGATCTGTCAAATGGCAATGTGATTATTGCTTCTGGCATTTTATGTCGTGGGTTGTATAAGCTCATAGACTATGAAAGATCTATAAATGATTTGGCATGTGTAGTAAATGATTCTCAGGCTAAATCAGATGCAAAGCTTTGGCATGAACGCTTTGGTCATCTGAATTTTGCTAGTTTGCTACGCCTGCAGAAATCTGAAATGGTGTGCTCTTTGCCCAAACTTGAGGCACCTGGAAAACATGTTTGTGAAGGCTGTATTTTGGGCAAAATGCAGCGTTCCTCCTTTCCAAAAGATGGTTCAGTTCGGGCTACGTAGAAATTGCAGTTTGTACATAGTGATGTCTGTGGTCCTATGCAGACATCCTCTTTTGGAAATTACCTTTACTTCGTGACTTTCATTGATGAATTTTCCAGGCATGCATGGGTATATCCACTCAAAGCAAAGTCCGAAGTGTTCATGTGCTTCAAACAATTTTTGGTTTTGGCTGAAAATCTGTCAGCATGTAAAATGGGCATCCTCCGTTCTGATCGAGGGGGGGGAATATATGTCTTCAGATTTTAATGCATTTCTGGCTGAATGTGGGATAAAACACCAGTGTACAGTGCCGTATACACCTCAACAGAATGGAGTTGCTGAACGGAAGAATAGGTCACTCATGGAGATGGCGAGGTGCATGGTCAAGAGTCAGGCTTTACCACATAGTTTCTAGCTTGAGGCTGTCATGTGTGCAGCATATGTACTGAACAGGTGTCCCACTAAAGCGCTGCAATCTATCACTCCATATGAGGCTTGGCATGAACGCAAGCCATCTGTTGCTCATCTGCGTGTTTTTGGTTGTTTGGCATATGCACTAGTGCCTGAACAACATCACAGAAAATTGGATGATAAGGCACTAAAATGTATTTTTGTTGGGTACAATTCTGAAGTAAAGGCTATCGTCTGTATCATCCACAGACTAAACACATTCTGGTTAGCCGTGATGTTGTATTTGTGGAAGATGCTGTTCAGCCATTGCTTTCATGTACTAAGGAGACATCTGTTAGCTCCAAAGACATGTATGATACTTTGATGCCCCTTTTTACAGGTGGGCACTCTAGTGCTAGTCCTAATGAGGAAACTTCTCAGCCTTTGCAGGTTTCATATGATGATGTAGATCATTCCATTTCTGATGCATATTTACATGATGCACTTGTTGATGAGAGAGCTGATATTGATCAGGCAAAAACTATGCCAAAATGGCTGGTGCAGACTTTGCGTGACAGCAAATTAGATGCACCTTTGTCATATCGTACTTGTTCAGGCTCTCATAGTGCCTCCTTTGCATCATATTGCTATGCTATGGCTGCGTCTAGTCTCTGTGATGAGAATGAACCTGTTTCTTTTGATGAAGCACAAAATTTAGAAAATGTTGGGAGAGATGGATGGATGCACTCAGAAAATGAGTAGGTGCTGCAATATCCTTCTTTACACTAGCCCTCTTGACTCTAGGAATGATTAGTACTCTTGCTTAGCTTCCAAATGATACCAAAAAATCATATATGTACTTTACAAATGATGTGTGGAGTGATTAGCTCAAAACAGACTACTTGATTCTTCACAAATCCAAGAAAACTTGCTATTTTGGTATTGACACCTGCCCAGTCTTTCACTCAGTATGACCAGCACACTTACAATTGATCAAATTCCTTCTGGACATATTAAATTAGCTTAACAAGCTACTATTTGCAAGTGGAATGAGAAGGAATGACAAACTATACTCAGAGAAATCACTTTAGCAAAATTGTAGTTACCCCCGATATTTTAGGAGCTCTGTAGTCACAGACCAGTGAGCACTTCGAATGATATTTCTCTGTAATGGCTGAACCAAAATGCTTCAAATTTTGTAGGCCTGTAGAATATTTCGAGCTGAATCCAATGTGCTTTGAATCACGTGATTTGGTTGAGTAATCACCGAGATATGGCTTGTAGAAGTTGACAGACTTGAAGTAACATACTCAGAGAATCACAGAGTAGATGAATGTAAGTATTTGTATTATATCATATGAATGTACATTCCCATTGGCATGATACACATAGCTCAATGGTACTCAGAGGTGTAGGCTATGGAGTAGACCTCACACACTCAATGATTAGTACAGAAATGCCTCGGGATGAGTGAAGAACAACCGCGACTTTTTACTTGTAGCTTTTATAGAAGTTGAGTGATAATTTGAATTTGAATTCAAATCAATCTCCTAGAATCTTTCACCTAAAAGTTGATTGAGATATTCTCTCAATTAATCAACAACCGTTTCCACGACTTCCAATCAATTAGGTGTGATTACATAAATGGGTAAAGTCATATAGACTTTTACAATGGATAAAAAGTAATAAATCATAGGCATAAGTTCCTATGGTCTTTGTCTCATGTAGAGATATCCTTCAAGGTTCCAAGCCAAATGTGAAGGCTTGCATATTGCATCAACAGCTCCCCCTCAAGCCAAACATTTTAACTCAAGTCTTCTTCTTTAGTCTTCAATCACATCCTGCAATCCAATCATGGATTTGAATCTGCATAACTTGTTTCCATCCAAAGCTTTAGTGAGTAAATCTGCACATTGCATATTAGTAGACACATAAGTCAACTGAATGTCTTTGCTAAGCAACTTCTCTCTCACATAGTGGTAATGAACCTCTATGTGTTTGGTTCTAGCATGATATATTGGATTAGCTGCAAGGTGAAGAGAACTTGTGTTATCACCAAAGATAATTGGTGGCCTAGTGTATAGGCCTAACTCTGTATACAAAAGCTTTAACCAAATAGCTTCTTGAGTGGCATTAGCTAGCCCTCTATATTCTGCTTCAGTAGATGACAAAGCTACTGTAGGTTGTTTCTTGGCTGACCAAGAAATAGGTTTATCACGTGCAAAACATATGTATCCTGATGTGCTCCTCCTATCATCCTTGCATCCTGCCCAATCTGCATCTGAGTACACTTTGATGTCAATATCTGATGTATAAGGAAAGTACAAACCATGGTTCTGAGTTCCCTTCAAATACTTCAAGATCTTCTTCGCAGCCTCTAGGTGAGGTACCCTTGGTTTGTGCATGAATTGACTTAGCACACTAACTCCATATGCTATGTCAATTCTGGTCAAGGTAGCATAATTCAAACTACCTACCATACTCTGATATCCTGTGATGTCTTGGACTTCTTCCCTTCATGAGCACTTAGCTTTAGGTTGACCTCCATAGGAGTGCTTGAGACTTTAGCATCCTGTAAATTAAATTTCTTCAACATATCCTGAATATACTTCTTCTGAGTGATAAAGATACCTGAATTTGTATAAATTAATTCAAGACCTAAGAAGTATTTTAATAATCCAAGATCATTGATCTTGAACTCCTTCATCATCTGATTCTTTATGCTTTTGATTCCATTGACATCATTGCCTGTAACGATGATGTCATCAACATAAACACACAAGTAAATTACCTATGTACTACTCCTCTTTATGAATAGAGAAGTGTCTGCTTTACTCATCACAAATCCTTGGTCTTGGAGGTATGTTGTCAACCTATAGTTCCATGCTCTAGGTGCCTGCTTTAATCCATATAGAGCCTTCTTTAATTTAAAAACATAATTTACCTTCTTGGGATCTTCATAGCTAGGTGGTTGTGACATGTAGACTTCTTCAGATATCCATCCATTCAAGAAAGCATTCTTGACATCTAATTGGTACATATTCCAATTCTTAGATGCAACTACACTCACCAAAATTGTGATTGTTGGCATCTTAGCCACAGGAGAAAATGTCTCCTCATAATCAATGCCTTGGGTTTGTGCAAAACCCTTGGCTACCAACCTAGCTTTATACCTGTTGATTGTACCATCTGAGTTTCTCTTTAATTTGTAGATCCATCTGGATCCTATCACCTTCATAGAGTCCTTCTTGGGTACCAAGTCCCATGTGTCACTCTCCTTGAGAGCTTCTATTTCTTCATCCATAGCTCCTTTCCATTCTGGTTTGGTGATTGCTTCTTCATATGAACCTGGTTCTTCATTCAACAAATCTTTTGCAAGATATACAGAATGTTTAGTTACAAGAGATGTATCATCATACCCATATCTGATTGGTCTTTTACTTTCTCTCTTAGATCTTCTGATTGACTGAGTTGAGGATTCTGGAATATCCTCTAGCTGCTTCATCTTCATCTTTCCTTTGGACTTCCATGCTTTAAATTCTTCAAGTTTGATTGTATCATCATCTGAGCTTGAGTCTTCCTTCTGGATTGGTTCCTCCTTTGAGAGTTTTGGAAACTCCTCTTCCAACTCATAGGGTAGACTAATCTTCCTGCATTCATGCTCATACCATGAGTCATTCTCATAAAAAATGACATCTCTGCTTACCATGAAACCTTTGTTGGTTGGGTTGTAGAATCTGTACCCTTTTTTATTCAAGTCATAACCAATAAAAATACATTTTTCAGCTTTAGGGTCTAGCTTTCCCCTTACCTGTGAGGGAATATGCACATATGCCACACAACCAAAGATTTTGCAATGATCCAAAGATGGTATCTTACCATGCCAAGCCTCATAGGGTGTCATACCATCAAGTGACTTTGATGGCAACCTGTTTATGAGATAGGTGGCAGTAGATACACTCTCTGCCCAAAGATAATTTGGCAACTTCTTTTCATTAAGCAAAGACCTAGCTGTTTCAACAATGAGCCTATTCCTTCTTTCAGCTACCCCATTTTGTTCAGGTGAGTACCTTGTGGTTATCTCCCTTTTGATGCCTCTTTCCTGCAAGAAATCTTCAAACTCATTGGAGAAGTATTCTCCACCTCCATCTGACCTTAGCTTCTTCAAGTTTCTACCTGTTTGATTTTCAACTAATGCAAGATATCTTTTGAAACAACTAAATACTTCATCCTTGTGCTTCATAAAGTATAACACAGTCCATCTGCTATAATCATCAATGAAGGACACATAATACCTTGATCCTGAAATGGAGGGATCCTTGCTAGGTCCCCAAACATCTGTGTGCACCAAGTCTAGGTAGTCTTCATGCATGAAACCTTTCCTTGAATAGGGCAACCTGTGAGACTTACCAAGCTGACATGCACCACACTTGTAAATCATGTGTTGCTTGGATACATTGGGTATCCCAAGCACACATTGATCCCGGCTCATTTGCTTTAAGGTCCTTTCACCTATATGTCCTAACCTTTTGTGCCATATTTCTAATTCTGAAAGTGTTTGATCCTTGTAATTGTATAAAGCAATGTTTTTTGTGTCTTCTAGCTCAAAGGTAAATAATCTACCTGATTTATCTCCCTTGACAATCCTCTTGAATCCATGTCTTGGATCTTCCACATATGCTCCATGTTGATTGAACCTGACCTGCAAACCTTTCTCCACAATCTGACCAACACTTACAAGATTCTTGGTAATGGTTGGTACATAAAGTACCCTGCTCAATAGGTTCTGGTTACCATCAGAAGTTTTCACATTTCCAACCTTTACTACAAAATGTTTAGTATCATCACCTGTCTGTACCTGATGTTTGCCTTTGGGTTCTTCCAAATCAGAGAGTAGTGCCACATTGCCAGCTACATGATTAGAACATCCTGAATCAATGTAAAACAAATGGTCATCATTGATACCTGACTTAGAAGTCATATTCATGATCAATAGGGAGTCATCCTGCTCCTCTGTATAGTTGTTGTAGTCTTTCCTATTTCTGTATCCTCCTTGGTAGTTACCATTTTGATTGTTGTTGTTGTTGTAGCCATTGTAGCCTTGATGTTGGTTGAACCTTCCTCTACCTTGAGAGTATCCACCTCTTTGGTAGCCTCTTCCTCTCTGATTCTTGTAATTTTTGTAGCATTCATCTGTGGTGTGGTTAAACAGACCACAAATATTGCATGGTGATGAATTGTAGGGTCTCCCCCTACCTTGCTTACCTCCTCTGCCCCTGCCTCTTGAAGATTTTCCTCTCCCTGCATAGTTTGCTTCGGAGGTAGAACCTTCATCCTCTTGCTTTTTTCCTTTACCTTTGTCTTTAACCTTCTTATCAGTATATAGGGCAGAAGGAGTGTTACCTTTAGATGTATCTCCAGCCTTTGTGAACTTTGCTTCATGTGTGAATAGTTGGCCCATCAGAGTTGTTAGATCAGGAGCATGTATGTCCATGTATAAGTCCATTGCTGTGGTAAAGCTCTCCCATTTGTCATCAGCCTTTAATCCATTGATTACCTGCCTTACTATTTGTTCTTCTTCAATCTCCTCTCCAACACTTGCAAGTTGGTCTGCAATGTCCTTGACCTTAGTGACAAAGTCTGAAACTGATTGCTTTGATTGCTTCCTAAGAGTAGTGAACTCAATCCATAGTTGATTCTTTCTGGCCCTTGTACTAGATGAAAAGTATGTTGACAAGGTTTCCCAAGTCTCTTGGGAAGTCTTGCAATTCCTTATGTGAGGTAAAAGGAAATCAGATATAGAGTTAAGAAGATATGACCTTGCCAATGCATCTTTTGCACACCAAGTGTTGAGTCTCTCTTGTTCTTCCTTGGTGGGTAGACCTCTAGCTTTGAATGAGGGCAATTCCTCATCTCCTGATATGAATCCAAATAAGCTTCTTCCTTGTAGATAGGTCTTCATTCTCAGAGACCAAGCTTGGTAATTGTTCCTGTCCAACTTGTCAATGACTGAAGGAAAGCTATCTCCCATGTTACCTTATTTGCTCTGATACCACTGTTGGGAGAGATGGATGGATGCACTCAGAAAATGAGTAGGTGCTGCAATATCCTGCTTTACACCAGCCCTCTTGACTCCAGGAATGATTAGTACTCTTGCTTAGCTTCCAAATGATACCAAAAAATCATATATGTACTTTACAAATGATGTGTGAAGTGATTAGCTCAAAACAGACTACTTGATTCTTCACAAATCCAAGAAAACTTGCTATTTTGGTATTGACACCTGCCCAGTCTTTCACTCAATATGACCAGCACACTTACAATTGATCAAATTCCTTCTGGACATATTAAATTAGCTTAACAAGCTACTATTTGCAAGTGTAATGAGAAGGAATGAAAAACTATACTCAGAGAAATCACTTTAGCAAAATTGTAGTTACCCCCGATATTTTAGGAGCTCTGCAGTCACAGAACAGTGAGCACTTCGAATGACATTTCTCTGTAATGGCTGAACCAAAATGCTTCAAATTTTGTAGGCGTGTAGAATACTTTGAGCTGAATCCAATGTGCTTTGAATCACTTGATTTGGTTGAGTAATCACCGAGATATGGCTTGTAGAAGTCGACAGACTTGAAGTAACATACTCAGAGAATCACAGAGTAGATGAATGTAAGTATTTGTATTATATCATATGAATGTACATTCCCATTGGTATGATACACATAGCTCAATGGTACTCAGAGGTGTAGGCTATGGAGTAGACCTCACACACTCAATGATTAGTACAGAAATGCCTCGGGATGAGTGAAGAACAACCGCGACTTTTTACTTGTAGCTTTTATAGAAGTTGAGTGATAATTTGAATTTGAATTCAAATCAATCTCCTAGAATCTTTCACCTAAAAGTTGATTGAGATATTATCTCAATTAATCAACAACCGTTTCCACGACTTCCAATCAATTAGGTGTGATTACATAAATGGGTAAAGTCATATAGACTTTTACAATGGATAAAAAGTAATAAATCATAGGCATAAGTTCCTATGGTCTTTGTCTCATGTAGAGATATCCTTCAAGGTTCCAAGCCAAATGTGAAGGCTTGCATATTGCACCAACAAGAAATTGGATGGCTGCTATGCAATCTGAATATGATGCTATAATGAAGAATGGTACATGGTCTTTATGTGACTTGCCTCCAGGAAAGAAGCCCATTGGCACTAAGTGGGTATACAAGCTGAAGCATAAACCTGATGGTACAACTGACAGGTATAAGGCTAGGCTTGTTGCAAAGGGTTATGCATAGGAAAGAGGCATTGATTTTGATGAGACCTTTGCACCTACATGCCGTATGACTACTGTTCGGAGCATTTGTGCACTTGCAGCCCATCATGGTTGGAATGTACATGAGTTGGACATTAAAACAGCATTTCTGAATGGTGACGCATGAAGAAGTGTATGTTTTTCAGCCCCGTGGCTTTGTGCAGAAAGGGCATGAAAACCAGGTGTGCAGGTTAAAGAAGGAATTATATGGTTTAAAGCAAGCACCACATGCTTGGTATGAGAAGATACATGCCTATCTAGTTGCACATGGTTTTGAGAACAGTCCAACTGAAAGCACCTTATATGTTAAGCGTGCTAATGATGTGCTTCTGATCATTGTTGTCTATGTTGATGACATGCTGCTCACTAGTCCTATTGAGAAGCATATTGCTGATTTCAAGGCTGATTTGCATGCCTCATTTGAGATGTCTGATTTGGGGCATTTGCATCACTATTTGGGCATTCAGTTTATGCAAGTTGATGGTGGAATGGCTTTGTGTCAAACGAAATATATTGACACATTATTGCAGCGTTTTGGCCTTGATGACTGTAAGCCTATTGCTACTCCTATGGAGACAGGTTTACGATTGAGTCTTCATGATGCTAGAGATGCATTTGATGGTGTTCTCTATCAGCAGTTTGTTGGATGGTTGATTTATTTATGCATTACTCGGCGAGATATTCAGTTTGCTGTCTCACAGATGAGCAGGTTTATGCATTGCCGAGGAGTCATGCATTGGAAGGCAGTCAAGCGCATCTTTCGCTACTTGAGTGATACTCACCTACTTGGGTTGTTTATCCCAAGGGGGGATCACTACCACCAGATTTGCATGCTTTTTCTGACTCAGATTGGGCTGGTTGCTATGACACTTGTGTGTCCACCAGTGGTTTTTGCTTCATGCTTGGTAGCTCATGTATATCTTGGTTGAGCAAGAAGCAGCCTACAGTGGCCACTTCCAGTTGTGAGGCTGAGTATAGGGCAGTTTTCACAACGACTGTTGAGTGTGTGTGGCTCAGACGCCTTATGGCTGATTTGGGTGTTGGCCAGTCTTCTGCCACCACCATCTTCACTGACAGTCAGAGCGCATTTGCAGTTGCGAGGAACCCTGTGTTCCATGCTCGCACTAAGCACATTGAGGTGCATTATCACTATGTCAGGGAGAGGTTCTCTGCTAGGGAGATCAGCTTGGCATATGTGCCCACGCAGGAGAACATAGTAGACCTTTTCACGAAGGCTCTGCCTAGGGAGAAGTTTGAAGCTTTTTGCAAAGCTTTGGGCTTACTTCCTTTTGTGGAGTGATTTCCACATAGCTTAGCACTTCCTTATACATGAGTGCCAACTCCTTGTTCACCGCATCACTCCCAGGGGGGATTTGTTGATATATTTAGGTAGTGATGTGTGTGAACACATTAGGACTGCCGGGGCACTTTTTTCCCTCTTTAGGAGGTTTTTTTCCCTTGGCTTGTATATATGCCTATTGCCCTAATGGGCTACTTATCTTTGTATATTCTCTAGTAATACATTCAGTATTGTGTGTTGTGCTCCAAGCTTCTTCTTCTTCCTTGTGTTGCTCGCGTGCTTTTGCAGACGTCTAACTCCAATATTTCCCAAAAATAGCAGGTCCAAAGGCAGGAACATGGCCTACCAAAAAATATATGGTGGATACAGCTGAATCAGTTATAGCTACGTACAAGGATGTAAATGACCTGGCATGTATTTTATTGATCAGAGTAATGAGACTCATTCTAGCATGTATAGAACATACACAGATACAGATGTCAGAGTCTTGAACTATATTGGTTTCAATTCTCCTACTGATGCATTATTGTTTGATCTTAGTGAGACACCTGATAGAATCTGTTTAATCGCATATTACAACAGAATAGTATTTTTGGGCAGTCACTATCTACAATATTTGAAGATGCATTTGACTACGGATTTTTTGAAAGAGAATCTGAGATATTTGGAAATTTATTAGTTGTTACAAAGTCTCGCCTCACAACATATGAAGCTGCGTACACAGAGTATTTGAAAAAGGATGTCATTGATAAATCAGAAGCTACAGTACAGTGGAGGAAAGCATTGTTTGAGATGGTGAATAACTTGAATGTTACTGAAAGGAGGAGCCATGATCTAGTGGCACAGGTTTATCAAAGAAAGAAGAAGTGAAGGGAGCACTAAAGATACAAAGCAGGAATGTCTTTTGTCAGGAGCCAAAAGCTCTAGGAGGGGAAGAATGTTGGAAGGAGTGATTTTTTTGAAGCATTTTTTGATGGAAAATAATTGTAAAATGCCAAAAACTTGTAAAAATATTTATGCAACTGATGTAAAAATAAGGAAGTGTCTTCCTTATGTAGAATAGAATCTTATGTAATTTTCTAGAATTTTTGGAAACTCCTAGATAGCATATTTTTAGAATAATAGAGGAAAGGACCAAAATTCAAGTGTGAAAAGGGACACTTGAAAATGTATATAAGACAATTTCCTCTATTTTGAGAGGGTTGGTTATTTGTTTACATGCTATCCAAGTGAAGAAAGAGAGTTTCCTTCTGAAAATTGTGTTTTCTCCTCTTTGTGTGTTTTCTTTGATTTGTGAGTCCATTTCTTATGTATCCATGGAGATTTGTGAGCTTCTATTGTGTATTTTTGTTGAAAGTGTATGAAGAGAGCTGAATATTGATGTGTTGAGTGAGAAATTGATGAAGAATGGTGCTAAAGATGAAAATCGTCTGTTTTCACAGAATCACGATTGTCTTATCTGTATGGTATAGGTAACATGTTTGAGTTTTGACTTCATAATTGTGTTCTGCTGAGAAAATAACATGTATTGGACACCAAGATTGTGGAAAATGGTGGAGATTTGCTCAAGATAATCCAAATCCTAGAAATTCCTCTTCATTTTCACCATTCTCAGCAATTCAGCCATTATTCTCTTATTTCTTGGATTCTATCATCTAGAAGGGGCTGTGGTCTCATGTATACTTCCACGATTGACAAAATAAAGATGTATTGTTAATTCTTTATGCTAAATGATTGGAGAGGACAACTCTAAAGGTCAATAACAAACAGGTGTAATCAAATTAATTCACAAAAGGGGAGATAAGAACAAAATTGAAAACTGGCGGCCGATTACCATGCTCCAAACTGGGTACAAGATAATCGCCAAAGTAATTGCCAACAGAATCTCGTGTCATTTAAAGTCATGGATTTGTGAGGACCAGAAAGGTTTTATCAAAGGTAGATCCATACTTGAAGCAATTGTCGATATTTGGGAAGGCCTTGCATTTGCGGAGGATTCTGCTCAACAACTGATATTCATTAAGATCGACTTCGACAAAGCATATGACAGATTGGAATGGGACTTTATTCTTCAATCTCTGAAAGATCTTGGATGTAGCCAAAAGTTCAGGAAGATGGTTTCCACTCTACTCGGAAATGCCTCAACGAGAATAAACATCAACGGTAAGCTCTCTGAACCCATACATTTAAAAAGATCTATCAGGCAAGGTTGCCCACTAGCTCCATTACTCTTCATTATCGCCTCGGATGGCCTCAATCGCCTATTTAAGCATCACTTGGATGCTGGAAATCTCAAAGGTCTCTCCTTTCCCCTTGGTCATGACCAGATAATTGCTAGACTCTTTGCCGATGAAATGAATGTCTTTGTTCATAACGACAGAAACTGCATTGAGGTGTTTTGGAACTGCCTCGACACCTTTTGTAAGGCATCAGGTTCAAAAATCAACCATGCTAAAACTGCTTTCAGAGCAATCCATGGGCCTTTGCCCCAACTGTTGATTGATCAGGGGTGTCAAGTTATCCCTAGCGTCCAAGTCTTCCGTCTCCTCGACATTCCGATGGGCTTCAACATCTCCATGGACCAACGGTGGAACTGGATTCTATCCAAACTAGATAACAAACTAAATCATTGGAAAGGTATGCAAGCTAACTTGGCAGGGCGTGCAATGGTTGTCAATACATTTATGCTTTCTACAATTATTTACTATATCTCGTGTTGGAGACCTAAGGCGAAAGAACTGGCCAAAGTGGAAAGGATTTGCAGAAACTTCCTATGGACGGGGGACCCCAATAAGAGGGGGATTCCCATAATCAAATGGGAAACCTGTATTAGATCAAAAGTCTCGGGGGGCTTGGGTATTTTGGATATCACTAGGTTAGCTGACAAGCTGGCGGTCAAGTGTTTTATCAAGGCTTGTGCAATAGAGAGTCCTCCTGGGCTAAATTGATCTTCAGAAATTCCAAAGACCTTACCTTAGTTGGTCTTCCCGGCTGGACGGACATTGGGATCCTCACGCTTTTGTTCTCGCCCCACCAGGTGTCCCCTAAAGGCTCTAGCCTCGTGTGTTCCTTATGGAAGAGTTGGAACAAAGCCAAACAATTCATCAGAGTCAGTGATGAGTGGGCTACTGGGATAAGACAAAATGACTCTATCTGGTTCGCGATCAGCAGTTTAAGGGAGGTGGAGACTTGGAACCTCCAAACGGCTAAGCGACTATGGAACAAGGGGTACAAATAGTGGAAACAACTCTAGAAATAAGAGACCTGCCATTGGATTAGGTTTGAAGACTTAGACCCAATACATAGAACTTCTTTCGAAGAATGGACTCTTCTTCAAAACAGGTGTTCAGTGTGGGACCACTCAACTACCCGCCTTCTCTGCAGACAAGATCTTCCTTGCCTAGAGGGCCTCAAATGGACCAATGGTAAGAAACTATCCAGAATTCCCAACTTCAAAGAAAACTTAGATGTTCATCTCACTCTTAACAAGGTGTGGTGCCTATCTTGGACCAAACTTCGATGGGAACTCAAGTTCATAGATTTGGCACCCCCTTATTGAGATCAAGAAATCCATTCTCATGTGGAAGGTACAATGCAAGGGCCAACAAAATTTGTGGTGTGCCTCCATGGTGCAGGCAGTGCCATCGATGCATCGAAGACCTTGTTCACCTCTTCTTCAATTGCCCCAAGTCCCGTGTTACCTGGCATCACGTGACACGTATTCTGTATCTCTCAAACCAAATCAATTGGCAACAAGCGTTGTTGGGTGAGGCGGTTGGCTGCTCTTCTAGGCTGTGGAATGCCATCGGAGGTGAGACTCTTTGGAAAATTTGGAGGGAGCGATGTGCTGTCAACTTTGGCCAAACCCCAAAGGAATGGTCGATTGAGAAATCCTTGTTTCTTCTAGGTAAAAGAATCTCCCGAGACAAGAGATCTCCTCCATTTAGGCACCACTGTATTTATCTCCTCGTAGATAACAAGCTGAAACCCAAATGGGTCCCCATGAAGGAGATGATAGTTTTGTATGCCTCATTTGTAATGCCCTCTAGCTTACCAAACTCGTCCCCTGCTTTGTGGGATTTGGGGGGTCCCATGGGCACTAGTCCCATTCACCTGTAACTTTTCTTCATTATTTTAATTAAAGTCCAGGAGATTAGGCCATGGCCGAACTTCCTTTTATAAAAAAAAAAATGTGGCAGATCTTGCATAAAGGTCCAATGCAAGGGCTAACAAAATCTGTGGTGTGTCGCCATGGTGTTGCCATCGATGCATCGAAGATTTAGCTCACTTGTTCTTCGATTGCCCCAAGTCCCGTGTTATCTGGGGTCATATGACACGGGTATTGAGACTCACGAACCAAATCAATTGGTGACAGGTGATGTTGGGTGAGGCAATCGGCTGCTCATCAAGGCTGTGGAATGCCATTAGGGGTGAGACTCTTTGGAAGATTTGGAGGGAGTGATGTGCTGCCAATTTTGGCCAAACTCCTAAGGAATGGTCGATCGAGAAATCCTTGTTTCTCCTAGGTAGAAGAATCTCCCGAGAGAAGAGATCTCCACCATTTAGACATCACTGTATTTATCTACTCGAAAACAACAAGTTGAAACCCAAATGGGTCCCACATGAGGGTGATACTAGATTTATCCACCTCATTTGTAATGCCCTCTAGCTTGTCATACTCCTCCCCTGCATTGTGGGATTTGGGGGATCCCATGGGCACTAGTCCCACTCACTTGTAATTTTTCTTCTTTATTTTAATTAAAGGCCAGGAGAATAGGCTAAGGCCGAACTTCCTTTTATTAAAAAAAAATGTATGGAATAGAAGCTAAGACATTATCTTGACTTATTACACAAGACGGTTGATTAAGCATGCTTTGGTTGTATGTAAATGATTTTTTACAATTTATGTTGTAAAGAAAAACGAAAATTTTTTATGTTTTTATGTTTGCATCCTTTTAAGAGCCTTGCAATTCACAAGTATGAGGCACTTTAAGTTACAACCTTTAGTGGCATTTTGATGCCAAACATGTGTTTAAAAGATATTTGGGATATTCTTTGATTGAATAGAGATGGGCATTAGAAAGATGCTAGCTTGATAGAACTAGTCATCCATTCTCATCATATCACACATAGAAAAACCAATAATTTAGATTATAAATCATATCAACATAAATATCAACATTGGCTTCATTTCTTGCAAATAACGACCGATGTGTGCCATCGATTGTGATATTATTTAACAATCAATTGATAATAAAAAGTAATCCTCTTTAGCATTATGAATTTCCAATTATAACCGTTAGAAATTTAATATCTACTCACTACTTGGTCAATGTATGTCATTCACAATTGGAGAGCATGAGCACTAGGCAATCTTGGAAGTTCTTGAACCATTGCACAATAAATAAATAAATAAATAAATAAATGATACATTTCTATATGCTACATGGTGAATCACAACTCACTAGTTCATATTCTTGATCATTGGTAGGAACCATCAATGTATCCAAAAGCTAACGCTTGGGAGCATAGGAGCACGGGGAGAAACACTTTATAAATATATGGAAAATAGTCACTCTGTAATATATATATTGAAAATATTCACTCTATAATATATATGGAAAATGACCACAATGGAAATAATGTAAGTTCTTATCCAACTTACTAACCAATAGGTGTGGATTAGGAGAGTGGTAAAGACATGGACAATGAGACTTCCAAGTGTTACAACAATGAGTTCTCAATGTTTTCACTCAAGCTGCTAACATGCAAGTTCAATTTAAAGTGGTTGGGCAAAATTCTATACTATAATAGAAATTATTCACTAGAAATGTGCTCTAAAAATTATAAAAGAATACCCCTAAGGTCTATCTTTTGAAAAAATCATCAGTCCTAAGAGCCCAAAATGTATGTAGAAAGAATGACTAGTGTGTTACATGCCCAAATTCAAACCCCACTATCAAGAGGTAAGAACATTAGCAAAATGGCTACAACTACTCACAAATTTGGTATACACATTCTCTCTCTCTCTCTCTCTCTCTCTCTCTCTATATATATATATATATATATATATATATATATATATATATATATATATATATATATATATATATATATATATATATATATATATATATATATATATATATATATATAGTTGGGGATGCCTGGATCTTGAACATGGGATGCCCAAACCTAAACAGTAGTTATCCCTTGATGCCCAAACCCCCCTTTGATGCTCATTTTGGGCATCAAATTTAAACATTGGCTACCATAGATACTTCTGATTTCTTTTATAGCCCTTCATCAATATCTCTTTACCTCCCTCTCTCTCTCTCCTTTTATCATTAAATATTAAGTTAATCATTAAAACTCTCTCTACTTCTATCATTAAATATTAAGTTAATCATTTTTTTAATAAAAGGAAGTTCGACCTTAGCCTATTCTCCCAGACTTTAATTAAAAAAAAGGAAGAAAAGTTACAAGTGAATGGGACTAGTGCCCATGGGACCCCCCAAATCCCACAATGGAGGGGAGGAGTATGGAAAGCTAGAGGGCATTACAAATGAGGTGGATAAATCTATCATCACCCTCATGTGGGACCCATTTGGGTTTCAACTTGTTGTTTTTGAGGAGATAAATACAGTGATGTCTGAATGGTGGAGATCTCTTATCTCGGGAGATTGTTTTACCTAGAAAAAATAAGGATTTCTCGATCGACCATTCCTTAGGAGTTTGGCCAAAATTGACAGCACATCGCTCCCTCCAAATCTTCCAAAGAGTCTCACCCTTGATGACATTCCACAGCCTCGATGAGCAGCTGACTGCCTCACCCAACAACACCTGTTGCCAATTGATTTGGTTCGTGAGTCTCAATACCCGTGCCATGTGACACTAGATAAGATGGGACATGGGGCAATCGAAGAACAGGTGAGTTAAATCTTCGATGCATGGATAGCAGCACTTGCACCATGGGGGCACACCATAGATTTTGTTAGCCCTTGCATTTGACCAGATTCCCTTATGAAAGATTTGCCACATGAGAACGGACTTTTTGATCTCAATTAGGGGGTGCAAAATAGACATGAACTTTAGTTCCCATCGAAGTTTGGTCCACGAAAGGCACCACCTCTTGTTAAGGATATGATGAACATCTAAGTTCTCTTTGAAGTTGGGGATTCTGGATATTTTCTTACCATTGCTCCATTGGAGGCCCTCTAGGCAAGGAATATCCTATCCGCAGAGAAGGCAAGTAGTTGAGCAGTCCCACGCTAAACATCTGCCTAGAAGAAGAGTCCATTCCTTGAGGGTAACTCTATGTCTCGGGTCTAAGTCTTCGAACCTAATCCATTGGTTGGACTCTTTTTTCGAGAGCTGTTTCTACTGTTTGAACCCCTTGTTCCATAACCGCTTTTCAATTTGGAGGTTCCAAGGCTCCACTCCTCTAATGCCACTGATGGGGAACCAGATAGAGTCATTTTGTGTTATCCCAGCCACCCACTTCCACTCATCACTGATTCAGATGAATTGTTTGGCCTTGTTCCAACTCTTCCATAAAGAACACACGAGGCTAGATCCTTTAGGGGACACCAGGAGGGGGGAGAAGAAAAGCATGAGAATCCCTATGTCCTTCCAACCAGGATGGCTAACAAAGGTAAGGTCTTTTAAGTTTTTGAATATCAATTTAGCCCAAGAGGACTCACTATTGCACCAAGCCTTGATAAGCCACTTAACCGCCAGCTTGTCAGCCAACCCAACGATATTCAAAATACCAAAGCCCCCTGAGTCTTTTGAGCTAATGCAAGTTTCCCAATTGATTTTGGGAATCCCCGTCCTAATGGGGTCAAGTTATATTAAGTTAATCAGTGTACATTATTAGAGGTTGAGTATGGATAAGGATGAACATGAAATCAATATGGATAAGGATGAGTATGGATAAGGGCGAAAACAAAGAGGAGTTTCACCATCTCATAAGAAACACAATGTGGCTTCAATAATACTTTTAACAACTTAAATCAGGGAACAGTGTAGCCCTTTCCAAGATTAGAGTGTGTCTCCGAATCCGTAAGTTGGACTTAGATGTGTAAGATACTGTTGAAAGCTCGTAAAACAAAATTTCTAATGAAGATACTAGCATGTGTGAGAACTAGGTTCAAGATACTGAGGTTCAAAACTAGGGCCAAAAACACCAAGGTTGAGAACAAGGCAAGTCCGTAGGCAAGTGGCCACAGAGCGGGGAAAGACCTTATACAGTTTAGATGGCATTACAAGGAAGATTAATCACCCTCTCATCACCCTCATGTAGGTATAGTGTAGCCCTTTCCAAGATTAGAATGTGTCTCAATATTAAAATGTCGCAATGATAGTCCATCATTTAGTGCCTTTTTATAGCTCATCTTCGAAAAGGACTGAGATTGAATCTCTCTCTCTGTCCATTTCTTTGCGTTATGATAATGCATTCAGATTTATGAAAACGCATTCAATCACATAAATGCTTGTCGGAGATGTTTTGGGAGCACACATTATAGTTATTATTTTTTTATTAAAGATTAAAATAATAACTGAAGAAGATTAAAAAACTTTATTCGCACAATGCTCCAAAAGTCTTAAAACTGTGTGAATAGAACTGTTTGAAATGAAATTTGGAATGTTAAATTATTCAGAAGCAAAAAGTCAACAACAAATCTCTTAACTCATTCCTGTTCTATTTAATGATTACTGATACGATAGATACTTCTGATTTCTTAATGATTTCTTTTATAGCTCTTCGTCAATATCTCTCTCTACTTCTATCATTAAATATTAAGTTAATCATTGCACCTATGAGAGAAACGTGAATGCAAATTATTAGAGGTTGAGTATGGATAAGGATGAACATCAAATCAACATGGATAAGGATGAGTACATCTAGATAGGGTACACCGTAGCACTTTTCAAGATTAGAGTGTGTCTCCGAATCAGTAGGTTGGATCTAGATGTGTAAGATACCATTGGAAAAATCTCATAAAAGAATTTCTAATGAAGGCAACAGATTGAGGCTCCAAGATACCTAGCATCAGTGAGAATTAGATTCAAGATACTGAGGTTCAAAACTAAGGGCTCAAGACACAAAGGTTGAGAACAAGGCAAGTCCGTAGGCAAGTGGCCAAGAAGTGGAAAGGCAAAGTTCAAGAGACCAAGGTTGAGAGCAAGGGTTCAAGTGACCAATGTTGAGAACAAGAAGGTTCAAGAGACTATGCAAAGGTGAGGACATCAATTCAAGGGGAGATAAAAAAATTGACCATTGAGGACAATGATCTAGTATTCATCATGTTTTCACTGTGGAACATCATTTTTGGAACTCATCAAAGTTAAACGTGGATCTTTCCTTCAAATTTCTACAAACATTCATGTTCCAAAGTGTTGGAGGATAAACACTCCTATGTGCACAACAAAAGCAAATAAACCCCCCTAGGATCCTGAAATTGTTTAGACATAGGCTCCATATTTTTTGTGTTTCTTTGAGTACATACAGAAACTAAAAATGCAACTTTAGAAAATTAAAGTAGACTTAAAGAGCTTTCAAATGAGAGTACAATCAACCCATTTGGACACTAGATGATGCCTCAACGAGTTGTAACAAATAAGATAACTTGATCTCTTCACAAAGTATGAGCTAACTAGACAGACACTATTCTGAACATTTCTCTACACATGTGCAAACACTGAACCTTACACTTATACCAGTGAAAGTAGAATATAGAAGCTTTCTTAGAAGACAAAATTCATTACAAATGAATTTGGAATGAAGGAGAAACAATAACTACAAAACTGGGGGATCTACCAAGATCATCTAGAGAGAAAGAGTATGAAAAATTGAAATCTCTACAAAATATGCAGTGAACAACTAGTACGGGGTGTGCTTAAGAAAGGGGGCAGCTTGGGTACGTATTTCCATGACTCTAAGTCATAATAGAACTCATGAGAGGTCTTACAGACCACATACGAACTTCTTTAACCAATCAAAAACATATACATGTCAAAAGTGAGGTCCCATCACATCGACGTGAGCTAAAACTTGTCTAAGCAACTTCTTATGCTACATTCACTACATATGGAAGATCAGGTCTAGTGAATGTAGCATAAATTAATGAACCAATTATGCTTCTATATACTGTAATTTCTTGTATAGCCTCTCCTTGACCTACAACCAACTTTGTATTGGACTCCATGGGTTGAGAAAGTGTCTTACAATCACTCATACCAAACCTATATAGGACATCCAACAAGTATTTTCTTTGAATAAGGAAGATGCCATTGTGTGCCATTGTGTGCCATTGCCAGGAAGGATTTTAGTGTTCCACAATCAGATGTCTTGAACTCCTTTCCTAGCTTTGATTTGATATCTTTAATACCTACAATATCACTTCTTGTGATGATCAAATTATCCCCGTAGATGCATATCTATATCATCTTGTCTCCTTGCTTCTTCATGTAAAGTGATGGATCTGCAACACTTTCTTTGTATACACAACTTGATAAATAATCGAGTAACCTTTGATTCTAGGCCCTTGGGGCTTGCTTTAATCCACATAATGATTTCTTTAGCTTGCAACTGTTGGGGCTTCACTCACTAATTAGGCATTGATATATGAAGACATATGGAGACATATGATGGAGGAAAGAAGAAGTGAAGGAAAGACCTACAGAAAATCAAGCCTAAGTGAAGGGACAATTTCACTATTGTAAATTAGTGCAAAATTAGAGTCTAGATTTGTAATTGATCTTTAGAACTTACGAGTTCAAGTCTAGATGAATGTAAACCATAGGTATATAAGTTAATTTGAGTCAGAAACATGTATGAGAGAACTCAATTTTGTAGTTTGAGGGAGTAGAGAAAAGTCGTGTAATTTCTGAGAGAGATGGTGAGAGAAAACTTCTGAGTCTGATAGAGTTTTCCATGGCTGTGAGCAAAATTAGGCCAAGCCATTTTGTATACACCTTCTCTGATAATCAACACATGTTTGTGTAGAAGCATTGTGTCTAATTCCTATTGTACATTGAGTCTCAAGTCATTTCATATGACTATGAAAGTTAGTTGACAGTTACGACTTTTCTGGCGCACATTTGACTGATCTTCTGAAGGTCAGATCTCGAAGCATGGTGTAAAGTTTTTGGTAAGTGATAGCTCGTTGGAAAGCTATAATCCTCAACTACATTTGGTCAAAAGATCTTTGAGAAACGGGACGCGTACTCAGAGAAATCAGTTTAAGAGTGAAGGTATGTCAAATCGATGAAGTACATTTTCAGTTTTCAGACATAGTGTAAAGGTTGATACAAAATCAGAGGATTGTGAAGTTATTGCTTGAAAGTTTTGTTTGTTATGTGTTGCTTAACACTAGCAAGAACTTCTCTTAGCAAGTAATCAAAAGATTTGGCAAAGATTGAGCTAATACAGGTCAGATTGAAGGATTGAAGAAAAGGCGCAGATTTCTGTGAAGTGAAATTTTGATTTTCACTAAGTTCAGAGATGAAGACTCATAATGTGAGTGTTGCTAAGCTAATGGTGGTTATGGAGGTCTTCTAATACCACATTAGTTTAGTTCTTGTGGTGTTTTACACACCAACAAGTGGTATCAGAGCAGATAAGGTCCTCGAGAATAAAAGGAGTGCAGATACAAGAAGATTTGAAGAGTTTTTTATCAAAGAAGGAGGAAGCTCAGGTGTTCAACAACCAAAAGTCATCAGAAGAGTATTTCGAAGTTGCTCCCAAGAGTAAAGGTCTACAAAAGGTATCATTCTTTAACCTTACACTTACAGGTTGAAGCAGAAGCAAGGATACCATGGCAGATCATGTGTCCATTGACAAATTGGACAGAGATAACTATCCTGCTTGGGTAATGAGGATGGAGGCCTTACTTATGAGTAAGGACTTAATGGTATATGTGACAGGTGAAGAGGAGAAACCTAAATTTGAAGATGAAAGTCATCCAAGGAAGGAAGAGCTAGAAGCTTTGAAGCTATGGCAGAAGAGAGATGCAAGTGCAAGAGCTTATATATACAACACTATTACAGATCACTTGTTGCCACATATCAGAGGTTTAGAAACAGCTGAAGATATTTGGAATGCTTTGGAAGACCACTTCCAAAACACCACTAAAGCTAGGAAAGCTAGCTTATGGTCAGAGTTCACCACATTCAAGAAGAAGCAAAATCAGAACATTAGTGATTATGTCACTAAGATGAAAGACTTGGCAGATAGCCTTGGATCTATTGATGAGGATATTGAAGATCATAGGTTGATAGCTCAATTACTTGCAGGATTAAGAGGTGATGAAAGGTGGAAGCCTTTTGTACTTTCAACAGAACTTTCATTAAATCATTATGTGCCAGAATTAAATCAATTACTTGGATTGATGCTCACATTTGAGCAAGACTTAAAGTCAGATGGAGACAAAGGTCAAAGTTCTGCAATGTATGTGAAGAACAAAAAGAAAGGAGATAAAGGCAAAGCAAAGGATGAAGAAGAGTCAACAACTCAAGCAAATTATGCAAGAGGAAGAGGTTTTGGCAGAGGTAAAGGTCGAGGTAATGGAAGAGGTAGAGGTAATCAGAACAATAACAAGAAGACATGTTGGATTTGTGGATTGAGCAATCATCTAGCATATGATTGTTGGCACAATCAACAAGGAGCAAATCAAAATCAGAACAACAATGGCAGAGGTAGAGGTGGAAGGTTTCAGAATCAATTTCAAAGAGGAAGACATAATTCAAGAGGAAGTTTTGGTAGAGGTGGTGGAAGAAATTGGAATCAGAACCAATCATACAACACTACATATTACAATTATGCAAATGATACACAGAATGACAACCATACAACATTGATGATGAATTCAATTAGTTCATCAGAGAAGGAGGATCTCAAGGTATTCTATATTGACTCTGGTTGTTCAAATCATTTATCAGGTAATATAGAATTATTGTCAGAATTGGAAGAAGGAAATTCAAGTCATACAGTACAAACAGGTGACAATACAAAACACAATGTGCATTCAATTGGAAAGGTGAAGTGCAGGAGTGGAGCTGATTTATTAACAAATGTTTTGTATGTTCCAACAATACCAAAGAATCTGATTAGTGTTGGACAAATAGTGGAAAAAGGTTTTCAAGTCAGATTTACAAATGAAGGGGTATTTGTTGAAGATCCAGAGGATGCATACAAACCCATTGTTTGTGGTAAGAAGGAAGGTAGACTTTTTACTCTCAAAGTGCAAGGAAATGTTGGTCAAGCCCTAATTACACATGGTGATGAAGTAATTACAGAGTTAGATCTTTGGCATAAAAGATTGGGACATTTCAATGAAAGAGGAATCAAAACTATGGTGGAGAATCAATCTGTATTGGGACTACCAAATGTAAAGAATCAACATATGATATACAAGTGTGAAGCTTGTCAGATGGGAAAAGCTCATAGACAACCATTTCAGAAGAAAGGTTTCAAGCATGATGGTTTGCTTGAACTCATACATACAGATGTATGGGGACCAACAAAAGAAGGTTCAATAAATGGATCTAGGTATTATGTTTTGTTTATTGATGATGCTACAAGGTGGATAACCCTTTATGTTCTAAAGGAAAGATCAGAAGTCTTTGGAGCCTTCAAACATTTTCATGCTTATGCAGAAAGAGTTACAGGTCACAAACTCAAGAGGCTAAGGTCTGATGGAGGGGGAGAATACTTCTCCCAAGAATTTAATGACTATCTTTGGAATGCAGGTATCAAGAGAGAGATAACTTGCAGGTATACACCTCAACATAATGGGGTGGCAGAAAGGAGGAATAGAACATTGGTTGAATTTGCAAGAGCAATGTTAAAGGAAAAGAACTGCCCTAATTATCTTTGGGCTGAGGCTGTAAATACAGCCACATACCTTGTGAATAGGTTACCATGTGGAGCTTTGAATGGTATGACCCCTTATGAAGCTTGGTGGGGTAAGAAACCAACACTTGACCATTGTAAAGTGTTTGGGTCAATTGCCTATGCTTATGTGCCATCACAACTTAGACATAAGCTTGAACCAAAGGCAGAAAAATATGTGTTTATTGGGTATGATGAAAAGCAAATGGGTTATAGGCTATGGAGTCCTTTAACTAAACATTTTATTGTTTCCAGAGATGTGACCTTTGATGAACAGAAGAGTTGGTATGCAGATAAAGAATGTGATCTTGAAACATTTGAAGAAGAGATAAGAAGGAGTGCAAGAGGTAAGTCACATATGCAAATAGATGGAGATGAAGAACATATGCAAGCAAGCACATCAAGAGTTGGATCATATAGAAGGAATGAAGATGGACCAATATTTGATGAAGAAGTACATCCAGATAGACATGAAGAGTGTGAACCAAGAAGGTCAACCAGAATAAGGAATCAA
The DNA here is from genome assembly GCA_020310875.1 of Ceratopteris richardii. NCBI lineage: Eukaryota > Viridiplantae > Streptophyta > Polypodiopsida > Polypodiales > Pteridaceae > Ceratopteris > Ceratopteris richardii. Next base: position 34,710,067 of record CM035420.1, on the reverse strand, counting down.
CCTACAAGGTATTCATATGACACTTCTTACTTGACTCAGAAAAATTATGCTTACATGGTTAAGGAAGATGAAGAACCTCAAAGCTATGATGAAGCAAAGGGTAAGAGACAATGGGAAGTAGCAATGAAGGAAGAATTTGATGCTCTTGAAGAGAACAAAACTTGGGAACTTGTCCCAAAACCTAATGGTAAGAAAGTGATTGGAAACAAATGGGTTTACAAAGTTAAGAAGCATGCAGATGGAACTATAGCCAGATACAAAGCTAGATTGGTGGTTAAAGGCTATGCTCAAACATTTGGCATAGATTATGATGAAACATTCAGTCCTATAGCAAAGATGTCAACCATAAGAACAATCATTGCCATTGCAGCATCAAAAGGATGGACATTGAGTCAATTGGACATTAAGAATGCATTTTTGAATGGATATATATCAGATGAGGTTTACATGGAGCAACCTCAAGGGTTTGCAGATCATAAGTTTCCAAATTATGTTTGCAGGTTGAGAAGAGCCCTTTATGGTTTGAAGCAAGCTCCAAGAGCTTGGAATTATAGACTTGTAAAGTATCTTAATGAACTTGGGTATCAAAGTTCAAAGGCAGATGCAAGTTTACTTATCAAAAGAACAGATGAAGGTATGATCTACATTTGTATATATGTAGATGACATTATAATTATAGGTACCTCAAATGAAGGAATCAAGGAGGTGAAGAAGCTACTTGAAAGAGAATTCAAGATAAGTGATCTAGGAAAATTGTCATATTTTCTTGGAATGGAAATCACTTATGCAGAGCATGGCATTTATGTATCACAAGAAAGGTATCTCTTGAATCTTCTAAAGAAGTTCAACATGGAGAATTGCAGAGAGGCATCTACACCATTAGAAGTCAATCACAAACTCAGTAGATATGTTGGTGCAGAGTTCAAAGACATGAGGAAGTATCAATCTTTAGTTGGAAGTTTGATTTATGCAACTCTAACAAGGCCTGATCTTAGTTATGCAGTTGGTGTTCTTTCCCAATTCATGCATTGTCCAAAGGATCCACATTGGATTGCAGGTCAAAGAGTCCTTAGATATATCAAAGGGACTTTGAAAGAAGGATTGTATTATCCTTTTACATCAGATATAAGATTGAGAGCCTTTAGTGATTCAGATTGGGCAGGAAGTCAAGATGACAGAAGGTCTACTCATGGCTACATGATATACATTGGAGATAAGCTTGTGAGTTGGTGTTCAAAGAAACAACACACAGTGGCCTTATCATCAACAGAAGCTGAATACAAAGGACTTGTGGAAGCAGCAAAGGAAGTCATATGGATGCAGACATTATTCAAAAGCTTGGGAATTGATCAAGGTATACCCATTATTCATGGAGATAACATGAGTTCATTATATCTTGCAGCAAATCCTGTGTTTCATGCAAGGACAAAGCACATAGAGATACAGTATCATTTTCTTAGAGAAAAGGTAATGGAGAAAGAGATTGAAGTGGTGTATACTTCCACAAAAGATCAGATTGCAGATATTATGACAAAAAGCTTGGATGGAGTAAAGACAAGTAAGTTCAAGGAGATGGCAGGAATAAAAGAGAAGGAGATTATGTGAAGAAGTCAAATTATGCTAATTAGTGATTGAGGGGGAGCTGTTGGGGCTTCACTCACTAATTAGGCATTGATATATGAAGACATATGGAGACATATGATGGAGGAAAGAAGAAGTGAAGGAAAGACCTACAGAAAATCAAGCCTAAGTGAAGGGACAATTTCACTATTGTAAATTAGTGCAAAATTAGAGTCTAGATTTGTAATTGATCTTTAGAACTTACGAGTTCAAGTCTAGATGAATGTAAACCATAGGTATATAAGTTAATTTGAGTCAGAAACATGTATGAGAGAACTCAATTTTGTAGTTTGAGGGAGTAGAGAAAAGTCGTGTAATTTCTGAGAGAGATGGTGAGAGAAAACTTCTGAGTCTGATAGAGTTTTCCATGGCTGTGAGCAAAATTAGGCCAAGCCATTTTGTATACACCTTCTCTGATAATCAACACATGTTTGTGTAGAAGCATTGTGTCTAATTCCTATTGTACATTGAGTCTCAAGTCATTTCATATGACTATGAAAGTTAGTTGACAGTTACGACTTTTCTGGCGCACATTTGACTGATCTTCTGAAGGTCAGATCTCGAAGCATGGTGTAAAGTTTTTGGTAAGTGATAGCTCGTTGGAAAGCTATAATCCTCAACTACATTTGGTCAAAAGATCTTTGAGAAACGGGACGCGTACTCAGAGAAATCAGTTTAAGAGTGAAGGTATGTCAAATCGATGAAGTACATTTTCAGTTTTCAGACATAGTGTAAAGGTTGATACAAAATCAGAGGATTATGAAGTTATTGCTTGAAAGTTTTGTTTGTTATGTGTTGCTTAACACTAGCAAGAACTTCTCTTAGCAAGTAATCAAAAGATTTGGCAAAGATTGAGCTAATACAGGTCAGATTGAAGGATTGAAGAAAAGGCGCAGATTTCTGTGAAGTGAAATTTTGATTTTCACTAAGTTCAGAGATGAAGACTCATAATGTGAGTGTTGCTAAGCTAATGGTGGTTATGGAGGTCTTCTAATACCACATTAGTTTAGTTCTTGTGGTGTTTTACACACCAACAGCAAACATGATTTGGGCACCTCATACTAGCAAATCCTTGAGATTGGATGATATGGACTACTTCTTCAAGCTCTCCATTGAGAAAGGCATTCTTCACATCCAACTAATATAAGCTCCATTTCCTTGATGTGGCTATTGCAATCAAAGTCTTAATTGTTGGCATCTTGGCTACGAGGCTGAAAGTTTCATCATAATCTATCCCCTAGCTTTGGGAGAAGCCTTTGCCAACAACCTTGCTTTGTACCTAGCAATGGAACCATCTGAATTTCTTTTAATTTTCTAAACCCACTATTGACAAAATACCTCCAGTAGTGTTTTATCAGAATGTCATGTTTATAAGAGCTCCAACTTTTGTAACACTCAGGAAGAGTCTTCCTGTAGTGACCCTAGAGTATCCAACCCCAAATAGACAAAAAAAATCCTTTCATTTGTATAGAAAAGAACATTGTAAAGAAATTATGACTTTCTCTAGGAAGGAAATTGCAATTTTCTCCAAAAGGGTATAAAAGCCACAAATGTGAAGGGTTTTAGGCCATTTGCCCTTGTATCTTTTGTAGTAATGAGAAGAGAAGCTCTTTTAGCTATGATACATGTGCCATTTCTTGTGTTCTTTGTCTTCTCTATGGTTTATGGAAGTTTTGTTGTGTTCCTTGGTTGATTGTGAATCTCTAGATGTTGGTTCTAATTGATCATGAAGTCCTTGAGGAGTAATCTCTATCATATTCATCTTCTATAATTACTTTAGTGAAGTTTTTTGAACACGAATCTCTCTTGCCTGATTATACACTCGAGTAATCCTATTCAAGTTCCATATTTGAAACCTAGAGGAAAAATGGCATGGAAATGGCACTTGATTTTGGTGCTTGTATGAGGGAGTTGTGATCATTTGAAGTTTCTAGCTTACATGTCTCCTGAAAGTCGTGTTATTCAAAAAATCAACTTTTTATACTTCCATCTTGCTTTATCATGTTCAATCCTTATGGATCTTCATAAAAGTGTGCTTGCTTGCACAGGAGCTAGCACTCATGTATAAGAAAGTGCCAAGCTATGTGGAAATCACTCCACAAAAGGAAGTAAGCCCAAGACTTTGCTGAAAGCTTCAAACTTCTCCTTGGGTAGAGCCTTCGTGAAAAGGTCTACAATGTTCTCCTACATGGCCATATGCCAAGCTGATGTCCCCAGCAAAGAATTTCTCCCTGACATAATGATAATGCACCTCAATGTGCCTAGTGTGAGCATGGAACATGGGGTTCCTTGCAACTCCCAATGCGCTCTGACTATCAATGAAGAGGGTGGTGGCAGAAGACTGACCAACACCCAAATCAACCATAAGGTTTCTGAGCCACACACACTCAATAGTCGCTGTGCAAGCTACCCTTTACTCATCCTCACAATTGGAAGTGGCCACAGTAGGCTGCTTCTTTCTCAACCAAGATAAACATGAGCTACCAAGCATGAAGCAAAAACCACTGGTGGACACACGAGTGTCATAGCAACCAGCCCAATCTAAGTCAGAAAAAGCATGAAAATCTGGCGGTAGTGATCCCCCCTTGGGATAAAACAACCCAACTAGCGGATTACCACTCAAGTAGTGAAAGATAGCTTCACCATCTGCCAATGCTTGACACTTCAGCAATGCATAAACCTGCTCATCTATGAGACAGAAAACTGAATATTTGGCCGAGTAATGCATAAGTAAATCGGGCATCCAACAGCCTGCTGATAGAAGACAACATCAAATGCATCTCCTGCATCATGAAGACTCAATCGTAAACATGTTTCCATAGGAGTGGCAATAGGCTTACAGTCTTCAAGTTCAAAACACTACAATATATTTCGTTTGACACAAAGCCATTCCACCATCAACTTGCATAAACTAAATGCCCAAATAGTGATGCAAATGCCCCAAATCAGACATCTCAAATGAGGCATGCAAATCAGCCTTAAAATCAACAATATGCTTCTCAATAGGGCCAGTGAGCAGCATGTCATCAACATAGCCAACAATGATCAGAAGCACATCATTAGCACGCTTAACATATAAGGTGCTTTCAGTTGGACTATTCTCAAAACCATGTGCAATCAAATTGGCATGTATCTTCTCATACCAAGGATGTGGTGCTTGCTTTAAACCATATAATGCCTTCTTTAACCTGCACACATGGTTTTCATGCCCTTTCTACACAAAGCCACGGGACTGAAAAACATACATTTCTTCATGCAAGTCACCATTCAGAAATGAAGTTTCAATGTCCAACTGATGTACATTCCAACCATGATGAGCTGCAAGTGCACATATGCTCCGAATAGTAGTCATACGGCATGTAGGTGCAAAGGTCTCATCAAAATCAATGCCTCTTTCATGTGCATAACCCTTTGCAATAAGCCTTGCCTTATACCTATCAACTGTTCCATCAGGCTTACCCTTCAGCTTGTATACCCACTTTGTGCCAATGGCCTTCTTGCCAAGTGGCAAGTCACATAAAGACCATGTACCATTCCTCATTAAAGCATCATACTCAGATTGCATAACAGCCATCCAATTTTCTGAATTCTATGCTTCATCAAAAGAAACAGGCTCATTCTCATCATAGAGACTAGACACAGCCATAGCATAGCAATTTGATGCAAAGAAGGCACTATGAGAGCCTGAACGAGTACGATATGAAAAAGGTGCATCTAATTTGTTGTCACGCAAAGTCTCCACCAACCATTTTGGCATAATTTTTGCCTGCTCAATATCAACTCTCTCATCAACAAGTGCATCAGGTAAATCTGCACTAGAAATGGAATGATCTGCATCATCATATGAAACCTACAAAGGCTGAGAAGTTGCCTCATTAGGACAAGCACTAGATTGTCCACTTGTAAAAAGAGGCATCAAAGTATCATACATGTCTTTGGAGCTAACAGATGTATCCTTAGTACATGAAAGCAATGGCTGAATAACATCTTCCACAAATACAACATCACGACTAACCAGAATGCATTTAGTTTGTGGACGATATAGATGATAGCTCTTACTTTCAAAACTGTACCCAACAAAAATACATTTTACTACCTTATCATCCAATTTTTTGCAATGTTGTTGAGGCACTAATGCATATGCCAAACAACTATAAACACACAAATGAGCGGTCATTCCAAGCCTCATATGGAGTGATAGACTATAGCGCTTTAGTGGGACACCTGTTTAGTACATATGCTGCACACATGACAGCCTCAAGCTAGAAACTATGTGGTAAAACCTGACTCTTGACCATACACCTCGCCATCTCCATGAGTGACATGGTCTTTCGTTTAGCAAATCCATTATGTTGAGGTGTATACGGCACTGTACACTGGTGTTTTATCCCACGTTCAGCCATAAATGCATTAAAATCAGAAGACATATATTCCCCCCCTCGATCAGAACGGACGGTGCCCATTTTACATGCTGACAGATTTTCAACCAAAACCAAAAACTGTTTAAAGCACATGAACACTTCGGACTTTGCTTTGAGTGGATATACCCATGCATGCTTGGAAAAATCATCAATGAAAGTCACGAAGTAATGGTAATTTCCAAAAGAGGGTGTCTGCATAGGACCACAGACATCACTATGTACAAGTTGTAATTTTTGCATAGCTCGAACTGAACCATCTTTTGGAAAGGAGGAACGCCGTGTTTTCCCCAAAATACAGCCCTCACATATATGTTTTCCGGGTTCCTCAAGCTTGGGCAAAGAAGACACCATATCAGATTTTTGCAGGCATAGCAAACTAGCGAAATTCAGAGGACCAAAGCATGCATGACAAAGCTTTGCATCTGACATAGCCTGATAATCATGAACTACACATGCTGAATCATTAACAGATCTTTCATAGTCTATGAGCTTATATTACCCATGACATATAATGCAAGAAGCAATAATAACATCACCATTTGACAGATCATGAACTATACATCTGTCATCAACAAATTTCACAACCAAGCCAATCTTGGCTAATGCAGAAACTGATAACAGATTCTTCTTGATCCCTGACACAAATAAAGCATCTGACAAAGTGAAATAACTACAATCAACAATAGTCAAAATGATCTTACCAACTCTCGCGACAGGATAAGAGGAGTTGTTCGTGCATGTAACAGTATTCCCTGTAGGGGCAGGCTCAAGTGAGGAGAAGAAACTGCACTACGAGGTAATATGTTTGGTCACCCCTCTATCAAAGTACCAAACATCTAAGTCTACTACAGACATGCACTGCTCATGAGAAGATGGGTCAAAACTGCAAACAGTAGTAAACACCCATTCTTCTTCCTGCACAAGATTAGCAGACTTTGTTTTTGGTGTAGAGGCTTCTGCAACAACCATTCCAGCCTCTTTCTTCTTTGCCTCCATAAGCTCCTGCACCTGTATTTGCAGAACCTATAGTCGTAGGTGTAAGAGGACGTCTTTCAACACCCTGCACAATGTTCCACAATCCTTTTGCAACCAATACATGTCGCATCATATAAGCCCATAATGGGTAGTTGGTGCCATCCAACTTATCCTCAACAACCAACATACAAAATACATCACTACTTTCAGCCATGGCCGGTGACTAAAAAACCTTGATGTAGAAAATTGGCTGTATCTCAAAAAGTTGAACGGAACTCCCTAAACGAGTTCAGCTTAACCTGTAGCAAACTTTGAGATGCTTATACTCGCGAACCGAAACAGGTATATAGCTTTGGCACAGAAAGACGAAATAGCATACACAAGTGCTGGGATAGTGCGTTCGGAAGCCGAAGCGAGCTCTGATTGTGATTTTGGCACAACAAACTGAAGCCGTTTTGATCTCTAAAACACCCTGAGTATGCTCGCCAAATTTCGTACGAATCTAAGACTGCAATCGGAGAGGTGTAGTCAACACCCTAGATGAAGCGGAAACCTGCTATGATACCAATTGTTGGAGTTAGACGTCTGCGGAAGCACACAAACATCACAAGGAAGAAGAAGAAGCTTGGAGCACAACACACAAGACTGAATGTATTACTAGAGAATGTACAATGATAAGTAGCCCGTTAGGGCAATATGCCTATATACAAGCCGGGGGAAAAAAAGCTCCTAAAGAGGGAAAAAAGTGCCCCCCCGGTCCTAATGTGTTCACACACATCACTACCTAAATATATTAACAAAAGTTCTTGAACAACTAATCTTTTGGGAATTGCAGGAGATTTTAGAAAATCATGACTTTTTGTGAACCACCTCTCACAAAATTGTGCTTAATCAGGAGGGCTAATTGAGGAAGAAATTAATAACTATGAAGTCTAATAAGCCTCTTGATGTGAAAGGATCAAATGGGCTAGATTGAAAAAGCAAGTGGAAGGGTTCTAGTTTTTTGAAGAGGGAAGAATTAAAGTTATTGCACAAAATCTCGACTCTCTGCTAGAAAATCACTACTTTCTACTTGGACATCATGAATCTCTACTTTCATTGCGGAGCTTGTTCAGATTTGATGGGTCCTTGAGATTTGAACGGAGTTTGTTCAGATTTAGTGGATCCTTGAGATTTAGTGGGGAGATTCTTAATCAAAATTTTTGGATGTGAGAAATTCATGACTTTCTCCAAGAACAATGAAAATTTCTTCAATTTAGACAATTCTCTACACTTGAGAAAAATTGAGAAAATCATGAATTTCTCTAAGAAAATCATGACTCTCTCCAAGAAGCCTAGAAAAGAAAGGCAACTCTCTTCATTTAGAAAAAACAATTTGTGAGAAAATCATGAATTTCTATAAGAAATAAATAGGAATAAAAACTTACTCCAGGGAATCCTCGTTTAATAGAGAAAATCGTGAATCTCTTGTGTGATGGGAGAAAATCACGAATTTCTTTGAGAAAATCATGACTTTCTTGTTGATGAGAAAGTGAGAAAGTCGTGCATTTCTCCAAGGAAATCGCGACTTTATCCACAAAAATTTGAAGGAAAAACATAAATAAAACTACAAAAAATTGAATAAAGATATGAATCTGAAAGAAACTTGGAGAAGCTTGTCGAAGGTAGAAAGGTGCGTTTCGAGGCGACGAAGTTTGGTCAAGCCAACCGGCACAAGACCAGCCCTTGAACTTATGGAAACTCAAATAGACTTTATAGGCATGCTATAAGTGCAAAGAAACACACTATGTACTTTGGAGCATCAAGGATAATGAGTCGATACAAAACAGATAGGTTCGCGGGTCGACTAGCTCAAAAAACTTACTATCTATGGAAGAGACAATGAACTTCAAATGCCCATAGCGACCAGCGTGATTACAATTAGAAAAAATCCTTTTTTGGGAGTGATACACATAGGGTTGAGTGTATGGAATGCACAGAAGTATAAGTAATAAGCAAAATATGCTATAGGAATGATTGCGACATTCACCGGTGGTACTTCCTATTTTTCAGGAATACGCAGAGATTGACCCTGAGGCAGAAAAACTGAGATTTCTCCAAATCTGCTGAACCAAATGCTTTGAAAATTTACAGGCATAAACTAGACACTTATACCTTTCCAATGAGCCATCTTGCACTCAATTTGAGAGAGAAAAGCAGCCTCTGCAAGATTACTGTTGGCGAAGAAGATGATGCAGAAAATTGAAGGAGCAAGACAATGATGGTCACAAGTGTATGTATATTGCTTCCATGTATTTTACAAGTGATTTCAACTCCTTATATAGCCTCTAGGAGTGTTCCACGACTTTTACAACTTGAATTTGAATTCAAATGAAGGTGGGAATGGTTGTTGGAGGGAATCAATTCACTTCCCTATAATCTAGGAAAAGTGAAGATCTTGATTGATCTACTTTTAGGTGACTTGATTTGCTTGATTGAATGCAACTTCAACCACCACAAATTCGTGGGATTTGGGCTCTATATTTGTACCTTTACATGTGTCAAGCTCAAGGCTTTTACAACGATAAATGAGCCATAAAAAATCTCTCAAAGAAATACAATAAATGAGCATATGAAAAAGAACTCTCCAACGGATATTCTTTCGATGCGATAGCCTTTGACGTAGATCAAATCCACCTCAAGCATAGTGTAAGCTTGATGTTCCAATAGCTCCCCCTCAAGCTAAAGTATGCTTGAGTCTTCATTCTCTGATAGGGTGAATACCTGCCATAGCTTTGAATCTACAAAGCTTTATTCCATCAAGTGCCTTCGTCATCATATCTGCTACTTGCTTTTCAGTCGGGACAAAAGAAATGTCAATCTGCTTTGCCATGAGCTTCTCCCTGATGAAGTGGTAATGGACTTCTATGTGCTTGGTTCTCGCATGAAAAATAGGATTTGCCGCTAGATGCATGGAACTTACATTATCTCCAAATATGTGAGGTTTGGAACTCACAAGTCCCAAATCTGTATACAATGCTTTTAACCATATTGCCTCTTGAGTTGCTATGGTCAAACCTCTGTACTCTGCTTCAGTTGAAGATAAAGCAACTGTTGGTTGCTTCTTGGAACTCCATGACACTAGCTTCGAACCTGCAAATGCTAAGTAACCAGATGTACTTTTTCTATCATCCTTAGCTCCTGCCCAATCTGCATTTGAGTAGATTTTGATATCCAAATCTGAAGAGTAAGGATAGAATATACCTTCGTTGATTGTACCTTTGAGATACTTAAGTACTCTCTTAGCCGCATCCATGTGTGGTCTTCTCGGTGAGTGCATGAACTGACTAAGCACTCCCACACTATATGAGATGTCTGCCCTTGTGTGAGTAGCATATATCAAGCTACCTACCAAGCTTTGATACTCTTTAATGTCTTCAATTTTCTCACCTTCATAAACACTAAGTTTATGATTCATCTCCAAAGGTGTACCTGCAGGTTTAGTGTTCTCCATTTTGAACTTGAGAAGAAGATCCTGAATGTATCTTCTTTGAGTCAAATACATTCCTTCATCTGTGTATATCACCTGCATACCTAGGAAATATGTGAGCTCACCTAGGTCACTGATTTTGAACTCTTCTTGCATATGTCTCTTGATCCTTTGAATGCCATTTAGATCATCACCTATCACAATAATATCATCTACATATACACATAGATAGATAACCTCATTGTGATCCCTTTTGATGAATAGAGAAGGATCTGAGCTGCTAGCTTTGAACCCTTGATCTTGAAGATATGTAACCAACCTGTAATTCCAAGCTCTAGGAGCTTGTTTCAATCCATACAATGCTTTCTTAAGTCTGCAAACATAAGATGGATGATTAGGGTTTTCAAAACCTGGTGGTTGTGACATGTATACTTGTTCACTTATCCAACCATTTAAGAATGCATTTTTCACATCAAGTCGGAGGAGTCTCCAATTCCTTGCAGTAGCTACACTTATCAATGTCTTGATTGTAGTCATCTTTGCAACTGGTGAGAATGTTTCCTCATAGTCTATACCATGAGTTTGTGAGCATCCTTTGGTAACTAATCTTGCCTTGTACCTGCAAACTGCTCCATCTGAATTTCTTTTAACTTTATATACCCATCTGCAACCAATTACCTTTTGACTCGATGACATTGGAACCAAATCCCAAGTGTCCATCTCCTTCAATGCATCTATCTCTTCGTTCATGGCCTTTTCCCAATTAGGGTTTC